>BSBK01004051.1:930000-1315000 GCA_027943335.1 Chamaecyparis obtusa | reverse complement strand
CTCACATTCACACCATACAATTCGTATATGACAACTGTGCATAGGGGTCAACATAGCATAGCCCCAATCCTACTCCTTGGGTCCATTCCATTCAGGATCCTATACCACAATTGTGAATTCCCAACACACCCCATAGTCCCAATGGATACACCTCAAATCCATCCCATATAGGATCCTTAACCATAACAATGTGTACCTTCTACACAACATAGCCCCAATAGATACTCTCGATGCAGGAGCATCTCAGGTCCTTGGCAATCCTGTGTCACCAAAAATAATTTGGAGTTTGTCTATGTTGCTTAGTTTCTTCTTTGACTGATTTGGTTAGTAGTTGGTTGGTTTCATTTGGTTATCGAGTGTGGTCAGTTATCTCCTAGGCGGTTGGTTATTTCATTGGTGCTCGACATTGCCTGTTTGTTGCTTAATTATCTTGCTCACCGACGGGTTTAGTTTTAGTTTTTGTTGTGGCTGACTTGTGCATTTATATTGGATTGTGGATTTAATGTTGGAATCCATCATTGGGAAGTGTGTGGTCCTAGATCTGACTGTTCCTTCTATTGATTTTGGATTTGAAAGCTGACTCAGTTTGGTAGGTTCTTGTATAAATGTAGTTGTTGGTTTAGAGTTTTTGGGTAGTTTTTCGAGAGGATTTTGATAGAAGATAGAAGTAGAGATTTGATAGATCCTTGCATGTTTGAGGACTTTTGTATCTCATTTTAATATCTAGCCCTAACTGGGAAGGTCTTACAACCTGGCATGTATGGTTCTATTTAATGAAAATATATGAAAGATTCTGCATTCTCTCTCTCACTATTGTGTTTGTTTGCTTCCTAGTGTGTTGAGCAGGCTTGGCTCATTAGGGTGCACCATTTTTTGGCCCTCTCTTGGTCCCTACCCTTGAATTAGGTGGTATCAAAGAGAGGTGAGATATTGATCTAGGTCTATAGATCTAGGTTTGTAGGTTCCTCTTGAAGCCCTAGTTACTTGTTGTGGGGTAGCAGATTGTGATTTGACCTGCAATTGTAGAGGGTTGTCAAGATGGTTCATGGGAGGTGAGATGCAAATCTAGGATTGGGATATATGATAAGGTAGATTGCTACTAGGTTAGAAGTTGTTGAAACAACCTAGAGAAGAGGTAGACATCTTGAAGATGTTAGTGATGATAAAGTTGAGGAAGAACAGACGTATGCAAAATGTGCCCCTATTATGGATCAAGGTGAAGAAATATTTTTTAAGGCTTTGACAAGTTTGAAGTCAACACCACATTTCAATCCTCTTGAGTATGGTTGAAAGCTACATTCTAATGAATTGGTGGACTGGATCACCTAGATGGAAAATTATTTTGAATATGAAAACATTCCTAAGGATAAGAAGGTGAATATTGCAAGCACAAAATTGAAAATTCATGCATCCTTATGGTGGGAACATCTGCAACTGGATAGGAAGAGGAAAGGCAAAGACAAGATCAAGGTATGGAATAAAATGGTGAACAAATTGAAAGGAAAGTTCTTACCTTGTGATTACTAGATTAACCTAGTTCAGTGAATGCAAAGTTTGAGACAAAAGGATAGCTTGGTAAAAGAGTATACTATAGAATTACATAGATTAGATATTAGATCTAGACATGATGAAGATGATGTGGAAAGAATCAGTAGATACCTGAATGGTTTGAGAGTTTCCATCCAAGAGGAAATTAGTATGGTCAAGTTGGAGAACATTGAAGAGGCTTATCAATTTTCTTTGAAGGCCGAGGAGAAATTGAACAAAAGACATGAGAAAAAATAGAGAGGTTGACGTGGTAGATTCCCTAGAGGAAGAGGTAGATCTAATGTTGAAAATGGTAGATCTGAACTAGAAAAGAAAAATCTAGACAAAGGCAAGACCGAGTGGAAAGGTGAAAGTTCATCTCGAGGTAGAGGCAGTAACTACCGAGGTGGTTATAATAGAGGAAGTTTCTAAGGAACTTGTTACATTTGTGGAGGACATAGATATTTTGAATGTACGTAGGGTAGTAAGAAGGTTGGTAGTAGTATAAATGCTTTGGTGCAAGAAGAGTCACTGAATGAACCTAAGAAAGAAAATAACTTGATGGTAAGGAGAGCACTATGGAATGAGAGAAAGAAAGAAGATCTAGTAAGGAAAAGTTTGTTCAAGACTAGATGTAGATTTTCTTATAAATTTTGGAAGTTAATCATTGATAGTGGTAGCTTGGAGAATCTGGCATCTGAAGAGATGGTCACACAATTACAGTTGAAAAGGTTGGTGCATCTAAAACCCTATAAAGTTTCATGGATCAAAGATGAGAATACACTCCTGGTAAGTGAACAATGTTATGTGAATTTGAAAATTGGAAAGTACTATGATAAGGTGTTATGTGATATCATGCCTATGGATTATTGTCATATTTTCTTGGGTAGACCTTGGAAATATGATAGACATACTATATAGGATGGGAGATTGCATAAGTATACTATTGTGGCTGATGGAAAGAAACAAATATTGTTACCATTGATGGAAGAACTTATTAGTAATGTTTGCACATCTGTGAAATTTTTTTGATGGAGAGAAGAAAGTGTGTTAACTCTTTGAAGAAGAATGATGTATGTTTTACTATGATCCATAACAACGGAGTAAGAAAATAGAGGATAATGTCCCTAAGGAGATTGATAAGTTACTCACCGAGTATAGTGATATCATTTTTGATCATGTACTTGATGGTTTTACACTAAAAAGAAGCATTGATCATTGTATGGATCTAATCCCTCGAGCTATTTTACTGAATAAGGCACCTCATTGGTTGACACCTACTAAGAATCAGGAATTAAACCAACAGATTCAAGAACTGTTGGAGAAAGGTTTAATCAGAGAAAGTTTGAGCCCTTGTGTAGTACCTATTGTATTGGCACCGAAAAAGAATGGAGAATAGAGAATGTGTACTAATTCCAGAGCAATCAACAAAATAATAGTAAAGTATAAGTTTCCTATACCAATAATGGATGACATAATGGACAGTTTGACTAGAGCAAAGTATTTCACCAAAATTGATTTGAAAAGTGAGTACCATTAGATCAGAATCAGAGAAGGTGATGAATGGAAGACTTTTTTCAAGACAAAAGAAGGTTTGTATGTGTGGTTGGTTATGCCTTTTGGTTTAACTAATGCACTGAGTACTTTTATGAGCTTGATGAATGAATTTTTGAAGAAACTCTTGGGAAAGTTTGTGATTGTATATCTTGATGATATTCTTATATTCAGTAAGACTAGAGAAGAACATTTGTTGCATGTTAGACAAGTTTTGCAGAGATTGAAAGAGGAAAACTTGCTAGTAAATTTGAAAAAGTGTTCATTAATGAAAGAAGAGATTGTGTATTTGAGATTTTTTATTTCAGTTGATGGTTTGAAGATGGATCCTAAAAATGTTGAAGCTATTTTGAATTGGCCTATACTTGTGAATTCTAGTGAGGTAAGATCATTTCATGGTTTGGCAATTTTTTACCCAAAGTTCATAAGGAATTTCAGTTCAATCTATAATGCTATGACTAAGACTATGAGAGGAGAAAAAAGATAATTCAAGTGGACACATGGAGCTGATAAAAGTTTTGAGACTCTAAAGCAGAAGGTTGTTGAATTACCTATTTTGGCATTACCTAATTTCAGTAAAGTATTTCAAGTGGAATGTGATGTAAATGGAGTGAAATTGGAACTATGTTGAGTCAAGAAGGTAAACTTGTTGCTTTCTTTAGTGAAAAATTGAATGATGTTAGAAGGAAATATTTTTTGTATGATCAAGAATTCTATGCTATTATTCAAGCACTGAAGAAATGGAGACATTATTTGATACCGAGTGAATTTGTGTTGTATACTAATCAAAAGGCTTTACAATATTTGGGTAGTCAAAATAAGTTGAATCAAAGACATGAAATGGGTTGAGTATTTATAGAGTTATACATTTGTGATAAAGCATAAGAGTGGAGTCACTAACCGATTTATTGATGCATTAAGTAGAAGAAGATCTTTGATGACCGAGATGAAAATTGATGTTCTTGGTTTTGAAGAGATGAGATATTCTTATGAGTTTGACCCTAATTTTTCTAAGCCATGGAGAAAGTGCAAAGTGCCTATTCAAGATCAACAAGACACTAAATTAGATGAATATTTTATTTAGGAAGTTATGTTGTTTAAAGGTATTTAGTTGTGTATATTGAGAGGAGTAATGAGAACTAATCTGATAAAGGAGAAACATAGTAGTGGTTTGGCTAGACATTTTGGTATTGATAAAACATGGAATTTTCTTAAGGATAAGTACTATTGGCCATAGTTGTATAAAGATGTTCAAAAATTTGTGAAAAGTTGTGGAATTTGTCAAGTTTCAAAAGGAGTAAGTCAGAATACTAGATTGTATACACCGATTGTTGTTCCTGAGAAACCTTGGATTGATATAAGTATGGAATTTGTTCTTGGCTTATCGAAGGCCGTAAGAGGTAATGATTCTATATTTTTTGTTGTGGATAGATTTTCTAAGATGGCATGTTTTATACCTTGTAGAAAGACATTAGATGCAGTACGTGTAGTAGATCTTTTCTTTAAGGAAACTGTCAGATTGCATGGATTATCGAGGAGTATTATCTCTATCAAAGACAGTAAATTTGTTGGATACTTTTGGAAAACCCTTTGGAATAAATTTCACATTGAGTTGAAATATAGTTATACATTTTAGCCACAAACCGATGGACAGACTAAAGTTGTGAATAGAAGTTTGGGAAATCTTTTGAGATGTTTAGTTGGAGACACACCGAGTAATTGGGATTCTGTGTTGGCACAAGAAGAGTTTGCATACAATAATTCAATAAATAGGAGTACTAGAAAGACACCATTTGAGATTGTGAATGGCACACAACCAAGAAGAATATATGATTTGAGAGATAGTGCTGATGAGAATAAGAAAAGTGCCGAAGAAGTAAAGTTTGTTGAGTACATGAAAACATTACTTGAAGATGTGAAGATGAAGTTGGAAGACAATAACCAAAAATACAAAGACAAAGATGATAGATCAAGGAGACATAAAAATTTTGATGTTGGTGATGAACTGATGGTTCATTTGAAGAAAGACCAATTTCCTATTGGAACATATGGGAAGTTGAAGATGAAGAAGTTTGGACCTCACAAGATTTTGAGGAAATTTGACAGTGGAAATGCATATGACATTGAGTTACTTTATGACATGGACATATCATCTATTTTTAACATTGCTGATTTGTATGAGTATCATGAACCTAATGAAGAAGTGACGATACTGATAGAATATCCTAAGAAGCAGAATGATGAAGTTGAACAAATTTTGAAGGAAAGAGTTGGCAAGAGCACAAGAGGAAAACAATATATGGAATATCTAGTAAAATGGAAGAATAGACCGATGAAAGATAGTTCATGGAATTCATACTCTAATTTGGATGTAGCTCAGACTAGACCTACCAAATGATTTAGAGAACCATTTCAAAATAACCCCAAGTGTTTGATGTAGGAGCATCTCAAGTCCTTGGCAATCCTGTGTCACCAAAAATAATTTGGAGTTTTTTTGTGTTGTTCAGTTTTTGCTTTGACCAAGTTGGTTGGTAGTTGGTTAGTTTCCTTTGGTTACTAAGTATGGTTGGTTATCTCATGGGTGGTCAATTGTTTTAGTGGTGCTTGGCATTGCCTATCTGCTGCTCGATTATCTTGCTCACCGACAGGTTTAGTTTTAGTTTTTGTTGTGGCTGACTTGTGCATTTATATTGGATTGTAGATTTAATGTTGGAATCCATCATTGGGAAGTGTGTGGTCCCAAATCTAACCATTCCTTCTATTGATTGTGGATCTATAGGCTAACTCAATTCGGTAGCTTCTTGTATAAATGCAGTTGTTGGTTTAGAGTTTTTGGGCAGTTTTTAGAGAGGAGTTTGATAGAAGATAGAAGTAGAGATTTGATAGATCATCACATGTTTGAGGACTTCTATATTACATTGTAATATCTAGCCCTAACCAGGAATGCCTTACAACCTAACATGTATGGTTCTATTTGATGAAAATATATTAAAGATTATGCATTCTCTCTCTCACTGTTGTGTTTCTTTGCTTCCACATGTGTTGAGAAAGCTTGGATCATTAGGGTGCACCATTGTTTTTCCCTCTCCTTCTCCCTTCCCTTGCATCAAATCCTCAGATAATGCACCCAACATCAACCTATGCCACAATTGAGAGCACCCATCCTGTCACTCAGCCCATTTCTTTCAATTTCATCTTGTGAATCGACAACCCCTCACATCCTCCCCCACTCTAAAATAGGAAACATCCTCATCACCAGACCCACCCACTAGAACATGTACTTCACAACCTTAGAACCTATCAAAGGGATCTACACATGCCTTTTTCTCTAGAAATCAACTATACTACTCACCATTACACCATTGCACCATTTCTATTACCATAACATACTTGATCCTACTAGCATACAAAATATTGACCCACTACATGAATCCTTTCCATGACTCACTCCAACTAAGCTAACCATACCTAATGACACCCTGAGAACCATATACTAAATAATTATGTTTCCACTCAGGCTTCCTACATCATCCCATGACAACACCCAATTTTTTCTTCTACCTTCAACAACCCAAGAGCCTTTCTTGACATCTACTCAAATACATTCATGCCACAACTCAATTCTACAAGCCCCTAGTTTCCCAAGTTCACACTCATCCAACATTTGGCATGTGGACTTCTTGCTTTGTCAATTCACCTTCCTACTAACTGACCCCATGGTATTCCCCTTGCATCCATACTCATCCTCAACACTGTAACCAAAAATGCCCACAAATACCTATCTACTGATACACCTCTTAAACTTTTGTGCCTCCCTTATTACTCACATCAAACTACCCCAGATCATGTATCAAACACAATGGTACACCAAACTATACAGAATAGCTCCCAATTTCTTTTCTAAGTTTCCCTGTTCAACCTTTGACCTTGTCAACTTACATTGTGTCACTCTACTATATTTTTGACCAACCCTCTAGCATGCCCTGCATCCAACTCATCCCTAGAGACTTGACCTAGAAGGCCACCAACATCTATGTTTTGATAGACCACCTAAACCTCACAACCTAGACTTACACCTTGGATTATGTACCGAGAACCAACCTACACCGCATTGAGAGTGACCACCATAGCCATCCTATAGCCCAATTTTTTTTGATTCATGATACTATTGTCTAGCTTGCCACTTGAGCCACTAAGAAAACCTACCACACAACCAACCCATTTCTCCTCTAATTTCCACCATGAAAATCCTACATCTCATCATACCAAATGGCCTAAAAATTTCCCTACATTGGACTTATCCCATGCAAGCCCCCAAAATTCATTGCTCCATGCAATACAAACCATTCCTGCTTGAACCCACACCATGCAAGTTCTACACCACACTTCCCTTGCATCCAAATTAATGCTCCTTGAACTTGCACCATACAAATCCTACTCCACACCATGCCTTGTGGCCCAAACCATTTTCCTCAAATGATTTCCTGATAGAACTAAATAATTGCACCAAACCTTGTAGCACCCTCATTCTTGATCTTCAACCAAATTCCCTGACAAAATCCTACTACACCATGTAGTCCAATTTGATTCACCTCAGTTTGCATGCCAAATAAGTCCCTATACCTCATTATACCATACAACTTATATATTTCCCTATTCAATATGCTCCTCGCAACCCCTCTATTTCACCTCAGATAATGTCCCACATACTATCCTACTCCACACTAAGGCTGATTCATGTAGCCATCCTACAACCATATTTGTTACTCCTCAAAACTACATCATATAGCTCCTATACCACACTTCTCCTGATATCCCATCTTTGCTTTGGTCTTATATGTCCTTAACACTTTCATTGTCACATTTTTAAGATAAGTTGGCAACCTAATAAGCAACACACCCCATGCTACACCATGGCCATCACAAATTTAATGGCCTAGAAACAACTTTCCACCTCTTGACTCCACAACCAAGTTCCACTACTAAAATCATATCCAACATTGTCGATATCAACTTACCTCAAGCTACATATCCATTTGAACATCTTTCACACTAAGAAATTATTGCAATTATTTCTATGATACCAATTGTCACAAGGCTAGAATTTAGCTCATGCCTAGGATGAGCCATCTCCTTGAGAATCACCAACTTTGCATGACACTGGTCAACCTTACTCTCAAACTCCCATTGTGGGTGAGCTGATTTCTTTCTTCTAGACTATGTCTTCCCCTTCATCAAGCACCATCACTTGACTTCCACATTAACATGCACCCCCATAGAATAGAAGTGTATGTCAAACCCTTTTGGCTCACTCTATTTGGTGCACCTTACACATTTTCTTGATCCCTCTAGCTCTACTCTTGTTTAGCCCACATTGAACCCCTTATTTTCCCCACTCATGTCATTGCCTCTTGTATCCCCCATAACATGTGAGCTACTAACATCGACCTTTATAAAATCAACCATATGAGCCCACCATGATCACTACTACACCACTCTAACAATACCTTGGAATGACCATAGCTCCCCTTTCTCAAATATGAATGTTGCCCATGCAAAGCATTGTACTTCCCTAGTACATTAGGACTCCTTGAGTCTCCCTCATTGAACATTGCATCCTTCCTTAGTGACAAAGACCACTGAGTCCTCATGCTGGCTACACATGCTACCAAAGCATACTCAACACACCCAAAGAACCTTGAAACATCTCAATTCCTCCAGTCCATTCAAGCACACAACCAAGTCATGTCCAATACCAACTTTTTACCCCATATTGCACTCCCCTAGTCTTCCATAGACCTTAAAGCACCAAAATTAACCTGTGAGACTTATGAACTACCATAGCTAGCTCTGAATCCAAACTCTAAACATTGACTTCCTTGATCCTCGTATCTCTTCCCATATGACTCTATTGGTGAACCCTATTACTCATGCATCCATTACATTATGACCAACTCCATGCACACATACAATCCTAAATCCTTAGGTTCCCTATGTAATTCATACCTACTTGGATACCATGCCCTTGGCTCCACTAATCCATCCAATCTCTTGGTCACTTTACTTACTTTCAAATCAGTTATACCACTATAGCACATTGCCTATGAACCATGCCACACTATTTCAGTCATGCACCACAACTCACCTCTTTGATCACCCTTCTAGTTTTTTCCTCATTTCTTGACTCACCTTGAGCACAACTCTAGAAGACCATATTCCAATTGCCATCCTGGACCCCCACGGACCTTGAATCATCCAATCCCATTGTAAATCCAACCTTCTAGGTAATTGTGATGTCCACCCACTATGAAACCCCACCACTCCACCATTCATGAATATCTAGCTCTACAACACTCACCCCCACATAACTCACCATGAGTTCTAAATTTCCTACTCAGATAACCCATTGCACCACTATCTCTCATATAGGGACTGAACAACCTACTATGTTGTTTCCTTCTACCTTAGGATAAGGTACTCAACTTCCCTAGATTTTAGATCTTGGATGACTCCCTAGGAGTCAATACAAACATTGGCTCAGCTACTCCACTTCACTAAGATAGGGACCTCAAGCCTGCCACTACCACAAAACCTTACCACCAAATGATATGGTGGAGCTACTCTTCTTCACTCTGATATCCATGATATCATGTCAAACCACCCTTTATGACTAGAGGGAAGGACTAATCTACTTTATCCCTCTTGAGGGAGGTCGGCTACTTTATCTATCCTTGATGCACTTTGACACTTACCCTCAAAGCCTACACCTCAAATCCACATCATACGATTCCTACACCACAACTATGCATAGGGGTTAACACATCACAACCCCAAGCCTACTCCTCAAATCCATACCATTCAAGTTCCTACACCATAAATATGAATTCATAACTATGTGCACCTTGTGCACAACATATCCTCATTGGATACTCCTTGGATAATGCACCTAACATCAACCTATGCAACATCTGAGAGCACCCAACATGCTACTTAGCCCCATCTCTTTGAGTTTCATCTTGTGAATCAACAACCCCTTACACCTAGACCTGAATGGTCAGCTTCTAGGAGGGGCATCACCCCTAGACCCTCTATTGTTTCCTCCTACTCTCCTCCCTCCTCCACCAGCATCATCACCCTATTCATCTCTTTCCCCTCTACCTCTGGGTCTCATAACTATTAGATCTATAAACCTAGTGTAAGGATGCTCCCAAATCCATCTCCTATAGTCTAAGATGGCCCTTGCATCTATAATCCTAGGGAGTAGATCTGTCACTACCCTTCAGAGATATTTTGTATCATGTATAGATATATTGTATCATAGCATGGGATGTCATCTGAGTTCCTCCTCCTCCATGTACCTACAATAATATGTCATCTTTGTACTAATGTCATGTACTCTTCCAAATTGATGCCACACTCTACTAATTAAAAATCTCTCTACTATACTAGAGTGTCATCCTAATAGTGGATGACTATAGAAAATAAATGATAGCTCATCTCTGGCCTCTTCCCACTACTCACACTCAATATATGGTCTCTAGAAAATATAATGAAGATTGTCTAACCATTGCCATCAGTATGGGGTATCTCATACATGATTCTATTGAATGAAACTTGAATACATGTATATGTAGGGCCGACCCCTTTGTTTGGGTTGTACCCTTAGGAAGATCATGATGACATGCTTCCATGCATGTACTTGTGCTAAGATGGCCCCTGCAAACTAGCACTTTCCCTTCTTGTAGACTATATCATGAACCTTGTGATACATTTCTACTAGGACAGAGGGTCCCCATGCCATTCGTCTAGGGTGAGATAATAAATCCATAACCAACCTACTCTAGCCACACTAGAAGCCTCTCTAACTCCTATCAGCACCCAATATGTGCCTGATCAATAAATAAAGAATACAAGAAATGGGGTACCTATCACTGTATCTATCCATTATCTTCTCCTAGAAGATGGTTTGGTCTAGAATGGTGAAGTCTCCAAACATGGTCTACATGGGAGCAATCCCATCTACAGGTGACTAATCAAAATAAATTTGCAAGATCAAATTTTAGTATCAATATCAATGATACTAAACATAAGTATGTCTTAATCAAGAATCTGCAATAATCAAAAGATACTTACTAGCTCTCCATCGTAGGGAATGTGAAGAATGCAATAAACATCCTCTAGTGTCACTACAATCTCTCTAGTGGGTAGGTGAAAAGTACTATTCTCTAAATAGAATCTCTCAATGAGTATGATCAATAATCCATGGTTTTCTCGAATATGGGGTATATATAGTAACTCACCAAGGCCCCTGGAATCAAGAATGCCTCTCTCATTGGCAGACAAATGAGGAACTAAGTGCAGGTCTAATGGTTTAGGTGCCCTGATGGCTAAATCTGTAAATTATCATTGCATTACAAATACAAGAAGAAATTCATCAACATACATTGTAAATATGTCAGAAAGTGACTCAAGTATCAACAAAGCATCAAAAATAGATCAAAAGTACTCCTAGTTGAGTCGCTAAGTAGTCAAAAAATTCAAAATATGACAAAAGATATTTCATAATTAACTTTTTCTTTGTGTGACACTTCGTAACATGTTGGTATGACACTTCAAAATGGTATGATATTTCACACAAAATCATATGACCAATGGGTAGCTCTCATGTGATACATCATAAAAATGGCATGTAACACTTCAAGGTTGTGCAAAGTATCATATGACATTTCTTAATAAATCCATGTGACACTAGAATTTTGTATGAAAAATTTTTAAAAATTTGAAAAATGTGCCAAAATGGATACAAATGAAGTAAAATCAGAGAAAATTTGGGTATTTACCGCCTAGGGATACACTTGAGGCTGATTGTCCAACGAGTTGAGTTTGAAATGGTGTTGGTCAATAGATACTCACCTATCTTCCATTGGGAACACTATCTCTCACTCTCAATTCACTAGAAGTCAAAATCACAAATCATTTGAAAATGACCCTTTGGACCCCTTATATAGCATTTTGACCTAAGTTTTCAATGTCTTGGATTTCTACAAAAATTACACCCTTACCTAATTTCAATGTCCTAGATCCATTTTTGGCATCAAAATCAAAATTTAGCTTCATATCTATTATCAATTTTTAAAAAAAATTCTTTCCTTTTGTGTACAATTGGCTGACCCTTTGAGGCTAGTCTCTTGAATCTTTTGAGGAAATCACCATTTCCTCTCCTAGATCATCATTTCATCATCCTTTCTTCTATTTTTGACTTAATGTTAATGTGTTATATCTTTCTTGGTCAACCTTATTCAACTAGGGTAAATTTCTATCACGTGGTGGTCAAACTTGGTCTTGTGCTCTTAATTGATCTTAAAACTTATCTTATCTTGATTTTGATCAAACCAATATCATTTCTATATCTCATCTACCCTATTTTGATTTTGATCTCGAGGGGGCAAGAATAAACTATCATCTATCTAAATTAAAGCTTCAAATTTGTTCTTCTATCTTATCTACCTCTACTAGTTCTTGTTCAATCAAGTTAGGGGTTATTGTTAATATAATTTAGAACAAAAGAGGGGGGGTGAATCAATTGTTCTCAAGTCTAGATGTACAAATTGAAATTTTAAACTCTTCAACAATCTCAGATCTCATCACCAACACAACTTGGTCTCTAAAGAATATATATACTAGAAACATATAACATGCAATCCACTCTCCAATAGTATCTAACTTGAAAAATATAAAAACATACTCATCAAAACATTCACACAAGTATAACACCAAGATTTATAGTGGAAACCCAACTTGGGAAAAACCACTTTGTAACATGTTACTGATATTTTCACTCTTCTAAAGTGAGCTCTGTTAAAAGCTAACCTTGTTAAAGATTTACAAACACACTACTAGGTGTGACCCTATTAAAGGATTTCAATCACCCTTTTAGGAGTGGCCTTGTTAGAGGACTTAAGTACATTCCATTAGAATGCCACCTTGATTAAAGGATTTAAACAATTACTATTAGATCAACCTTGATTAAAGGATTTAGACTGATACAATGGTTAGAAAGTAGTAGTAGTTTCTGAACTAAAAAACATACAACTCACTTTGCAAATAACAGATCCAATTTGTACATATATGCTAATTTACTGACTAAGTTCCATTTCCATCTCCATCTCTAATCTTCTCAAAATTTTCTTCAAGAAATCAGAACTCTGATCAACTCCTTCACCTTTAGCCTTCTGCTTAGACTTATCAGTCAATAACATCAACAAATCCAACATCCTTGTAACCTCACAGTTAGGTTTTCCTATATACCTCCTCAATAGGTAAATCCTTCTTTTGCCACTTAATCTCCTTTGTAGATCTTAGGTTTAGACCAAATTCATCAAATCCTTCCATATTTTAAGTTCTTCATCCTTCCTTCTAGAAACATCTTCAATCTCCTTATTCAATCCATAATAAAATGATTTACCATGCATTAAATTCTACATACAATCAATTAATAAAGTCAACATGATTTACATAGCCCAAGAATTCAACTGTGTCAGCTGGAAATTTGAATTCTTCCTCCAAATGTAAACTACTAATGCTCGGTCAACACTGTGTTCATCTCCTCAGTCATCACTGCGTAACTCGGGCATCTCTACAATCTATCTCCTCAACTAACACTATCTTTCTTGGTAATTTCTTGACACTCGACATTTCCTGATGTTTGGTCAACACTAAAGTTACTTAGCATATACTGGTG
The DNA here is from genome assembly GCA_027943335.1 of Chamaecyparis obtusa. Lineage (NCBI taxonomy): Eukaryota > Viridiplantae > Streptophyta > Pinopsida > Cupressales > Cupressaceae > Chamaecyparis > Chamaecyparis obtusa. The sequence continues at coordinate 1,301,178 of BSBK01004051.1, read as the reverse complement.
CTCGGTTGACACTAACATCACTCAGCTTAAACTATAATTCTTCACTTTTTCTCAGTAAAGCCTACTTCTTAAATATTTCTTCTTACTTATATAAACAATACATTATGTTATCATTGTGCCAAATAATGAAGTACTCATTGAAGTATCAAATAACTCAACCTTTCCCTAGGTTCTATTTTTATCTCCCTTGCCCTAATCCTTTTCACCAATCAATAGATATAGTAATTTATTAGATAGCAACTATCTTACAAGTTAAGGTTTGAGATCAATGACAATATAACAATTGCTTCAATTGTAGTTTCCAACAATCCCCCTCTTTGGAATTGATGGAAACACCATATGAATAACACATGATTTACCAACCAATCCAGAAACTCTTTCATTGTATCAGAAATATTTATAATATCCTTATCTTCATTCTAATTCTCAACAACTTATCCTTGCTTGACCATTCGCACAGTTACTCCCTCTGAATCTTTTCTATTTATCTCTTTGATTCTCTGAATCTCTCTCTCTTTGACAATAATGCCAAAGCAGCATCTAGAACTTACATCTTTCATATGTAGATGTCATCTTGTTAGCTCAGTATCAATATTTCTCCCTCTTTCATCTTTCTTATGATTGTTTATCAACTTTTTTGTTCTTTTCACAAGTCTAGGCAGCTCCTAAAGTGTGACCTTTCCTGCATCAATTTGTTAGTTGTTCTAAGTAGTATATTTGATGCAGTGCTCCTAGCTTGACTAGGAAGGCTCAGTTAGGGGAAGCACCCCTAATTTACCTCTAAGATATTCATGAGAATCCTTAGGTAAATCTTTTGTGAATATGTCTGCTAGTTGTTCCTTTGTGTTCACATATTCTATTCTCACTTCTTTATCTTGTACCAATTCCCTCAAGTAATGATACTTGATAGTAATATTCTTGGTCTTTGTGTGCATCACTGGATTATTTGATATTTTGATGGCACTTGTGTTGTCAAAAAATATGACAACTAGATTAGTGATCTTTTCTTTCATACCTTTCAACAATTTCTTGATCCATACCAGATTTGAACATTTCACTGCAACTACTACATACTCAGCTTTTGTTGTAGATTGAGAAATGTAGTTTTGTTTCTTTCTTATCTAGGAAACTAATTGATGTCCAAGAAAGAAAGCTCCACCACTTGTAATTTTCATGTCATCAACATTTCCTTCCCAATCTGCATCAGTGGACTTTCAGTTCAAATTTCTCATTTTTCTTGTAGTACAATCTATACTCTTCTGTCCCTTTCAGATATCTCAGTATTCTCTTCACATCCATCATATTATTTTCCTTAGGATTGGTATAGAATCTTTCCACAATCCCAACTACTAGGGTTATATCTAGTCTATTGTGAAAAACATATTGTATCTTTCCAATCATGGATCTATACAGGGTTTGATTTACTTTAGTAGTATCATCAGTTTTAGATAGTTTCTGTCTAGTAGCCATAGGAGTAATCACTGGCCTTGAATCCTCCATTCCAAAAGTTTTCAGTATCTCTTTAACATATTTAGATTGTTTGATAAAGATACCTTCCATCTGATAGACTTGTAAACCAATAAATAATTTGATCTCACCAAACATAGACATTTCAAACTCAGTTTGCATTTCTTCTAAAAGTTTCTAACATAGGACATCTTGTCCTCCAAATATGATATCATCTACAAAAATTTCTGCTAACAAAATCCCTTTACCTTCTTCATCTTTCATGTAGAGATTGTTGTTTCATTTCTCCTTGTAAAGCCAATCTTTATCAAGTAATTGTGTAGCCTCTCATACCATGCTCATGGTGCTTTCTTTAATCCATACAGTGCCTTGTTCAATTTGAAAACCATATTTTTCTTGTCTGGATCAACAAATCCTTCAGGTTGTTCAATGTATACTTCTTCTAATATACCATTCAAAAATGAAGATTTAACATTCATTTGATATACCTTGAAATCTTCATAAGCAACATATGCAAGTAGAGTTCTTACTCCTAATCTTGCTACAGGGGAAAATGTTTCCCATAGTCTATTCCTTCTTCTTGTGCATACCCTTTGCATACCAATCTTTCCTTGTTCCTTGTGACTTGTCCATGTTCATTAAGCTTGTATCTAAATACCCATTTTGTTCCAATAACATTCTTATTTTCTGGTCTCAGTACTAGAGTCTAGGTATCATTATTTTCTATTTGATCTATTTCTTCATTCATAGCTTGAATCCACTCTTCATTTTCCAAAGCATCTCTTACTATTTTAGGCTCAAACTCACATAATAAACATGTAGGGTCTTTCAACTTACTTCTGGTCAAGACTCTAGTTTCTTTGTCTCCAATGATTTTCTCAGGCTTATGATGTCTTCTTACATACTATGCCAATGTAGGTTCAGATTTATTTTCTCCTTTCTCTTTAGGTTCATCATGAAAATTATCAGATTCTAATTTTGATTGCTCAGCAACATCCTCCTGATGCTCGGTAGCATCCTCCAAATGCTTGACATTTCTTACCTGTGACTTTGCATCTGGTGCAAGTGTGTTACTTGCCTCTACTTCTTCCATATAGACAAAAGATCTATAGTCTTCAAGTTCTCTTTTTCCTTCTTGATCATTGTTTACTACATATTGATCAACTTTCATATTTACACTTTCCACAATTTTGTTGGTTTTATAATTCAAACACTTGTAATCTTTAATCTTTGTAGAATAACCTAGGAATATGCCTTCATCACTTTTTGCATCAAACTTTCCATTTCTATTTTCCTTTAGTATATAGAATTTACTCCCAAAGATTCTAAAGTATTTCACATTAGGTGCATATCCATGCCATAATTCATAAGGTGTAGCATTTGTACCTTTCTTGATTTGTACTCAATTTAAGGTATAAATAGTTGTACTTACAACTTCTCTCCATTATTTTTGTGCAACATTCTTCTCAATCATTAGTGTCCTTGCAAAATCCACAATAGATCTATTTCTCCTCTCAGCTATACCATTCTATGGATGTGTTCTAGGTGCAAACATCTATCTCTTGATTCCTCTATCATTGCAAAATAGATTGAAATCATTTGATATAAACTCTCCACCTCGGTCAAATCTTAGACATTTCAGGCTTCTCCCTATTTCTTTTTCAACCTTTTCCAAATACCACATAAACAACTAAAATGCATCATATTTTTCTTTTAAAAACATTACAATCATCATCCTAGTGTAGTCATCAAGAAATAGAATAAAATACTTAGCACCACAATAACTTTTTACACCCATAGGTCCACAAAGGTTAGTATGAACCAAATCCAAAGCATTATTAGAAGTAAATGTCTTTCTCTTGAAAGTAGAATTAGTCATTTTACCCAATTGAAATTGTTTACACATTACATTATCAGGTTTCTTCAATCTCGACAAATGTCTAACTTTCTTCTTTTTACTAATACCCACTAGATTGTCAAAGTTAACATGACACAACCTCTTATGCCATAACCAAACATTATCAAATTGTGCAAATAGGCATGCCTCTTTAGATAGAACTAGATAGAAAAAATTACCTCTAGTCTTCTCTCCACTTCCAATTAGTTCACTAGTAGCATCAAATATTTTAGCCTTTTTGTGATGAAATTCCACTTGGTAACCAGTGCTATTAAGTTGTGCAACACTTAGTAAATTATAGTTAAGACCTTCTACCCAATAGGAATTTTTTCATGTGATCTTATCAATTAGCTTAATTGATCCTTTACCTCTCATAGGACATGGTGCATCATTACCAAATATAACACTTTTACCTTTGTAATGATCTAGGGTTTCAAATTTAATTTTATTACCATTCATGTGATGTGAGAAACCACTATCAATAATCCATTTATCACCTTTACTCACATAAGAAATAAGTGTTGTTTTCTCATCCTCATCAAAATCATTTTTCATAACAACATAGACTACTTAAATATCAAAATCATCACTATCACTATCATTTTCCTCTTCTGCAATATAACAAGATTTCTTACCTTTATCCTTGTAATATTTGTACCTTCAGTAATCTTAGTTATCTCTCGTATCCTTGTACTTTCTTTCTCTTTCCTCATCCTTGTCATTCCTATCAGGACACCTTGTAGTAATATGGCCAACTTTGTTACATGAGAAGCAGATTATAGGAACTTTACCTTTATATTTTCCTTTTCCTCTCTTTAATCCTCTATCCATGAGTGCCTCAAGATCATCCAGTTCCACATTAGAAGTGTCACTATCACTTTCACTTTTCACACATTTTTCTTTTTCTCTCTTAGACTTATCTAAAACCATTTGTGACTTGAATGAAGATTCAACATTAGGAATAGTGTAGTTATCATAGTTAGAAAGTTGAAAAGCAGTAAGCTTACTAGCAAGGATTTCTAGAGTTAAAACATTACTAGGGTTACATCTTGATTCTTTAATTGCTTAAATTTTGATGGCATATATAGGAAGAAAAGTTCTCAATACCTTTCCAATGACAGTCTCGTCATCAATTATTCCATTAGATCCTCTAATAGCATTCACTATCTCCTTGATTCTTTCACAATATTGAGAAATATTCTCACCTTCTTCCATTTTCATCCCATCAAACTTACCTCTCAAGATTTCATCTTTTTCTCTCAGTACTTTGTATCACCACCATAGATAGTTGCAAGAGTATCCCACATTTTCTTTGCAGTAGTGCAATCCTTGATGTCTTCAAATTTAGGATAGCTTAGGGAAGATGCAATCTCCAACATTTCTTGATTCTTTAATTGCTTCAAGTACCTTTAAAATTTTTCTTTGTAAGCATCAAAAGCTCTGATACTAATTGTTAATATAATTTAGAATAATAGAAAGGGGGGGGTGTGAATTAGTTGTTCTCAGGTCCAGATGTACCAATTGTACTTTTAAACACTTCAACAATCTCAGACCTCATCACCAACACAACTCAATCTCTAAAGAATATATATACCAGAAACATATAACATGCAGTCCACTATCCAATAGTATCTAAATTTTAGAATATAAAAACATACCCATCAAAACATTCACACAAGTATAACACCAAGATTTATAGTGGAAACCCAACTTGGGAAAAACCACTTTGTAAAATTTTATTGATATTTTCACTTGTCTAAAGTGAACTTTGTGAAAAGACAACCTTTTTAAAGGTTTAAAAACACACTACTAGGAGTGACCCTGTTAAAGGATTTCAATCACCCTGTTAGTAGTGGCCTTGTTAGAGGGCTTAAGTACATTCCATTAGAATGCCACCTTGATTAAAGCATTTAAACAATTACTGTTAGATCAACCTTGATTAAAGGATTTAGACTGATACAATGGTTAGAAAGTAGCATTATTTTCTAATTTGAAAAATATACAACTCACTTTGCAAATAACAAACCTAATTCACACATATATTTTGATTTACTGATAGAGTTCCATTTCCATCTTCATCTCTAATTTGCTAGGGAATTTTCTTCAAGCAATCACAACTCTGATCAACTTCTTCACCTTTAGCCTTCTTCTTAGACTTATCAGTCAATAACATCAACAACTCTAGCATCCTTGTAACCTCACACTTAGGTTTTCCTATATACCTCCTCAATAGGTAAATCCTTCTTTTTCCACTTAATCTCCTCCATAGATCTTAGGTTTAGGTCAGATTCATCAAATTCTTCCATCATTTAAGTTCTTCATCCTTCCTTCTAGAAATATCTTCCATCTCCTTATTGAATCCATAGTAAAATGATTTACCATGCATTAAATTCTCCATACAATCAATTAATAAAGTCAACATGATTTATATTACCCAAGAATTCAACTATGTTGCCTGCAAATCTAAATTCTTCCTCCAAATGTAAATTACTAGCACTCAGTCAATATTGTGTTGATCTCCTCGGTTATCACTGCATAACTTAGTCATCTCTACAAACTGTCTTCCTCGACTAACACTATCTTTCTCAGTAATTTCCTGACACTCAACATTTCTTGATGTTCAGTCAACACTAAAGTTACTCGGAATATACTGGCACTCAGTTGACACTAACATCACTCGGCTTAAACTAGATTTCTTCACTTTTTCTCAATTAAGCCTACTTCTTCAGTCTTTCTTCTTACTTAGATAAATAATACATTATGTTATCATTGTGCCAAATAATCAAGCACTCATTGAAGTATCAAATAACTCAACCTTTCCCTAGGTTCTATTGTTGTCTCCCTTGCCCTAATCCTTTTCACTAATCAATAGATATAGTACTTTCTTACATAGAAAATGTCTTACCAGTTAAGGTTTGACATCAATGACAATACAAAAATTGCTTCAATTATAGTTTCCAATAGTTAGTTGTTTTTCTATCCTTTGTTTGATCAAGTTCAGAGTCAGATCTATCTTATCTACCTTTTCTAGTTTTTGTTTGATCAAGTTTGAGATTAGTTGTCTTTGTGTGCTTCATTCAATCAATTTCGGAGTCAAATCTCTATCAGTTACCTTGACATCATCATTATTTGACTCAATGTATTCCTAGATCACTCACACATTAGTCAAAGAGGGGAAAATGTAATCACCCAAAAATGGTCTAGTAAACCTTGAGCACCACTCTAACATTAAAATTTTAAATACTAGACTTTATCTTATGCTTAATCAATCTTGCGTATTGATTTAATATCTTAACTCTTGATCAAATCACCTCTTTTACAACATTTGAATTGAATAATTATGATGTAATACCCCTCTAACCCTAATATAAGTTTTGTGTTTTTGAAAGAATTAAGATCCTTCGATGTTTTCTTACAGCTTAAGTTGTACATGATACTTGTTTGATCTATTCCTATAGTTGTTTATAATAATTTCATAAGCTAGTACTCAATGATTCTAATATCAGACATACTATCTAAAGGTATCATTCTTGTATGTATTTATCTCCATGTATGTATTGAGTACCTACAAGACCTTTATGAACATAGTTAGGATGTTATATGATATGTACTTGATAGATATATATAAGTGGTTATTTATATTTTCTTCTATTAAGGTTACCTTGGATGAATCTTGTATCTCACTTGATGATTTGATTATGTTAATTTATTATTAGTATTGATAAGAGACTAACACAATGCTTGAGATTCTAACCTTCATTATGATGATGCTACATGCTTTGAGTGTATATATATACATGATGTGTTTTCATGATTTAGGATGAAGTCGTAGTTACTCACATAGTTGAGGTCCACACGATGTATCAATCCTAGTCATCTGTCTGCAATGTTTTCTTTTATATGTATATCCGTGCATATGTATTTCTTCTTTGTGATGCAAGCTTGTAGGTACCGGGCATCGACTTCACCTGGCTTCACAGGTCTGAGCATGCCCTCAAATCCTTGATGGTTGTTGTTATGGAGATAGTACTAAGGCCCCTACATGAGTCTTCCTTTGTCATTATTCCAATTTGGGAATATTAGGGTTCCTTCTTTGTCAGTCAACCTTTGGGTCAAAAACCCAGATCCAACGCACCCGGTTGGGCATGGTTGTAGTTAGTGCCTTGTGGCCACTTGAATTCATTTGGTTGTATGATTTGTTTACTCATTTTATTTATTTCTCCTTCTTGGTATGATTCTTAGTTAATCTTTCTATGTTGTGTTTCAGGAGTTTGGCTTGACTTTCTTTGTTGACTTTGGTTGACCTTGTTTGATCTTATGGTTTTCTCGATATGTTTCATAGATGATTTGTATGGCCTCTTTGGATGTTTAGATTTATTTTGAGGCATGTGATTTTATTCTACCTCAGTGTTATATCCTATAGAAATTATAAATAGGTAATAATTTATTGTGATCTATTACTTCATAATCTTATAGATTATAGTGTTTGGTATTTGGCATGTATCTATATAAATATAAATATAAATATATATATATATATATATATATATGGAAATATATATATGGGTGCACACATATATGTATTTATATATATATAATTTATATGTGATTATATGTTAATTATTGTAGATATTGTTGATGGTGTATATTTTGGGATTAATGTAAAGTATAATATTATTAATAATTAAATATTAAATAATGCGAGGTATATTATTCTCAATTGTTAATTATTAATAATGAGGATAGGTTATATATATAGATATTGATGTAATTAATGATGGCATATGCATATATGTTAGGATAATATTACATATGTGTATGAATGAATACAAATAATCTTTTATTGTATATTTGAGTAATATAGTTGTATGATATTAAGTTATTTTATAATACCCTTTAGTTAAGAGTTAGTTGGGAGTTGGTTACTTTTCCTCTCAACCTTTGGAAATATATTTATATGCAGTACTTTCTCATTTGAAGAGGGGGGATTTTGGGGCTGAAGCATTGAGGAGAGGATGGCCTTACTTTTCATGGAGATTTTGGAGAGAAAACTTGGAGATGTGAGGGAGAGTTTGTAAGCATATGTCTTTAAGAATTTTTGGTTATCTTTGCTTTTGGGAGAGAGACATTTTTGTGAGAATTTCAATAGTTGAGAGAGGGATTCTTTGATATGGAATTATTTCTTTCTTTCATGGAGATTTTTGAAAGTGGATAGGGTTTCAAGGATGCATCTCAAGTTTGGATTTGTCTTCTCTTTTGTTTCCTTCCTTCTTCGATTCAACCTTTGTAGGACATGAGGTATGGATTGAATATGTTAGTTACTTTATGTCTATGATAGATTATGGATCTATTCATATATTATAATTATTTATTATATCTGTACTTTTAATTTCTATGGTTATTTTAAAGTTTTGAGTTTTTGTTTGTAAGAATTGGCATGTGTTTTCCTAGGGTTTTTAGCAACCCATTTTTGGAGATCTATTATTATAATAATTTAAATTGAATCTAGGGTTTTACTAAATTGATTTTCTAGAAGTAAAATTCACATATCTAAAATGGGTATCTCTCTGATTTTATTTTTAGGGTCTAATTAATGCCTTATTTTTGACATTTTGGCAGACTATGCTTGTAATTTCTCGATTCTGAATTTTCTGTCAAATGTATTCATATGCTACAGGCTGATATGATTATATAAAAGTCTAAATTTGATATAAAAGATTCTCCTAAGTCTTCTATTTCATTTCCAATTTGTTTGGAGAATTTTTATTATATTTTGTGAAAATTACAACCATTTTAGTGAAGGCAGGTCTGAACCCTAACCAGAATTTTCTATTTTAAACCAGAAGTCATAAATTTCTTTCCCACTGTTGGATCTTCCTAAAAATCAAATTGAGAGTCCATAATTATGTTATCTAAATCTCCACAGAAGTGATTGCCTTTATTATTTGTTTTGTGGAAGATATGGATGACTGTTCTATGATGACTATTCTTTGCATTTAATCCTTGCTTGAAATAATTCAGTTTAAGAACATCATTAAGTTTTAAGGTTTCGTATGGTCACCAGAGGCTATTAGAATGTTTTTTTGGTTAATTGGATCTATTTATACTCTGAATATGTTTATAATATCACTTGGATGTCTTCTTATATGTTTGGAACATTCTGTATGCCATATTGGGTTTAGGGTTGTCAAGTGGACTAGGGACAACATATGTTTTCCTAAACTCAATCAAATGTTGTTATGGAATTGATATGAATTCTTGATGATGGATCTATTATGCTCTTATGATTTTTATATGTATGTTAGGGAACCTAAGTACACTAGGTGAGTGGCTCATAGTGAGGGGCCGGGGCCCTAAGTGGCTAGTACCAGGATAACCTACTATGAGTTATTTAATCAAGTGATAACCTAAATAAATGAATTGGGAATGGGAGATTATTGGAATGGAAAATTACACACTAATCAAGATTAATTGTGCCTCGCCCATGCCTTTAGTGCTAGTAAAGACTAAGGATGGGAGTGGGAGAAGGTACCTATGCGTAGGTACGATTGGATGACCTTGTCTATACAAGAGGCATTCGGTTCCGCATGTGCCTACTTGGGGGCCGGGGCTAAGAATGGCTAGTACCAGGACAACCCAAGGGGTGAGGGCTATGTGATGACACTCACCTAGCTTGTAGCTTAGAGTCTCTACTAAATTTGATCATGCCTCTGGTAGTCCTTGTGGTCTTCTTGTCTTTTCTTTTGTGTTGTGACTTTGGGGAAATTTTATCACCACCTTAGGAATTTCCTAGTCGTTACCTCTTGTATGGGCCTTTGGTTCTATCTCCTAGCTTAGGGGAGTGGGCCTATTGGTTCCACTTGGTTGGGTGGTTAATATTTATATCGAGGTATTGATCATGATTCTTTGGATGATCCTAGCACATATTCCTTTCCAGATCTGCAGTTGAAGATTTCTTATTGGATATTTTAATATGTTGAGATGTACCTATGTATTTGTATTCATGTAATTTTTAATCTCCTAAAAGGAGTCTTGTAGTATTGATGCAATCTCAATTCAAAGCAATGCATAAGGGAATGGGTAGTTCTAGGTAAAAGAAAGGGAAAAGAATGTGGAATATTAGACATGTTACTAGCATTAAAATAAAGTATTTATGTTATTTCTCCTATCCTCTTATGTTGTCCATGTGTAAAGAAAATAATCTTAAATATAATTATATATAATGATGTATCACAACAATAATGTATTCTCTCTTGATGAAAGAATTCAAAGAGATTATTGAGAAATGATAGATTAGTGATTGGAATTATTAACAATGAATGGTTATGAAACAAAGCAATAGAATAGTAATTTGATTTTAATGTTAATACTTGGTTCATGTTAATGAAGTACCTAGGATGATGCCTACCTTAATGAATATTAATCTCTTACCTAAATTATTAGAGAAAAGTGATATAAAGGATAGTAGATGTAGATGAAATCAATATGAATTTATGGAATGAGTTGATAAAAGGAATAATGATGTTGGATGATTAACCTATGTTTAATAAAAGAAATAAGTTAGGGACATTTAACTTGGTGCATTAAAATGAATGTAGATCTTTTAAGCTCATGATTTCGTGAATATCTTATTCATGTAAATGGTTTATATGATGTTGCTTTAGTAGCGACGTTAGGGAACCTGGGAGGACTTAAGTTGTATAAATCTTACATTCAAGTAGTAGAAAATTATTTCTTCTTTTAGAAATATGAAGTGTAATGATGAATATTATTCTAGTAATAAATAAATAAATAAAATAATATAAAAATTCACTACTTGCATTTTATAGAGGTTTTATGTCTTGTCCTCTTGGGTTGCCTGGCGGGGCGTTACATATGATAATAGTATTGCACCCAATGTTGAATCCACTTTCATGACTTCTCTTAAGATTGCTAAGTCTAGTAGCAGAAATAATAAGGATGATAGTGATAGCAATACTTATGATGAGCTTAATGAACTTGAAGCTCTTATGGCTGGAAGTTTACCTAAAGGTAAAGGAAGGTATAGAGGAAAGTTACCTTTAGCATGCTTTAACTGTAAAGAAGTTGGTCACATTGCTACTAGATGTCCACACAAGAAAGATGATGATAGAACCAAAGACTGATTTGAAGGAAGCTATGGGAGAAGATACAAAAAAGGCTATCAACACTACAACAAAGATAACCGAGACAATAATGACAAAGGAAAGAAAGTTTTCTACATTTCCAAGGAAGAAGATATCACTGATACTGACACTGATGATGATGTGGAGGTAGTATTTGTGTCAATGAATAATGATTCTGAAGAAGATGAAAGGTATGTAGAGACAACACTTATCTCTAAGGTTAATAAGAATGATACATGGATTATAGATACTAGTTGTACCCATCACATGACTAGTGGTGAAGATAAATTTGATTATCTTGAAGAATACAATGGAGGATCTATAAGAATGGGAAATGATGCACCCTGTATGGTAAGAGGTAAAGAATCCCTGATGATAAATGATATATTAAAATGTGAAAATTCTTATTGGGTAAAAGGATTGAACTATAATTTGTTGAGTGTAGCACAGTTATGTCATGTGAATTTTGATAACATGATTAAGATTAGTAAAAAGAAAAGAGTTAGAGGTCTTCCTAACTTATCTAAGCCAGATCATGTTATGTGTCATGAATGTCAGAAAGGTAAGATGACTAAGTCTAGTTTTAAAAGAAAAGATTATTCAATAAAGAAGATACTTGAGTTGGTTCATACTAACCTATGTGGTCCTATGAGAACTCAGAGTTATTATGGAGACACATACTTTATTCTTTTTGTTGATGATTATACTAGGTTCATGGCTGTCATGTTCTTAAAAGAAAAATCTAAGGTATTCAAGATGTTCAAGTGGTATAAAGCACAAGTAGAAAAAGAGACTGGTAAATATTTGAAATGCTTAAGATTTGATAGAGGAGGTGAATTTATCTCTGATGAATTTACTAATTTTTGTAATGAGCATGGTATTAAAAGATAGGTCTCTACACCGAGGACACCCCAACAGATTGGCATTGCTTAAAGGGGGAATAGGTCAATTGTTGACTATGCAAGGACATTAATGATAGAAAAGAATGTTACTTAGACATACTGGAGAGAAGTTGTTAGCACTATTGTTTATGTGCTAAACTAAGTATAGCTGAAGAAGGACACTAATAAGACACCCTATGAGTTATGGTTTGGACACAAACCCATTGTAAGTTATTTCAAAATATTTGGAAGAAAATTTTTTATTCTAAAAGATGAAATTAATGGAAATTTTGACTCAAAAGGTGAAGAGGGGATATTTCTAGGATATTCCAGTAAAATTAAATCATACAAGTGTCTGAATAGAGTTACAAATAAAATGATTGAGAGTACTAATGTTCAAGTTGATGAGTTTGATGATAAGAATGTAGAGGAAAGTAGAAAGAAACCTGAGGACTATAGTAGATTCAGTTACATTGAACATCCTAACTATCTACCGATGCAACAGATAGTGACAATAGGTCAGCAAGACAACAATATCAAGGAACAGGAAAAAAAAACCAAGAGCAGGAAGAACCTACCAAGCAAGCAAATGAACCTACACAGGATGAACAAGAAAGAAGAAATTGGATACTGGAAAGTTTTTTTTAGAAGACACCATCGTAAAACAAAAATCATTGGAGACAGACAAGCTGGCATGAAAACAGGGAGTAAAGCAAGACAAGGTACATGTCTAGTTTGTGATTATGAACCGCAAAATATAAAAGTTGCATTAGAAAATGATGAATGGGTTAATGCAATGAAAGAAGAAATAGAACACATAGAGAAGAAAAAAACCTAGACCTTAGTACCCTGACCTAAAGATAAGAATTTTATCAGTACTAAGTGGATATTTTTAAATAGGAAGAATGAGAATGGAGAAGTAATAAGGAATAAAGCTAGATTGGTATGGAAAGGATATGCACAGGAGGAAGGAATTGATTATGGTGAAACATTTGCACCTGTTTCTAGATTATAAGGATTCAGAATGTTACTTGCACATGTTGCACACAAAAAGTTCAAATTTTATCAAATGGATGTCAAATCAACATTTTTGAATGGAATACTTGAAGAAGAAGTCTACATAGAACAACTTGAAGGGTTTGTTGATCCAGAAAAGAAAGACATGGTATGTAGATTACATAAAGATTTATATGGTTTGAAGCAAGCACTGAGAGCCTGGTATGAGAGGCTGCATACTTATTTGTTAACTATTGGATTTGTTAGAACAAGTGAGAACAACAATTTGTATATGAAAGGAGATATTGATGATACTATTCTTATTGCTAAAATATTTGTGGATGATATTATATTTGGAGGATAAGATCAAATATGTAAGTCATTTGCTGATGAAATGAGAAGTGAATTTGAAATTTCTATGTTCGAAGAGATTAAGTTCTTTCTAGGACTACAAGTGATTTAGTAGAATGATGGTATATGCATCACACAATCTAAATATATCAAGGAAGTATTGAAAACATTTGGCATGGAAGATGCTAAACCTGTGGGAACACCAATGGCTACTATATTTAAACTGACTAAGGAAGATGAAACTACAAAAGTGAACTGGACACTGTATCAATCTATGATTGGTAAGTTAATGTATGTAGTGCATAGTAGACAAGACATAGCACATGTTGTGGGAATTGTTGCAAGATTTTTTACAAACCCTAGAGAGTCACACATGGTTGCTACAAAGAGAATCTTAAGCTACCTGAAGAAACTAGAAGATTATGGATTATGGTATCCTAAGGAAGACAAGTTTGAACTTAGAATCTATACCAACATTGATTGGGCTAGAAATGTGGATGATAGAAAAAGTACCATTGGAGGAGCATTTTTCTTTGGTGAAAGACTTGTTACTTGGACAAGTAAGAAGTAGGCTTTCATTTCTCAGTCTACAATTGAAGTAGAGCATGTTGTTGCTACTACAAACTATTCAAATATTTCATATATTAAGCAATTTATGGAAGGTATGAATGAGATAATCACTAAGCTAGTGATTATATACTATGATAACACTAGTGCAATAAACATTTCAAAGAATCTAGTGATGCACTCTAAAACAAAGCATATATCAATTAAGTATCACTACTTAAGAGAAAAAATACAGGAGAAGCAAGTTAAGCTAGATTTTGTTACATCAAAAGAACAACTTGCAGACATATTTACAAAGCCTCTACCGAAGGATACATTTGAATACTTGAGGAATAGAATTGGGTTCTATCCCCTGTCTATTGGTCACTAATGTGATCTGGATGTTGCATCAGCCTAATATTATCATAAGATCATTCATGTTGATGCAACATAGTTCACACTTTGGATCATGTCTAAGGTTGTGAAAAGTTTAGAGAACTAGAACAGATTGGCATATTAGTATACAAATATATAGAGTATGCAGTAGACAAAAGAGAGTTACATGGCTGCTACAGAGCTGTATTTTCATTTGTTTATTTGGCATTGTTGTCAAAGAGAGAGATAAATAATATGAAACAATATGCACCAATGAGAACACTAAAACATCTATCTAAGGGAGAGACAAACTAAAAGAAAGGGAGAGCACTAAAGATTAGTTACTGAGAATAGAAGAAGGAATCTGAAAGTTGAAAAGATCATATCTGCAGAATGTCAAAGCTACATTGTTAATGTTGTTGAGTAACGTAGCGATTAAACATATTAAGCTAGGGAGAGCTTGTACAACATTTGTTCACAGAGTTGTAGAATACATGTTGGTATCTGTATGGTATATTTCATATTACTTGAGTTGCCATCAATGCCAAAGGGAGACATTGATGAACTACAACTGATTTAGAACCTAATTAAAGAACTATGATTAGAGATCACTGAGTTCTTGATTAGATATGTAATATGATTAAGATGAGTAATATGTTATCATTGATGTCAACTATTTTGATAGTACTTATTTTGTAAGTTACTATAACTAAAAATTTGTAGAAAAGGAGTAAAAGAGATGAAGAACAAAAATATCTACATGAGGAAGGTGTATATGACAGATGAAGGAAAAGGATTAGATTGAGTAACTTGCTGATGATTCTATGACCTTATGTTATTGACTTGATTATGTTTCATTCATCTATGATCAGGAAAAGAGCTGAAAGACACAAGGTATTGTGGTCAGTTGATGAAGCATTATAGTATAAACTGAGCATCATAGTGTATACCAAGCACAATATAAATTGAGCTTGTGCTCACTGATAGATTTCTTTGTTAACTGAGCAGGAGAAAATAATTAAATGATTAGTTTAACCATTAAGGATTGATGAGCTGTAAAGTACATCATAATCAGTGATAGAGATAATGTTTATTACGAAGATCAATGACTAGCATAATTCAAGGAAGATCTAAAGGATGAAATCAAAATGTGTTATAGGCACAACTATTGAGGAAGGCTTAAGTGGCAAAATGGATGAAGGAGAATAAGAGGAAAAATCTTATGGAGGAAAAGATAATGATTTACTTGTCTATTTAAGAGATTAGAGTTTCATTATCAAATGTATGCCAAAAGAAGAAGGACTACATAATTATCGCATGAACAAGCTTCATGTATGTCTGATCAAACTGGTTAAGGAGAACCAAATTGTAGAGTTTACCGAGTGTCAAAAAGCTATTACTGAGTGATAGAAAGACATTGACTATTATGATACAGAATTGAAATACTGATCAAAGTATTTGTATGGGCTAAACATAGATCTGATAATCCACAATTGAAGTTGTATTATAATCAGATCAAGCTATTGTTACATTTTAACCATTGTAAACAAAGAAATATCTTAACAGAGTGGACTTGAAAGTCTTATATGTGTCAGTCATAGAATGAGCATTGTTATCTTGTCAACCCCATAGTGAATACTGGTTGGACAATAATGGTTGGTCTAAAATCCTCTAGCAACATCACACCTAACAGTGTGTTTGTAACCTTTAACAGGGTTGGGTCTTCACTGATCTCACTTCAGAAGAGTGAACATTTTTGGGTTGTCAGTCCTAGGTGGTTTTTCCCTTCACAGGGTTTCCACGTTAAATATTTTGTGTTATGTGTTCATTATGTTGATTTTTTATTATCATACTTTACATATTACATGTTATATTTGGTCAGTAATCATTAGTTACTATTAATTGGTAATCGGTAAAAGCACAAACAGTATATTATTTTAAGTTACCGAGCTATAGAAGTTTAAGTAAATTCTTTTGGATTATAAATTTTGATTTGGGACTGTGGGTAAGTGATTCACCCCCCTCTTAGTTATTCTAACAAGATTTATATTTGGGAACTTCTTCAAACATCACCTACATATCATTAAGCCTTGCAAAAATCTTTAGCCACTCTTCCAACTTCACCTCCTAATCAAGATAACATCAATGCCTTTTTACAATTCATGAATGCTACACCTACTCCACCTTAAACTGTGTTTACTCATGATGTTTTCCTCCTAAAGAGATTCAAGGGCATTATGATTCTCTCATGGTATCCATCCTTATCAATGGTAAACTCATTCGTAGAACGTTAATTGATAATGGATTCGGGCTTAATATTTTTATTATGGACATGCTCAAAGAAATTAAATTCTATCCTTCAAATATCAAACATGATAATGTGCCTATATGTTGATTTGATAATGTTTCTAAGAAAACCTTAGGCATCATCACTTTTTCTATCAAAGTAGGTCTAATTATTTTGAATAATCTCATTAATTTCATGCCTAGACCTCTTAATTAAAACCTTTTTTTGGGTAGAGCTTGGTTACATGTTATGCATGCTATTCTATTTCTTGAACTCTTCATAAAAAATTCAAGTTTATCTACAACAATGTACTGTACACTCTTCATGAAAACACTAAACCTAATAGTTGTCTAAATTTTAAGGAAAAACAAGATCAAGAATATAATGGTGATCCTCCTACAAGTTTTCTTTTAGGACATGATTGGGGATCCTTAGATTTCACACCAACCTTTATTGGAGAGTATAGATTTAATGATCATTCATTCATGAATCTAAAACAACTCATCTTTCTAATAACTTTTTTTATACTTCCACTCATGATGAATCTATCAAACCTATTTATATGGCCTCATATTATGGATTCACTGAGAATGGAATTGTTAAATAACAACAAGAAGAAAATAAAATTATGTTTGGAAATTGGGCGCATCAACATTCTTTCAACACCATTGTTAAACATGATTCAGGATGTGTGCAAAAAAGTGTTGAATCTAATTATTTGTCCACATCCTTTTCTTCATCATATAACATATATTTTCCTATTAATTGAGAAATCATTTTACCTGAACTTCTTCATGCTAAGGTAATTACTAGACCTAAACATTGAAAAAAACATAGTAAAAGATTTATGAATCTTCCATTTTGAATGTATCACCATTATCATGATCACTCTATTAATGATTTTCAATATTTACATTAAAAGATTGAACAAATCATTAATAATGAGGTTATTCACATATCTCCTTATGATGAGCTCTATTTCAATCCTAGTTTCTTTAAATAAAATGTAAGTCCTTATTATGTTGCTCCATGTCATGTAACATTGTTAGCCTATCTCTTTCGGTCTCATTGTCATGCATGGTACGCTTTGTGAGTAACATAATCAGTCCTCTTTTATCATGTTCCTACAATTTGGGGGAAAGGGAATCATATTCATCTCTATCATTCTCCCAGGGATCCACTTTTTCTTTAGTTATGTGTTGTTTTTTTATAATGTGACATCTAATATTACAATTGGGTTTCCATGGTAGATAAGTCACTTACCTTGGAGCCTCAAAAAATGTGTATCCTTTACAAGGATTTTATTTTTCACTTCTTTCATGGTATCTTCTTGCATTATTCCCTTCTATGGCCTCATAGAAGCTCTAACCTCTTTGGTTTGGAATGGGTGTTACTTGTGGATACTATATTGATGTTGCAATTTCCTTATCCTTCACCACTTCCTTAAGATTCCAAAATAAGAACTTATTTTTCTATCTTATAGTGGGGCATACATGGTCCCCTTATTGTCATATGTTTTTATTTATCTCAAGCATAACATATAGAAGTACACTATCATAACACAACTTTCTATAGCTAGTTACTCTTCCTACATGTCTTGGATTGGTTGACTAGCATGCCACACACACTTCCTAGACTATTTAACCTATCTTAGAATATACAAAAACCATTCTCATAGTATAGGAGTACTATATCATCAGGATGTAAAGCCACCACAAGGATCAAAGTTTTTAGGGTTAACTATTGGGAACACAAACTCGTTAGACCATTTGATCCTACCCATTTTTTTTCATGGGACTAATTATCGAGCACATAAACCCACTAGACTATTCAATTCTATCTCTTTGGTTTTGTTCACAATAAGGAACACAAACCTTATCAAGTGAGGTGGTCTCTCTCTCTCTCTCTCTCTCTCTCTCTCTCTCTCTCTCTCTCTCTCTCTCTCTCTCTCTCTCTCTCTCTCTCTCTCTCTCTCCCTCTCTTAGTATGATTTTGAATATGATGAAGACTCAGGTCTATTGGGGGATTGATGGTTTCTTTGTCTCCTTAATCATGATGAGATCATCTCTTTCTTTTGATCTACTTTACTTTGAGTATGAGGTAACTCATACTCCTACTAAAGTGGGGGCTAAATGTACCATGTTAAAATGGATACATTCCTCATTTAAGACCTTTTAGCTCCTATCCTTTATAAAAAAATTGGACAATGGATGGATTCATGCTCAGTTCCACTTTTCTCTCATTCATCCCTATTTTTCCAACTTTCATTTGTGTAGTTTTTGAGACCTTAGAGTTGGCTCTCTATTAGCCACCTCGGGAACAAGCTGACTAGGTCAACTTATTCCTCAGGAGTTGTGAGCCTCGGCCTAAGTTTTGTCTCAAGAAATCAATTTGCAAAATTTAGTGATCCCGTTGACTTCCTTTGTTTTCCCACCCAAAAAGTATTATAAAATGAATGCTATGCACCTTATTTTTGGGATGGACAATTTGATGATAACAATATCATGTTAAAGAATTCAAGCATTCAAGTCTTCAAAATATTCAAGGATCCTTTGTGCATATCTTTCCTCTTCAAGATTTGGCATATTATTTGCCACCAAGGGATGAGATCTACATTGTGGCATTCATCATCTTCTTCACTTGATACACACTTACATCCATGGCTCCATGAAGTGTCTTTGGTAGATCCATAGCATTTGTGGAGTTTTTCTACATTACAAGTTCAAGATCAACATACAAACACAATAAAATCCTTATTGACAAGGATTTCTTTAGGAAAGATGAATAGTTACAGTTGTCTTTTTTCATTTATGCATTTACATTTCAATTCAAGGTTGATTCTATAACTTGACCAAGGCAAGCCCTTATCCACCCCAACCCTAAAACCTAGTTTTCTAAGTGCAGGAGAAAGATCTCAGAATTGTAGGTACAAATCTGGAAGTTGTAGACAAAGATCTACCAAAAAAATCTGGGCCGACACTAGTAAACTACCCCAAGAAAATGGTGACTTTGTCGACCTATTCTGGAACATGGCGACATGATTGACTTGTTCCTAGAAGATTAAGATTTTCAACATTTTTTGAGTTTTCAGCCGTGATCAGAGATCCGCAGTCAAAAATTTAGCTATAGGTCTAGAACAATAGTTTTCAGAGAAAAAAGCATTTTCATCTTCATACTTCAAGGTGAGTACCTCATAATATATTTCATATCTTAGTTTAGATCTATTTTCACATCTTAATTGGACTGCTTTCTTACGTTTAGCACCTAGATCTCTATTGCTTATCTTGCTAAATCGATTAGTTCAATTTTACAAGTGCATTTATACAACCTTAATTAAATCTTATATTGCATGAAAGAGGAATTTCTTGTGTACTTACTTAGTATAATATTAATTTAGCATTAGCATCTCTTCATCTTCTTGGGTTTTACTAATCTAACTTAGGTTATATTGAGAGTTACACCTGGAAGCCCATCTTTCTCTTATATTTCTAATGTTTGAGTGGAAATGGTTAATTAATAAACATATCTCACATAGTTTGCATTATTAAATTCATTGACACCATTTTCATCTTAAACACTCCTAATATTGGTAACCATGAAGGTACATAAGGTCCCCATATCCATTGAGATCCACTTGATCCTTGTCTTGAGTTAGGTTATTGATTATAATTAAACCTGATTTTTAATTTAAGCTTGGTTTGAACTTGACTCATGATTAGAACTTTCTCATTTTCTTAAACTAGATATAGGAGCATAGGTATGAATCACATCCATTTCTTTGTCTTGGCAGGATCCCTCAGATAAAGAATCTCATTCCCATTCATTAGAATCTTCATCACTTTGGGAATTTAATTGTAAAAAAATTTCATGAAATTGTGGATGATTCTCTTTAGTATATCCTTTCTATAGGTACCCTAGCCCCAATTTTTGTTTACTATTTCTCCAATTCATTTCTATGGGCTCCAAAAAACCTTCATTTTTTCCCCCAAAGGTCCTTTTCCATTATAACCCATCTTTTTCATTATTTGATATCCTTTTCTTTGAACTTGTGTACAAGAAGTACCTTTATAGGATTAGTTTATCAATATTTATACCAAATTGAGCTAAAATATAACAATTAGTAAGCTATTCAATAAAATAATGACAAGAATCATCGTATAGATCTCTATTTAGATTTGCTAATGCAAAGCTCTTAACAAGGCTCTATTAGTGACAGCTCTAAAATGAGAATTAAGGTAAATGATGATGAAAATTAAGCCTATTTCAATAAAAACTATGCTCAATTATGCTAAAAATGCTCCTAGCTCAAATTCACTAGAGTAATGATGCAATTCAAAGATGTATTGGGGTCCTTTTCTCCTAATTTTTGCCTTTTATTTATAGATTTAAGCAAGCATATGGGGTGGAGTTAACTCAAGATCATGATTGAGTTAAGGTTTAGTCCATGGTTTCAAATATGGGAACAATTTAAATATTTTGTCCTCAAAGCTTGGGACAATGAGACAAAATGAGCGGTGAAGATGCTCTCTCCTTATGAGTGATTGAGATTCAATATGGCTTTGATCCATGTGAGTCCAATCCTTAATTCCTATTGGTTGAGATAATTCCTCCCATGTAGTGGGTGAGAGAAATTAGGAATTAATTAATTTCTTAAGCCATGTGTACCCCTTTAATGGGTTAAATTTGATTTTAATTCAACTATACAATTAACTAGATTAATTGCATAATTAAATGATTAATTTGATTTATTCAATGTCTTTGGATTTCAACTAATATTGTATTTTAGGCTTGATTGTGTGTCATGTCCCCATTTTAAGATAGAATTTTAATAATAATTAGATAATAAAATATTATTAAATAAATAATGATAATAAAATCATATATTAATATTAAAATATTAAAATATTAAAGTATTAAAATATTAAAATAAGAAATAATAATAAAATATTATTATTATAATATAAATAATAATATATATAATCTATTATCAAAAAATAAGATTTAAAATATGATTTAAAATTATTAATAATAATAAAATTTCAATGAATGAATAAATAAATAAAATTTACAAGGGAGAATATTGTAGAAAGTATGTTGCCTTTCTAAATAAGATTTAATAATAAATGATAATAAATATAAAATGAATAAGTAAATAAATAGTATAATATAGATTAATATAAATTAACTAAATCTAATGAAAAGTCAAGATATATGTAGTAAATAGATGTGACTCCTTCAAATTAAGATATAAAAGAGATGAGAGTTCATTTGAAAGAGAAAAAAAAAGAGGGGGAGAGAAGAGGAGTTAGAGAACTTGGATTAATGGAAGAGGAAAGGAATAAGAAAGAAGAAAGAGGAATACAAAACAAAAGGAAGTAAAAAGAAAAATAAGTTAAAAAAAGTAATAAAAAGATAAGAATTGTGATCATCGTAGCATTTAGAATTTTGGGTAAGTTTCAAAATTATTAAAAGATGATATATATATATATATATATATATATATATATATATATATATATATATATATATATATATATATATATATATATATATATATATATATATATATATATATATATATATATATATATATATATATATATATATATATATGAAGTTAAGAAACACTCATATCTTTTGTGAATTCTTTAATTCTAATATTTCTTTTATTGCCAAGTTTAAATTATGATTTTATAATCAACACTAATGCTTGTACATTTATATGTCAACCATAGATGATGATATGGATTCTATATAGATAGAATCTTATATTCATTAGAGATGGATCTCGATATTTGGAGGGGGCTAGAGGAAATTATTATAGTTTCCCTAGTCTTGAGATTGTTATAATCTCATATAGGAAGTATATATACTAATTCCAGTTATATGCATATGCGTAGGCTTGGATAGCATTTATTTCTTCCAAGAGATTCTTATAGGTAGTGCTCTATGGGATGACACGTTGATAGCCTAGTTGCTTAGAGTATGTCTTATATCCCTCAAGCCAAGAATTGAGAATTTTGTGAAGCCCGACCTAGAGGTAGCCTTAAGAATCAAATCCCCCCTACTAACTTAGAGTAAAGTATGAGTCATGTAAATATTGTATAATATTTTTTACTAACCTCGATGCTGCGAGAAATTATAAAAGGAGAATAAGAAGGGACATTATAGTGGTATAAGAGTATGATCCTACCATCCAGTTGGGTAAAAGAGGATATAGGAATTAATTCATATGAAAGACTAATGTGAAAAGCCAATGGAGATTGGAAGAGGTTCAATCATAGTCACAACAACAACATAATAATTTGGACTAAAAGATGTACATCTTCCAATTCAATAGAAGACATTATCTAATTGCTTGAGAATAAGCACTTTGAGGAAGGGTGCACTATCATGTCCCCATTTTAAGATAGAATTTTAATAATAATTAAATAATAAAATATTATTAAATAAATAATGATAATAAAATCATATATTAATATTAATATTAAAATAAGAAATAATAATTAAATAATAATATTATAATATAAATAATAATATATAGTTTATTATCTTAAAATAAGATTTAAAATAATTAAATAATAATAAATTTTCAATGAATGAATTAATAAATAAAATTTACTAAAAGGGAGAATATTGTAGAAAGTATGTTGCCTTTCTAAATAGGATTTAATAATAAATGATAATAAATATAAAATGAATAAGTAAATAAATAGTATAATATAGATTAATATAAATTAACTAAATCTAATGAAAAGTCAAGAGATATGTAGTAAATAGATGTGACTCCTTCAAATTAAGATATAAAAGAGAGGAGAGTTCATTTGAAAGAGAAGAAAAAGGGGGAGAGAAGAGTTAGAGAAGGATTAATGGAAGAGGAAAGGAATAAGAAAGAAGAAAGAGGAATACAAAATGAAAGGAACTAAAGAGAAAGATAAGTAAAAAGAAGCAATAAAAAGATAAGAACTGTGATCATCATAGCATTCAGAATTTTGGGTAAGTTTTAAAATTATATATATATATATATATACATATATATATATATATATATATATATATATGTACATATATATATATATATATGTATATGTATATATATATATATATGTATATATATGTATATATATATATATATATGTATATGTATATGTATATGTATGTATATGTATATGTATATGTATATGTATATATATATATATATATATATAATATGTATATATATATATATATATATATATATATATATATATATATATATATATATATGTATATGTATATGTATATGTATATATATATGTATATGTATATATATATATATATGAAATTAAAGTTACACTTGTATCTTTTGTGAATTCTTTAATTTTAATAATTATTTTATGATCAAGTATAAAATATGATTTTATAATCAACACTAATGCTTGTACATTTATATGTCCACCATAGATGATGATATGGATTCCATATAAAATGAATCTTATATTCATTAGAGATGGATCCCCATATCTTGAGGGGGCAAGGGAAATTGTTATAGCTTCCCTAGTCTCGAGATTGTTATAATCTCATATAGGTAGTATATATACTGATGTTAGTCATATGCATATGTGTAGGCTTGGATAGAATTTATTGCTTCCAAGAGATTCTTATGGGTAGTACTCTATGGGATGACATGGTGATAGCCCAGTTGCTTAGAGTGTATCTTATATCCCTCAAGATGAGAATCAAGAATTATGTGAAGCCTGACCTAGAGGCAGCCTTAAGAATCAAATCCTCCCCTTACTAACTTAGAGTAGAGTATGAGTCATGTAAATATTGTATAATATTTTGTACTAACTTTTGTGTTGTTGGAAATTATAAAAGGACAATAAGAAGGGACATTACATTTCAATTAATACTTTTATTTTTCCTTAGTTGCTCACTTGATTTGATCTTGACAATTTTTAGGTGTCTACAGAACCCTTTATTCATTTGATGTTTTATTTTAACTTAATGCTTCTTCATCTTTATAAAGACATTTTAGGATATCAATATCATCTTCTTCCATGTGTGAAGAAGTACTAGCTCTCACAAAATATCCATTGTACTTTTGAGGAGCATTAGATCTAGATGGTTTGTCATGAGATCTATGGGAAAGAGGTAAGTCCATCATTGATAAGGAATATTCCCCCACATATTTTTGTTTGATTTTTCATTGTTTCTAAAAAAAAATCATCATTGTATATATCATTTGGTAATACATTTCTTTAGCTTCTTCTTTTTCAATTTGAGAGGATTTTGAATTGTCCTCTTCTTGGTATGTAACATTTGGATTGGTATTCTTTCCTTTTTTTCTTTTGAATCTAACAAAATAACTTTCTCTTTTCTCTTAGTCAATGTAGGTAACTTAGTTTTTTATTGATTTGAATTTCCAAGAATATTTTCCTCTTCCATCTTTTATTTTCCTCTTGCTAGGGAGCTATCATTTGAACTTTGATCTTGAATTATTTCTTTTGATTTTCTTTATGTAGTACCTTCACTATTGTATGGGACCAATGATACCTTCAAGGGTTTAATATTATTTCAATATTGGAATAATTTTAAATCCCCACTCACCATGATTTATCAACCCATATAAGGAAATTTTAGATATTGATGATACATCGAAGGCACTACTTGTATTTCATGGATCCATGGCCTCCCTAACAAACTATGTAGGTCAATTTTAGTTCAAGCACTTGGCAAAAAATTTCTTTTTAGATGAGAGGAACTTGAATGGGAAGAATCACTATTCCTTTTGAAGATCTTTCCTCATCATCATAATATTTGAAAGTAATTTTTATTTTCAGATAACTGACTTCTTCAAAAGATCCTATGGTTTTCACAAGATTCAAGGTACAAGTATTTAGGTCATATCCTCCATCAATAAGGACTCTTTTGACATGTTTTTTATATATCAAGAATTCTATATGAAAAGGGATATTTTAGAGTTGATTCAAGGACATGTTATCTTTCTTAGAAAAAGATAGGAAATGAGGTGCAATGAGGTGTCCAACCATATTTTGAAATCTATCAAAATCCAAGCCTTTGGGAATGGTAGTCTCAACAAGATCTTTTTCCAAGATTTCTTTGTGGGTTGGTGAAAGTCTTAGGAACTCCAAGATTTAGATTTTTGCTAGTGTCCTTTGGAGTTGGTCCACAAGATTGTATTGTTTTGAAGATGATGATGTTTGATTTGGCAAATTGATTTTATGGGTAGTCCCTTACAAGGTAGTCTTTCATGCTTGCTCCCTAGATGAAACATTAGAGGTTTCCTTCTATTGTTTCTCTTTCACCACTATCACATTAATGGTGTTTTCATACCCTGATAAATAGTTAATAGTATAGTCGTAAGTATGGGAAAATTTGACTTTATCATTTCCTCTTTTGTTGCTTTGATTCAAATTGGATGACTCACCTTTCTCATGATTCAAGAAAGGGGCCTTGAAAACCATATGATCTTCATTATTTTGGAGACCATCCACTTTGATTACAACATCATCTATCAATTATTGAACCACAAGTTTGAGTCTCATACACTCATTTGTCTTATGCCCTTTGTTTCTATGATATTCACAATGATGGCCTTCATTCAACCATGATAGTTTAACTTGTGGTTCATAGGGTCTTGACTTTGGTAAAGTGATGATTTTGTTAGCAATGAGGGTTCTTAGCTCATTTTTTATTGGTTCACCAAAGGGTATGAACATCCTCCTTTTTTATGTGTTGAAGAAGGATCTCAGTTTATTAATTCATTGATTATTGAAAGAGTTATTTTCATTGTTATTAAAAGGGGTCCAAGACATTTGATTGATATTGTTAGTTTGATTAGATCCACTTGATAAATTAAAAGGAGTAACCTTAAGGTTTTTATACTCCACAAGCCCATCATTTACAAGGTTCTTGTTGGTATTCTTTAACCAAAACCTAGGATTTTCATCTTTATTATTACCACCCTTATAGTTATTGAAATTATTATTAGTGTTAAAGAAAAACCTTTGTTTTCTATGAAAATATTTATTTCTTCTTTTCTCACTAAAAATTCTTCAATTTTGATTATGTTTCATTAATCTTCTCAAAGATAGGCAGGCATCAAAGTTGTAATCATTAAATCATATCAATATTTAGATTGTTCATGAAAGTTTCCATCTTTTCTTTCTCATTTATACTTCTTGGGTATCAGGAAAAATCTATCCACCTTTGGAGGGAAACTTAGAAAGGGTTCACCATATTTTCTTTTTTTTATTGCATAAATTTAACATGGTGATCTCATGTTCAATGTTGTACGCATTATGAGTTAAAAATTTGGAGGCTAGTTCTTCAAAGGTTTTTATACCTAGTGGTAGTTTTGAAAACTACTCCATAGCTTTCCCTCCAAGGCTTATAGGGAATAATCTCATTAGGTATGTTGCATCATGCACAAATTATATACTTAGGGCACAAATTTCTCTCAAATGGTCTTGTGGGTCCAATTTACCCATGTACTTATCATATCTTAAAAAGACCACGTTTGGAGGAAAAGGTACCATGATAAAGTTTTTTTGAAAAGGAAAGGGGCCTACATTCAATTTCTATGGTTATTATCATCACATATAATTATTGTCTTTGGCCATAGTGTTGATTCTTTCTCCAAATAGATTATAAATTCTTTCTTCTCTTTCTTGTTATTTGTCAAATGGAGATTGGAGAGTTTTGGCTTCATATGGGTTCTCTTGTCTAAGGCACATTCTTTCTTCTTGCAAATATATCTTAATATGACAAGATCTAGTGAAAATTGACATTAACAAGAGTTTGGTGTGTTGAATTTATTCCCCCTTAAGGAACAATATTTAGGAAAATTATAAATTGATTATTAGGTATGAATGGATGTTTCCTTCTTGTAAACATGTATCATCAACCATAGAAATCTCAATAACAATTGTATTTTACCCCCTAACCTCTAAACACAAAATTTCATGTTTGAGAACATTTATATCGGTCTTTCACAATAAGCCACCTCATGCAATCTACCTAAGGTAAAATTTGGCATTTAACATGGCTATAAAGGTATAGATTGCTAGATTACTCAGGTATTTTAGTTTGGGTTCCAAACAAAAATATCAATTGAATCATACAAGGAACATGTAGTCGCACATGCGGATTGAGGTATGTATCCCTACAAGTCTAGGTATTTTATATTTTTTCCTTCTAAGTTTTTTAGCTTAACCAAGGTCTTTATTTATAGTGGGTGGAATAGGTTGGATTTACCTTGTTCCCACTTTGGTTCATCCCTCTCATTGACCTTGTTAAGGAATGTTCTAAGGAGGCAGGCCCACCAAATCTCTAACATGTGAAATGAAAGCAATAAAATGAAATGAACAAGTAGGTCTAGAACGTTCATTCACTAAAAGGTGAAGAGCATATCCCTACTACCTTTTCACTTCCAAACACAATTAACAATGATCTTTCCCAAGACTTTTAAGCTAATAGAATTTAAAAACATTTTGTATTTTGATTCACTATAAAAGTGAAGAGCCTAATGCTTTCCTTCACAAACAAGGAGGGTTATTTTATGTGTTTTTTCATTCTTTAACTCATTTTATTCTCAATTTTGGAGCTTCTAGGAGTTTGATTCACTATAAAAGTGAACAACATATCCCTAAAGCCTCACTTAAGATTCAAATTTGCTTCTAATTAAGCTATATTTTGGAATTGAAATTTCACAGTTTAAGTATTTGTATAGGGTTTTAGGATTACCACATTTGAAGCTAGAAAAGGCCAAGCACATTTTTAATTTTATTCTTTTTTCATTTTACTCACCTAGTGTCTATAGTTCCAACTCCTAAGCATCCCCTTTTAGAAACGTTAGTTCAACAAAACCAATTCAAAGTGAGGAAAATTCACCAATTCAAATATCCTTCAAAATTTATTTTCCAAAATTATTATAATTTCAATCAAGGAGAAAAGATCCAATTCAATAAAACATATTTAGACTTATAAGAATTAACAATTTTATCGAATCTATCATATGCTTTTAAATCTTCATTCATATCATTAATAAAATTGGAAAAATGGATTTTGTTTTACAATTTAAATAACTTTATTTTCTCCCTATTTTTTAATTAATTTACTAATTTGTAAATAGATTTATGCACCTTTTTATGCTCTCTCATCTACAAAAAAAAATATTATCATTAGATTTGTTAAATTCAAATTTTGAAAAATATAGAGCTACACACTACAAAAAGAATCATACGTCCTACTCTATCTAATTCTACATATCATCAAAAATTTTGAATCTTCTATTTTACTACTAACATGTGTTATTTAAATGATAGACATGATGTAGGGTAGGCATGGAGAATCCAATTAAGGATAATCCCCACAAGCAGCTAAACACCACAATGCAGAATAACACAACAAGACAATTATTTTCAACTGATTTCCATTACAATGCCCAGCTGTAAGGCCTTTTGGGTTAGGGCCAATTACAATCAAGAAACAATTCTACAAGATCAATAAAGATCCAATCCAACTCTAGCTAGTCCAACTCTGAAACAAATCAGCAACTAATGAAAACCCTAAGGTAGATCTAAACTTGAGCTCGCAAGCCTCCAAGAAATCTCCTTGTCTCTAAGAAAACAACCACTAGCTCTACTATTACAAACTATTAGATCACAATCTGATCTTCAAGATCTTGTAGGATCCAATTCTATCTTCTATCTTCCCAATCTACTCATCATGTCCTAAAAAACTACCCAAACACTCCTTAAATACTAATCTTTAGCCACAAGTTGGCTGGATGACATAATTAACTCCTAATTTTAAGTTAGCTCCTATTACAAAAAAATATTAAATGCCACAATAGTCAGCTCTCAAATAGCCTTACAAACATTTAATTCTCCATGTCAGCCTCAAGATCTACATAGGATAATACAACAAAAGGTACCAAAAATAAATGCACCAAGTAGGCCAGCGAAATCACCAAAAACTCCAGTCGGTATACCAAAACTCCTGAGCACTAGAGAAACAATCGAGCATCAGTGAAACAACTGACCAAGCCAAGAAACATTGAGTGACACAAGTATCAATGAGCATAAGCTCCATCGAGCACAAGAGGTTTCACTAAGTTCCTTCAGCGATTGAGCTTCCTTCAATAACTGAGACCATCGATTAAAGATGCAATTGAGTACCACAAAACCAACAACACACCTCCATGCAAATTCACTGAGTACCCTAGAATGCCCCTGCATCAAACACCCTAGGTTTGAAAAGATGTTCTCATTGACTAGAAGAACATCTTTCAAGATACAGCACATAAACCCTGAACTCGTTCTTCACATACATGTCCTCCAAATTTTCACCTTGCATACTCTTCCACTTCATTTTCCTTTGTCTCTTTAAGTCTTTCCTTGATAACACACAGGCTTGTTCTCCATACTAATCATCATTCCTCTCAGGATCTACCAACTTAGCTTGGCTACCAATACTCAAACTTCTCCTACTGAGTGTTGTATCTAGCAAAGGCATCAGGGAAAACTTCTTGTCATCCTTCTCAACAGTAAATACATTCTTCACAAAATCATACTTCCAAGGTCTATTGATCAATATATGATAGATATTCATCTCCACAATATCACACAACACAAGATCCTTATAATGGCCAATCTGAACATCAACAAAGCACTGTTCCCTCACTTCTAGAGCATGATCATTTTGCAACCATCCAATCCTATAAGGATGAGGATGCTTCATTCTATTCAAACCAAGTTTCTAAACCATGTCCTCAGTAACAAGGTTATCAGTACTACCACTGTCAACAATTACATCACAAAGTTTACCTCCAAACTTGCACCAAGTTTTGAACAAGTTACTCCTCTGACAAGGTTCCCCCTTTGTACTAAGAAATGTTCTCTGAGCCAGTAAGTTCTCAGATTTAGGTTCATTCTAGATGTTCTCATTTACCACAATAGTCCGTCAGTCACCAAACTTCTTCTATGTACACCCAAAAGAATGGTGTCCTTCACCATAATTATAGAAAGTACCCTTAAAGATAACCCTACCTATCTTCTTTTTCAATTCCATAGGTTTTGGTTCATCTTCAACATTCAATTTATTCTTCACCAAGTGATCAATTTTGTCCTTCCCTCGGGGATTACTATATTGTCTCATTTTTAACTTATCTTCTACCTTCAGAGCATATTGATAAGCATCTTCAACAAAATCAATCTTCAGCATACCAAGCTCATCCTGAATATTAAATCTCAAACCATTCACATACCAAGCTACCTTTTCTTTACCAATTTCTCTATGTCCAAACTGAATAGCCAACTTATAGAACTCCTCAGTATAGTCCTCCATAGTCAAATATTTTTGCTTCAAATTTTGCAACTTGTTAAACAAGTCAAGCTCATAGTTAGTAGGTATGAACTTAGCTTTCAATTTAGTCACCATCAATCTCCATTGATTGATCTTCATTTCACCTTCATCTTCTCTATCTCTTTGTAATTCTTTCCACCAAAGAGCAGCATGTCCTTTCAACTTAGTCTATGCTAATCTTACTCAAAGAGGATCTTCAATTTCTTAAATCTCAAAGAAATATTCTAATTCACCAATCCAATCAATAAAATCCTTTGGTTTCAAAGTACTAGAGAAAGTAGAAACTTTGATTTAGTAACTAGTACTTAACTAAGCTCCAGATCTATGCAACTGACTAGTTTTGTCTTCACTAGATCTATCTCTCTAGTCATCACCACTAGATCTAGTAGCTTCAAAATCTTCAGCAGCTTCCTCATAACTATCTTCAGTAGCAACATTCTGAGGTACACCAGTCATAGCCCTCATGATCTTGATGATCATATCATTGTTCATTAATTCCATCTTAGATCTGAAATCAGATTTATCTTCAATTCAACAGCATCATAGAGATTTGAAATTTCTCTAGGGTCCAATCTTCTCAGAGGCATCCTTCAAGATTTTTGAAAACCCAAAGAAATAAGTTACCAAAAAGGTTCTGGTGTAAATAGCCTCAACCATAGATCAGTTTGCACACTCAAGATCTTCAATCTCTTATACCACCTAACATAGGGAAGTTGTTGAGAATCCACTTAAGGGCAGTCCCCACAAGAAGCCAAACACCACAATGTAGAATAACACAACAAGATAATTATTTTCAACTAATTTCAATTAACATGCCCAACTATAAGGCCTTCTAGGTTAGGGCCAATTACAATCAAGAAATAGTTTTGCAAGATCAACAAAGATCCAATCCAACTCTAGCTATTCCATCTCTAAAACAAAGTAGCAACTAATGAAAACCCTAAGGCGGATCTAAACTTGAGCTCACAAGCCTCCAAGAAATCTCTTTGTCTCCAAGAAAAAAACCACTAGCTCTACTATTACAAACTATCAGATCACAATCTAATCTTCAAGATCTCACATGATCCAAGTCTATCTTCTAGCTTCCCAATCTTCTCATCATGTCCTAAAAAACTACCCGAACACTCCTTAAATTCTAATCTTTAGCCACAAGTCAACTGGATGACATAATTAACTCCCAAGCCAAGTTGAGTCCTATTACAAACAAATATTAAATGCCACAATAGTCGGCTCTCAAATAGACTTACAAACATTTAATTATCCATGTTGGCCTCAAGATCTACATAGGAGAATACAACAAAAGGTACCAAAAATAAATGCACGAAGTCGGCCAACCAAATCACCAAGAACTCCAGTCGGTAAACCAAAACTACCAAGCACCAGAGAAATAATTGAGCATCAGTAAAACAACTGACCAAGCCAAGTAACACCAAGTAACACAGGCATCACCGAGCACAAGTTCCATTGAGCACAAGAGGTTTCATCGAGTTCCTTCAGTGACCAAGCTTCCTTTAATAACTGAGACCATCAGTTAAAGCTGCAACCAAGTACCATAGAACCAACAACACACCTCCATGTAGATTCACTGAGTACCCTAGAATTACCTTGCATCAAGATAATTATTACATGTATAAATATAGAGTAAATGCCACATAAAGCTTGTTAACACATGTTGAAAGAATGAAAGATAGATGATAGAAGAAAAATTGCAGACATTGAAACTCTATGTAAATGTATGAAACTTTGTAGTACATGTATTTTTTCATTGTGGAAAGGCATTAAACTTTATTTTGTAAGGATTATTTCCCCTATCAAAAGAATTTTTGTACCTTTAAATTTAAAATATGCAACACAAATTCACTAAAACTTCATACAAATCATCAAAACATGTTAGAATGAGGAAAATTCCCCACGATGGGTGTCATTTTGTACACTAAAAATTATATTCATTCAAAACATTACAATGATGGATCTAGTTGAATTATGAAAAATAAAGCAAAGTGATGAATAAATTCAAGAAAATCCTCTCAAAATAATCTCATCTCTCTCTATTTAAGATAGCTAGATAAATCTTCTCATATTGGCATCCATTATAGATAGCTCTAGAATGAGAACTAAGCTATGTTACATGAAATTCTATCAAATTTACTCAATTATGATCAATTATGCTATGAAATAAAAACTAAATGCCTATAATATGGATGAAATATGAAAGTGGATTGTAGATGATTTTCTCTCAGAAATGCTCACTATTTATAAATTTTCCCAAGACTAGGGGGTAGAGTGAAGTTAACCATGATCCAACTTGAGTATGTTAACAGTTATAAATAGTGAGACAAAGTAAATATTTTGTTCACAAAGGTTGGAACAAAGAGACAAAATGTTGGGCCAAGATGCATCTCCAAGTTAAGTGGTGGAGAATTGATTTTTCCTTGATCCATGTGAGATTCTTCCTTCATTCTCATTCATTCACTTTATTTTTTCCATATGTGGTTGGTGAGAAGAAATAGGTGTAACACCCCTCCAACCCTAACATGTTTTATATCCCTTTGAAAGTTAAGGGAATGCTATGGAGACTTGTATGCTTGGATAAGAGTAGAATTGTGCTTGAAGGTTGAATAAAAAATTCAGTCTTAACTATAATACTTTACTTTCATTTAGGTACTAATAAATGTTTTCAGTATATTATTTCATGTGTACTCATCTCTTGTTATGAATGAATGGGGTCTCGATGATATGAAGGCACCTAATAGAGTTATATGAGCTAATATTTATCAATGGTTATGATCTCTTGGATAAATTAAGGTCTATATTGATACTTCGGTACTTAAAATTTAATTAATAAACAAATGCTATGGTTTCTAGATATCTTTAATGGTTTGATTACTTGATTCTAATTATGATTGACATGACTATCATTCAATGACTAAATGAATGACTATAACTATCTCTATGAGACTAACCATACTTATGTGATGTGTTATGACCTAACCCTTAACCCTTGTACTTGTAGTACCCTCTCTAGTAGTTCTACTTGTTATATTGAAGTTGGATAGGATTATAACATTCTAGAATTTATGGACTTTATGTTTCTTCCTTACCTTACCAAATTTAGATATGCTTTTGGACTTGCAGAATATAATTTTTCCCTCAAATAATATTCTTAGGACCATTATCTTTTATGCTTATGTATATATGATTTGGTTTATATCTTGTGGTTGATTATAAGAGTTATAGTTCTAAGTAATGATTCATACTTTTTATGTATATTCATGATTATGATTATTGGTCTAGCCCTGCTAACCAGTGCTATGATCTTTGTGTATCATTCTTGGCATGGTTGTTGAATGAGGGGAGGCAGTCATAGTCACTCTTGCGGGAGATCTACACAATGTCACAATCCTCCTTCCTTGTCTATCATTTTTTGTATATAGATATGTATATGTGTTTCTTTTGTTTCTCAGTGATGCAGGTGTGTAGGTGTTAGGAATAGTCCCAAGAGATAATTGAGAGGGGGGGGAGTGAATAAGTTATCTACAAGTCTCAATTCTTTATCCAATTAAGTATACTTAAACATAAAGCATAAACAGAATGAAAGAATCATTGAACACAACACCAATATTTTTCTTATGGGGAAACCCAAATAGGTAAAAACCCTAGTGGGAATTGACACCCACTAATAATCTGCACTAGTGTATTATGATCCTTTTTAGAAGATCCTTAACCCTTTTAGGAGTTGTCTTTACAATGCATTTAGTATAGTGACCTAGTCAAGGGTCGGACCCTATTAGGAGTCTTTTACAATTAGCCCTATTAGGGGTGAGGACACATTGTCTGAGAGAACACTACTCAAAGGGGTGAAGGCTACAACCTTCTTAATAATAGATACACACTATATCTGGATCTTGGTGAATTGTGCTTTGACCTACTGTCTAGATTAGTTCCAATGTATAGAATAAAATCTTCACTTGGTCACATAGACTTTCTACTAATGGCTCAACACTTCACACACTCTTCTCTGCTCTTCACAATCAACTCTGAACCATGCTCTAAGAATCACAAATGACTGTCTATAAATATATTTCCTCTAAATGATATAATCAAGTTAGCCTATTAGAACCACCTTGGAATCATATTGGAGAAACTATAACCTACTCCAATAATAATTCTATTGGCTCTACTAGCACGCAACACAATCTGGGACCTGCCCAATATTAATAAATGTAGACACACACTACGCACTATTAGCTCTAGCAAAGTGACTAAAAATTTATCCTTAAGCTGAATTACATCATGCACTCTTAACCAAACATTCTTAACTCTTTTCCAATCTATAATCCAATGGTGCATACCAAAATGATAGGTGCAACTCCTAAACCAATAAAATCTCTTTCGACTCTTTTGAATAAACATAGGAAACTGTCGCTGGTGAATAGTAACTGCATAACTTCACTTGTATTGATCATCAGACACTGCATCCATTATTGTAACATAACTAACATTTCTTCATCACATATCCAAAGGTGTAAGCCTCCATGATGATTGTACAAACAATCACTTTATAGAACACTACCTATAACTCTGTTAGGAACACTATTAACACAAGCTACTACATAATTGTGTGTACTAACAGTTGACCTCTACATCCATGATATCATGTTGATAACATATCCATGCTACATATACTCAAATCTTATTGTATAAGTCTTCAATAGATGCTACTTACTATATGTTGTCATCAATGACAAACATACAATCAGCACTGGCTTGCTGACAAATCTCTAACAATCTCCCCCTTTGGCATTGATGGAAACATATGTAATGAAAAACACCATCAACCCAAATGAACATTTATTTTATAAAATTCTCCATTTCATCATCAAAACTCCCCCAAGGATGAATCCTCTATTTTCTACAATATTCTTCAATATTCTTCATTTCCTTAACTGAACTACTTCCATGACTGAATACTACACCCCCTTATTATATTTCTCCTTCTTTACTTTTGTTTTTCATGACTATATATTACTCCCCCTTTGACATCAATGGAAAAGGGTGCCAACTCTTTTAAGCATTGGTACTACTCCTGAAGTAGAGTAGTCAACCATCCATTAGTCCCTGAGGATTGATGCTCTTTCTTCTTGCTTCTAAGTAGAATTGTGGAAGGGAATTACTCCCAGCTTCTCCCTGAGATACTCAAAAGTATCCTTTGGTAAGGGCTTTGTGAATATATCTGCTAACTAATCTTTAATACTCACATAGTCCAACTTGACTTCTTTCTCTACCACTTTCTCTCTTAGGAAGTGATACTTGATCTCTATGTGCTTTGTTTTTTCATGCATCATAGGATTCTTTGACATATTGATAGTGCTAGTGTTATCACAATGAATAATAATAGGATAATGAATCTAAATACCAAAGTCCTTTATCATCTACTTGATCCAAAAAATTGTAGAATAATTTAGGGCTGTTGCAACATACTCTATTTCTATTGTTGACTGAGAGATATAATTTTTCTTCTTTCTTGTCCAAGTGACAAGTATGTCACCAAGAAACACTGCTGCACCTAATGCACTCTTTCTATCATCAACGTGTCCTACCCAATCTGCATCTGTATATACATGAAGCTCAACATTCTTTGAGTTAGGATACCATAGACCATAATCTATAGTGCCCTACAAATATCTAAATATTCTTTTTACTACCATGAGGTGACTTTGTTTAGGCTCTGCTGCAAATCTTCCAACTATACCAACTACATTAGAAATGTCTGGTCTAGTTTGAGTAAGATATATGAGTTTACTGATCATAGACTTGTATAATGTTGCATCTACTACTGGAGAATCATATTCTTTTTTAAGCTTGCATCCTATTATCATAAGTCTACCTACTAGCTTGTAATCACCCATCTTGAACTTCTTCAATATCTCTTTCACATAATTGGACTAATTAATGAAAATACCTTTCTCTATCTATTGCACATTTAATCCCAAGAAGTATTTGATAGGTCCAATCACGCTCATCTCAAACTCACTTTGCATCTCCTTAGAAAATTCTACACTAATTTTTTCATTACCCCCAAAGATAATGTCATCAACAAATATATCTACAAGGAGCCTTCAAATGTCTCTCTTATGAGAAGATTATAATTTTATGCTCCTTTCTTGAATCTAATTTTTGTTAGATATCCATCAAGTCTCTCATACCATGCTCTAGGGGCTTGCTTAAGTCCACAGAGGACTTTCTTCAATATACATACCATATTAGGTTTTTTTGATAAGGTGAATCCTTCTAGCTGCTCCATGTATACTTCTTCCTTTATCTCTTCATTCAAGAATGTTGACTTAACATCCATCTAATAAACTTTGAAGTTTTTGAATGTTGCAAAAGCTAAAAACAACTTAATAGCTTCTGTAGACACCTAAAAATCCTTTAGAAAATAAATTATTTTTATTTTCTGAAAAATCCCTGATGACATCATCATTTATTAATTAATTATTTATTTAATTTATTTATTTATTTTTTATGTCATTAAATCCCTTTATCTTAATTAAAAATATTTAATTAAGAAATCCCTCCCAAAAATGTTTAAATCTTATTTAAACATTATCTCCTTATTTATTAATTATTTAATTAATAAATTGACCAAAAATCTCAAAATAAATAATTTATTTATTTTTTGCCCAAAACTTGGCCAATTTCCTTTAGACCACTAACCTCTTCCAGAATCTTCTAATCCTTCTTTAATTTCGATTAAAGGCTATTCCCATCATTTCTTAACCCTAATCCCAACTCAAGAATATTTAATTAAGATTAAATATTAATCCTCAATCCCTAAATTTACCCTAGGAAAACTCTAGACTCTTCTAGAACTTTCCTAATCCTTCCCTAAACACATTTAGGGGAAATTACCTACTTTCCCTAAGCTAATCTAAGTCTCCTTTGACTCTTCGTCAAACCCTTCCCCTAATGAGCCTCAAACTCATTAAAAGCCTTTGAGATAAATAAAACTTTATTTATTTTTTAAATTCCATGTTTATCCTAAGGAAATTCTAGACTCTTCTAGAAAGTTCTAATCCTAATCCTAATCCCTCCCCTAATCCTGTCACATTCCCTAACCAAGGTTAGCCAATTCCTAAGCTTAACCCAAAGTCAATAGACTTCTAGAGACTTCTCTTACATGCATTAAATGCATTTAAGGCCTCCTTATCCTTCTTACATGCATTTATGGTGCATTTAAGAACCCCCTCACCCCTTTCTTACACCCTTTGACCTTAGGCACATTTCCCAAATTGTGCACATTCCTCCCATCTTTCAACCCAATGCCCTTGTGACACTTGTCACAAGGAGGTGGCCCTGAACTAGCACAATCCATGTGCTCCCCTTTGAATGAATCTTGGCCTCTCTTAAGGATTTCAATCCTGGCCACTCATTCTTCCTTCCCAAATCCTATAAATACCCCTCCTTTCAAGAGCAAATCCATTAGCTTAGCCTTTCATTTCAATGCATTGTTATCATGCCCTTTTACTTCTAGCTTTAGCATAATCAATCCTAATTTAGCTTACTTTCAAGCAATTTAGCTCATCTTAATATAGCTTAAATGGATTAACCTAGTTTCTTCCATTGTTTTGCATAAGCATAGCATCATATCACATCTCTATTTAGTTAAAATCAATCTTAGCATAAACATCATGTAGCTTAATATTCATATCAGCATCATTTTGATCCTTGAGGCCTTAGGGGCAAATCAGGTGTTCTATACCTGTTTTGTGCCATTTTGGAATTTTCATGGATCTCAATCCATCTTAGTATGCATTATAATATGCTCCAAGTGCTTAAAGAGCACACCCACATCCCCTTAAGCAAGAGAAAATCAAACAGTGCTTGGGTGCACCTGTTTTTAGCTCAATCTGAGGTGGCTTAGCTTAGAGTTTCCTTATTTTTGTTTTGATTGTATGCTAGATTAAACTCTTAACATTTGATTGATTTGAGCCTTTTAAAACAGATAACAGGATCCTTAAAAGCCTTGTCCACAGCTTCTAACCTGCTCACTTGTGCAAAAGTGTCTGAATAATCAATAACTTCTCTTTGCACATATCCCTTACATACTAACCTTGCTTTGTTCCTGACTACTATGCCATCTTCATTCATCTTGTTTCTAAATATCCACTTTGTTCCAATCACATTCTTGTCACTAGGTCTTGGGACCAGTTCCCAAGTATCATTATTGATAATGTGATCTAGTTCTCCTTTCATAGCATCATGCCAATCAGAATCATTACATGCATCTTCAACACTTAAAGGTTCAATCTGAGATAGTAGACATACCACCTCATTGCTTGTTGAATTCTTTTCTTTTGATCTTGTTGTGACTTTGCCACTCTGATCTCTAATGATGTCATCCTTAGAGTGATATCTAGATGTATACTTTGGAACTTTAGGTGATACTGACTCATCTTCCTTCTGAGTTTCTTATTCAATTGTTTCAGGGTCATTGAACAATACATCAATACTATCAAACATTTCTTCAACAACTGTCTCACTAGTGGAAGGTCTCGGCTCTTCTTCAATCATAGGTGAGTAATCATGATATCTTTCTTGAACCATAAACTTTTCATCAATCTTAACATGAGCACTTTCAATGATCTTCTTCAATCTTAAGTTAAAACAT
This sequence comes from Chamaecyparis obtusa, assembly GCA_027943335.1. NCBI lineage: Eukaryota > Viridiplantae > Streptophyta > Pinopsida > Cupressales > Cupressaceae > Chamaecyparis > Chamaecyparis obtusa. The sequence goes on along the minus strand of BSBK01004051.1, from coordinate 1,261,193 downwards.
CTATGAGATTTACTTTTAGTAGAGTAACCAAGAAAAATACCTTCATCACTTCTTGCATCAAACTTGCCTACTGCTTCATCCCTCTTGATGTAGCACTTGCTTCCAAAGAATCTGAAGTATTTCACTATGGGAACATTACCAAACCATAGCTCATAAGGTGTCTTGCCTGTGCCATGCCTTAATTGTATTCTATTGATTGTATAAGCTATTGTATTGATAACATCTCTTCAATAGGTATATGCAACTTTTCCTTCAATCATGATGGTGCACACTGTATCAAGGATGATCCTATTCCTTCTCTATACAATTCCATTCTACTGAGAGGTTCTAGGTGCACTCAACTGTCTCTTTATGCCATGTTCTTCATAGTACTCATAGAATCTATCAAAGGTGAATTCTCCTCCTCTATCTAACCTTAGACATTTTATCTTTAGTCTAGATTCATTCTCAACCTTAGCTTTGAATATTTTGAGCTTCTCAAATTCTTCTAAATTATCTTTCAAGAATGCATACCACATCATTTTTGAATAATCATCTACAAACATAATGAAATACCTTTCACCATAGTATGATCTTGTTTGAGTTGGTCCACATAGGTCTTTATGAGTCAGATCCAGTTTGTTCTCTATTGAATTGTGCTTACTTCTAAATGAGTTTCTCACATGATTTTCCATCACACATTCCCTATAAATAGTATCAACTAGATTTTCTATGCTAGGTAGGTCTCTTACTACCTTAACATTACTGATCTTTACTATGTTATCAAAATTGCTATGACATAGTCTTTTGTACCATAGCCAACTGTCATCTACTTTAGCAACAAAGCAACTTGCTTCTGGATTAAGCTAAAAAACATTACCTTTAGTCTTTGATCCTGATGCAATTATTTCTCCTTTTTGTTAATGATGCACTTGTTTCCATTGAACTCCAACTTGTAGCCTTTGTCAAGTAACTGCCCAACACTTAGTAGGTTATGTTTCAAGCCATCAACATAAAGAACATCATCAGTGCTATTCTTTCCATCCAAGGTGATGGCTCCTCTACCAATGATAGGTTTGGGAGTGTTATCTACAAATCTAACCATGCCTCCTTTGTATCTATCCAAATGAACAAATCTATCTTTGTCTCCTGTCATGTGATGTGAACAACCACTGTCAATGATCCAATCTATCTTGATGTCAGCTTGTGAAATCAGTGCTAACTCTTGTGAATTCTTTTCATCTTCAAGAGCAATAAATTCAATTTCTTCGTCTATTGATTCTTCATCTGATACTCCATCTCTAGCATAGTAGCATTCCTTTGAATACTTAGGCTTGTATTCATTCTTGAAATTTTTAACTCTTGTAGGACACTTAGATGCAGAGTGACCAATCTTATTACATAAAAAGCATTTGAATGGTAATTGACCTTCATATTTTCCTTTTTCTTTATTTTCTCTTTTAGCAACCATAGCAATGAAATCATCTAGAGTTTTTTCTTCATCATAATCATCAAAATTACCAAAGGTGTTCAAGGATTTCTTACAATGGACCAAAGCTTTGAAGGTTGTCTCACTTTTACGTTCTATCTTCAAACTTGATATCTCAAATGCAACAATCTTGCTAATTAAAGTTTCTCTTTTGAAGTTTTCTAAAAATTGCATAGTCTCATCAAGGATGTTTATCTTGTTCTGATATTCTGGTGTCAAGGTAGTCATCACCTTATCCATGATGTCTTCTTTTGAGATTTCTCCACCATTGTTTCTAATTCTAGCAACTGCTTCATTGATCCTTTGATTGTAGGCTCTTATGTTCTCCTTAGGTAGCATCTCCAATGTATTGTACTTTTTCTTCCATTTTTTTCTATGTACATTCTTTGCTTTTTTATCTCCTTTAAACATGTTTTCTAGGTGCTTCCATATCTTGTAGTTTGTATCTACTTTCTTTATCTCTAAGAACTCACTATTAGAAAGGGTTCTGATAAGGGCTTCTTTTGCTATTGCATTCTGATGGAACAAATCCTTCTACTTTCTAGTAGCATCATCCTTTGCAAGATCTACTAGAGAGGGGATCTGAACTTCTTTGACATCCACTTCAAAAAATTCAAAAGAAATGCACTGCAAATGTGTCATCATCTTGTTCTTCCAATCAAGATAATTCTCTCCATCAAACTTAGGACTGTCTTTTCTAAAGAATGCCATCTAATCAACCTCAAGCTATTAAACTTTCTCTCTAAGGCACTTGGCTATGATACCAATTATTAGGAATAGTCCCAAGAGATAACTGAGAGGGGGGGTGGGGTGAATCAGTTATCTATAAGTTTCAATTCTTTATCCAATTAAGTATACTTAAACATAAAGCATAAACACAATGAAAGAACACTTGAACACAGCACCACAATTTTGGTTACGGGGAAACAAAAATAGGTAAAAACCCCAGTGGGAATTGACACCCACTAATAATCTGCACTAGTGTATTATGATCCTTGTTAGAAGATCCTTAACTGTATTAAGAGTTGTCTTTACAATGAATTTAGTACAGTTACTTGGTCAAGGGTTGGACCTAGTTAGGAGTCTTTTACAATTAACCCTGTTAGGGTGAGGATGCACTGTCTGAGAGCACATTGCTCAAAGGGGTGAAGGCTACAACCTTTTGAATAACAGATACACACTATATTTGGATCCTTGTGAACTACGTTTTGACCTATTGTCTAGATCAGTTCCAATCTATAGCATAAAATCTTCACTTGGTCACATAGACCTTCTACTGATGGCTCAACACTTCACACACTCTACTCTGCTCTTCACAATCAACTCTAAACTATGTTGTAGCAATCACAAGTGACTGCCTATAAATATCTTTCCTCTAAATGATATAATCAAGTCAGCTTGTTAGAACCACCTTGAAATCATATTAGAGAAACCATAACATACTCTAATAATAATTTTGTCAGCTCTAGTAAGCACGCAACACAATATGGGACCTGTCTAATATTAATAAATGTAGACACATGCTACATAGTTTCAGCTCTACCAAAGTGACTGAAACATTCTCCTCAAGATAAATTACATCATGTGCTCTTAACTAGACATTATTAACTCTTCTCCAATTTGTAATCCAAGGGTGCATACCGAAATGATAGGCACAACTCCTGAACTAATAAAATCTATGTTGTCTCTTCTAAATAAACACAAGAAACTATTTTTGGTGAATAGTGACTACATAACTTTACTTCTGCTAATCATCAAACTTTGCATCCATGATTGTAACATAACTAGCATGTCTTCATCACATATCCAAAGGTACAAGGCTCCATAATGACTATACTGACAATCACTCCATAGAACACTACCTATAACTCTGTCAGGAACACTGCTAACACAAGATGCTACATAACTATTTGTACTAACAATTGACCTTTGCACCCATGATATCATGCTGATAATATGTCAAAGCTACATATACTCAAAACTTACTATATAAGTCTTCAATGCATGCTACTTACCATATGTTTTCATCAATGACAAACATACATTCAGCACTGGCTTGCTAGTAAATCTCCAATAGTAGGTATGAGGCATGACTCCACTTGGTTACATGGGTTTGGGCATGCCTTAAAAACCTCAAACTAGTTGTTGTTCGGAGATGGTCCAGAGTGCACACATGTGAAACCCTATAGTTTTGATTATTTTGTCCAATCTCTTGGTTTGGTTTTGGGTGGTTTTGAGTTCCTTATTTTATATATCTTTTGATGTAGCTATCATTTATATAGTTATGAGATGTGAAAGATTATGATGTTTATTTTATCTCTCTTTGTGTTAATCATATATACAAAGTATCCATATATGGGTGCACATGTATATGCATAACTGTATATATTCAATTATTTATGTACAAGTATTTATGCACATGAGTGTATTAGTGATGATCATAATTCTATGTATTTTGATGCATATTGTGGCTTTAAATAAATAAAATAAATGCAAAGTGAATAAAAGAAATAAATAATATATAAAAATAATTACCTACTGCTACCTTATCTCCCTCTCTCTCTCTCTCTTACACTCTCTCTCTTATATGTCTTGTTAGTGTAGAGGGTGGGAGTGGAACTTGAGACCTTTAGTTTGTAAGGGGTCCTAACTTGCCATTGGGGTAGTGACTTCCTTGGGAAGCATACCCAAATATATTATATTTATATAAGAATTAGTTCTTATTAATTATAAAAATATTAATAATAAAATTATATAGGTGGAGTTAAATTATTTAATATTCTTGTTTGGGGTAAGTTAGTACAAGAAGGGTAGGTAAGTTGGTTTTCACCAACGGATGAAACTACCTACCTAATTAATTAAATAAAATAGTTATTAAATAATCTTACCCAAACATTATAGAAGGGAAGTTGCTCCATGGGAAGTAACTCCCCCAACCTTTGCAATTGTTCATAAGATTATTTATTTAGGATTATTCCTTGTAAGTGGAGAGAAATATATGGGGGAAAATGGAAGGGTTTTAGAAAAAAGAATTTAGGAGAGATTTGGGAATTTCTAAATTAATTTGTAAAGAGAGAGAGTGTAGGATTTTTATTCAAATGCCTGTGAGAAAATTGATGAGAAGAGAATAATAATATTGGGAATTCCTATGAGAGATTTGGTAGTGAAGGGTCAAAGGAGGACCTGCATGAAGGGATAAAGAGCGTTGGAGATTGGAGGGATTCATCAAATATGAAAGGGCTTCATTCAAAGAACTCTGGGTATGATCTGGAACCAGGAAAGAATCATTTGTACCTGTGTGTGTAATATATTTAATTATGTTAATATTAATGTTATATTGTGTGTGCATTACCATTTATTATTCTTAATATTCAAAGCATTTTATTTAAATAGATTAAGGAAACCGTGTAAGAGGAATATAAGAAAATAAATATTTCATATAGGAGAGGATAAAAATAAATAAAAGATTAGAGTGTATTTTTCTTTTTCTTTTTTATATTTAAATGCAACGAGAAATTATAGGAGAAAAATAAGGAAGAAAGATAAGAGAAAAATAAGGAGAAATCATAGGAGAAAAAAGAAATAATAATAAAAGAAAGAAATCAAAAGAAATAAGTTAAAATAATAACATAAGAAGTCAAGCTTTTTAATATAATAAAGTAATAACCAAAGATATAAATATTTAGAAGAAAAAAAGGGCATATGGAAAAGAGAAGAATATGGAACCAATATGATTAAGGTAGAAATTTTTTTAAAAAAAAAATATATGTTATGCATAATAAATTAGTATTATTATAAAAATTTCATTTTGCATATTAATTATTAAAATGTATTGATATAAATGATGTATAATAAATATATATATTTATGACTATATATAATTAATAAATAAGAGAAATAAGAGAAATTAGTTAATAAATAATTAAAGATATTGTTACAAATTTTAAATTTAGTTAAATTAGAATTAGTCTATTTATTATTATTATTTTATTTAATTAAAGGCATTGTACAATTTAATTAAGAATCATAATGTAATTAATGGTTATAAATTAAGAGGTTAACTTTAGTTTATATTAAGTTTGAATTTAATAAAAGTTTTGACTTAATTAATAGGGAATAGTAAACTAAGTGTATTAAGTTTGTAATAAGCCTAAATTTATTATATTCTAATTTATGGATATCATAATTAAACAATTCATAGATATGGATGTTAGGTCCCATGTGTATATTTTTATTTTTGTTACTTCCAACTTTATTGAAACTTTTTGTAAGAATTGCATTGTTACCTTGTATCTTGTAGGTATGTCTAGGAGTTGTACCTCCCTCTACACTTACCTTTATTCTTTTATATTTGGAGTCATTGTGATAGCTCTACCTTTATTATATTGCATCTTTTGTCTTAAGGGTTAGGGTTTGTCTTGGTTGTATGGGCCGCAGGAAAACACCAAAAGAAACCCCAAGGGAGGGATGTCTGTGAGAACTTATAAACCCTAGATAGCCTATTTTGTTGAGTAAGGTTCCTAGGTGCCCTAGGTGAGTGGCTCACCACAATATCCGGTCGAGGAGGCAAGAAGGATAACCTTTGGGTGAGTTTGGAAAAGAAAACCTAATATAATTCAAAACTGGTTGGGAATGGGTAAGGGATTTAATAAACTTTTAAAATGATAAAAAAAATGGATAAAGGCTCAGATAGGTCCTATTGGAGTACCCAGGTCATTGTAGCTACTGGGATAGGTCACATGAGGGCATCAGGGTACATGACTGCTAGGAAGGATCCCAACACATAGGACTATGTGATGACACTCACCTGGTCAGCATCCTAGAGAACTCATCTCTTGGGATTTTCTTTTGTGTTTCTTTGTTCCTTCTTTAATTTTGGTTTGGGTGGTTTTTTCCTCAACCTCAGACTGCCCTAGTTTCACCATGTGAACAATGGTTCTATCTCCTAGCACGGGGGAGTGGACCTTTATGGATCCGCGTGGTTGGGTGGTGATTCTTTTCGAGGTATTATTCATGTTTGTGCTTTTCATGGATCATCTAAAGTTGTTGAAGGAATTCTCCCTATTCTGCATATTGTATATGGTGAAGAAAATTTTAAAGTGTTATTCATATTCATGTAAGCCTATGAGGCCTTGTGTTGTAAAAGATATATTGTAATAATTCACGTAATTGGGAAGGGTATCTCCAGGAAAATTATGGGAAAATAAATCAAGATATATTATTGTCATTGAAAGAAAATTATAGTTAAGGATATGGAAAGTGTAATTGTTGAAATAATAGAAGAATTTAAATGTGTTACTATTATTTCATGCTGAAAAGGAAAGAAAGATTTGTTTTAGTACACTTTTCTCTCTCTCTACTTTCTCTTATGTGGTTAAATGGATCAAAGAAATTATATCTTTAGTTCATGTTAAATCTTAATGCACTATGAAATATGTTTTTAAAGGAATAATTATGTAAGGGAATCTATTAGTACTTAAATACCTAGTTAACTTAAGTGAGTCAATAATTAAAAAAAAATTGCACTTTTATCTTGTTTTTGTCTTGTGCTCTTGGGTTCTCTGGTGGGGCATGACATTTGGTATCAATGCCCTAGGTGTCTACACTGGGAGCTCTAGGGTCTAATTGCACTTAAATTAGTTTTCCTTTCTTTGCATAACTTTGATATATTCCCTTCTATAGTTACCTTTATGTTAGTAACCTCAAATCTTAGAAACAAAGATTACACTTGTCTTTCTTTGATTGAGTTATCCTATATCAACTACTTATGTTTTGCATTCTAATATTAATAATGTGTTCAAGTGAGGGTCCTTCTAAAATTATACTGGTATATTAAGGAATTCCTAACACTTGTGTGACATTTCCTTGTTGTCACAAGTACACATAGTCCTAGAAAAGTTACAAATTTCTTTATATCTAAATGGTAGTAGTTGATATCCTTATTCCACCTATAGTATATCCTATTTTCTTGTCATATATGTTTAATTAGTTTGAAATGATGTGCATTCTCTAAATGCTAAGTTGACTTCATGATTGGTTTTGCCTAACTTTTTGTACTTCTCAATATTTCATTATAAGTTAAATGTGTAGCTTTGTGGCATCTCCAATGTAAAATAAGGACATTATTGTAGTAGTACTCACTTTTATTATTGAATTGATAATATTTTGTTTCATGGAATCTATACCTAGGTAAGAAGTGAAAATTTTGGTGTTATGTCTCCATTTAAAATGTGGAGATAATTCTCTCTTACTTTTGATAAACTATGAAAGGATTGGTAACATCAAACATGGTGTGAAAGAGAAATTAGGATCCTACCTAAGTGTATAAGGTTGTTATCAAAGGAGTTAGCCATATTTGTAAGGGATATGATAATTTAAATTCTTATCTCTCTATTCTCCCATCTACCTCCTTAAGATTGTGAAATTAAAAGAAATGGTACAAATAACTATAATGTATCTCTCCCTACCCCTTCATAAGAGATAAGTTTAAAGGAATAAAATTACTTAGGAAAAATAATGTGTGTTAAACTTTATATGTGTCTAACTAAGAGACCTTGTATAAGAGGATTTATGTCACCAAGGTTTTATCATTATAGTCCTTATTTGTTCTAAAAGAAGATGTATTTTATTCATGTTTTGTAAGCATTTTGCATGCCTTGTTAATTATATGTCTAGGAAGATAATACATGCATAAAGGGACTAAAAGAGATTATTGGTCCTAAAGATTTTCATAAGTAATAGTGGCATTTGAATCCTTTTAGATGCTTAGTGAAAAGTCAAGATTCTATATAATTATTAGGGAAATGAATCTAAGCATGATACTTTATGTATAAATTATGAATCCACACTTTAGTTTTATATAATTAAAAAACCTAATTGATTGATTGAATATAGAAATGTTTGAGGTTAGAGAAGTGTATTATTATCACACTATATCCCTTAAAATTTTAGGTGTATGAGGTTAATCATATGAATGGTTACTTTTGAATGAACACTTATTAGGGATAGAAACTAAAGGAACTAGATAAAAGGTTTAGATGCACACTAATAAAATAATTAGTTCAAATGGGAGTTGCACTAGGAATTGTGTGTTTCTCCTTCTCTCAATGGACACATGATGAAATAAATTAAATGAACTCTTTAATTTACTATTTGAAATTATCTTGGTATGCTGATATGGAAAGCTCCTAACTTGAAAACTTTGGAAAAGTATAATATGAATCATGAATTAATGGTGTGATTAGATCTTCTCTAGGAGTATGAATATTGTTTTGTAAGCCAAACACTATAACTATTATATTAGAAAATTATAAAAGATATCTTTGAATATATCTTCGTAAAATGTTGGCATACCCTATGTTATTGTCACTATAACCATATCATGGAAAGATTTGAATACCCATGATGTTTTAGTCCATAGTTGCAAAGTAAATGTACCATAGTAAATTGTTCTAAAGGAAACAAATATCAATGTTATATAGCCTTTAATGTTGACCATGCATCTTTAGTAATAGAGAATGTGAATTTTGAACCCTACGGTAGTTAATTTTTACATGTATGAGTAGAATTATCATATTGTTTCATAGGTTAAATGATCACAATTCATAATACTTATCATCATAATTGTTCAAGTTGTTCTCTAGAGTTTTCTACAACATGGAGAAGTTAGCATGGATTCTTGTCTTTCATATTATTTTATGTGGATGGGAATTTTGAAGATTAATAAAGGAAAGTGAAAATTTTAAATTATAGCTTTTTCATAATCCAAGCTAATCCATACTAGTGAGCTAGGAGCAGCCAAAAAACATTTTGACTCAATTAAATGACTTTGTTTTACCACTTATGAATAATGAAAGTCAGTACCTTCTGTTAATATGATTTAGAACAACAGAGAGGGGGGGTGAATTAGTTGTTCTCAGGTCCTGATGTATAAAAAAGTCTCATAAACTTATCCTTAAATTAGATCCAAAACCAAAACAAACTCGGTCATCATTGATTCAATAATAGAAACATCTAACAATACAATCCACTACCCAACTATAATTTAACTTGTAAAACATAGCAATGTTTAGATCTAAACATTCACACAAGTATAAACACTAGGTTTTATAGTGGAAACCCAATTTGGGAAAAACCACTTTGTAACATGCTACTATTATTTTCACTCTTCTGAAGTGAGCTCGGTAAAAAGCCAACCTTGTCAAAGGTTACAATACACACTGTCAAATGTGACCCGATTAAAGGATTTCAATCACCTTGTTAAAAGTGAGCCTAGTCATAGGACTTACATACACTCCATTAGAATGAAACCTTGTTCAAAGGATTTAACATATGATTGTTAGGTCAACCTCTATTAAAAGGATTTTAACTATTACAATGGTTAGAAAGTAGCAGTAGTATTATCTAAAAAATATACAACTCACTTTGCAAATATCAAATCTGATTCCATACACTAATGTTGGTTTACTAACTTTGAAACTTTTCCATTTCCATCTCTGATCTGCTCGAAATTGTTCTTCAAGCAATCACCACCATTCTCCTTCAGCCTTTTCTACTTAGTCAGTCAATAAAACTTTCCTCTTCCAACATTATTTGTTCACCATGTGCATACATATCACAATGTTCAGGTTCCCTTATATTTTCCTCAATTACGTTAACTCATCTTTAGCCGCTCAATCTCATTTGTAGATCTTAGGGTTAGGTCAGATTCATTGAATCTACCCATTTTATGTTGTTCGACTCCTTTTCTAGAATCATCTCAAATCTCTCAAAGATTTACAATAAAATGTTTTACAGTGCATTAAATGCTTCCAAACAATCAATAAGTAAAGTCAACACATTTTACAAAATCCAAGAATTCAACAATGTCAGCTCCAAAATTAAATTCTCTTCAAATATAAAATTGTTGATGCTCAGTCAATACTATGATTGTTCACTCGGTCTTCATGTAGAACACTCGGTCAACACTAAAACAGTCTCCTTGGCTTGCACTGTCTTCCTCAACAATTTACTGATGCTCGTGTTAGGATTAACAAGGCAGAAATAACAATTATGTGCAAATATAACTAATATCAGAAAATAATAAACCACACAGAATAGAACACAAGACACATAGATTTAACATGGTTCACCCAATCCCTGGGCTACATCCACCAACAGTGAGTCCAATATTATTATTATCTAGTGATTACAACCTGATTACAATCCGTAATCCCTCACAGCCCAATTCTACCGCAAGTACTAAAATCATACATAATGAAAATCCCTAACCCTAAGCCATATTATACAATATTTTCCCGCTTTAGGGTTAGAATGAATTATAAGTAGTCGGCCCAATAACCGAAAAAGTAGTCGGCCTCAAAAGTAGTCGGCCCAAATAACTGAAAAAGTAGTCGGCCCAAATAACTGAAAAAGTAGTCGGCCCAAATAACCAAAAAAGTAGTCGGCGAGGTCGGGAGGAAAAGTGTACAGTACTTTCCTGGATAGTACTTTCCCGATTAGTCACCACAAGCTAACAATCTCCCACTTGGTGACTGATCAGAATCCACACTATACTAAAAAACCTCCCACTTGGAGACTGATCCTGTAGCAATACCGCTACCCACATGAGGCTCCCACTGGATTGAACCACCTTGGACTCAGTTGTTCCTTTATTTTGTTCAGTCTAGAAGACCAACTGAAGCTAAACATGAGTTCAACTTCTCCCTTGTTACTACCTTTGTAAACATATCTGCTGGATTATCATCAGTATGAATCTTTTCCAGCCTTAACTATCCATCATCCAAAACTGATCGAATGAAATGGTACCGCAACTGTATGTGTTTTGTCTTTGAGTGCAAAGTAGAATTCTTGGCAAGATGAATGGCACTTTGGCTATCTGTATGTAGAAAATTATCCTTTTGTGGATGTCCCAATTCTTCCATGAAGAATTGAAGCCATATCATCTCCTTGGCTGCCTCTGTAGCAGCAACATACTCTGCCTCTGTAGTGGATAAAGCAACCACCTTTTGTAGTCGAGAAATCCAACTCACTGCTGTCCCACCAACAGTAAATATATAACCTATAGTACTTCGCCTGCTATCTATATCTCCTGCCAAATCTGAGTCAACATAGCCTTGTACAGTAGTAGTAGAACCCCCAAAGTGTAAACACTTACTGGATGTGCCTCTCAAATATCTGAGAATCCATTTGACTGCATTCCAATGCTCAAGACCAGGGTTACTCATATAACGGCTAACGACTCCCACTGCATGTGCAATATCTGGTCTAGTACATACCATAGCATACATTAAGCTCCCTATAGCTGAAGCATAAGGTACCTTAGACATTTTAGTCTCTTCTTCTGGTGTCTTGGGACACATATCCTTAGTCAATTTCAAATGACCAGGCAAAGGTGTGCTGACAGCTTTGGCATTTTCCATAGAGAAACATTGCAACACCTTCTCAATATAATCAGCCTGAGATAGAGGCAATTTCTTATTTTTCCTATCTCTACAAATTTTCATACCAAGGATTTGTTTTTCTGCCCCCAAATCCTTCATAGCAAAAGATTTTGCTAACTGTTGTTTCAACCCCTTAATGTGATTCATGTTAGACCTAGCTACAAGCATATCATCAACATATAAACATAAAATAATGTAGCTGTCATCATCCAACCTCTTAAAATAAACACAATGGTCAGAATGACACCGACTATATCCATGCCCATTCATAAAAGTGTCAAATTTAATATACCATTGCCGAGGTGCTTGCTTCAAGCCATATAAACTTTTCTACAATCTGCACACCAAATTCTCCTTACCCTTGACCTCAAATCCTTGTGGCTGAACCATATATATTTCTTCATCCAAATCACCATGAAGAAAGGCTATTTTAACATCAAGCTGCTCTAAATGCAAATCTTCAGTAGCCACAATACTTAAAATAGTATGAATAGAAGTCATTTTAACAACTGGAGAAAAGATCTCATCAAAATCAATACCATGTTTCTGTGCAAATCTTTTTACGACTAATCTGGCTTTAAATCTTTTCGTACCTCCATCCTCTTCTTTGATCCTGTAAACCCATTTATTCTGTAAAGCCCTTTTACCTGCAGGTAACTTACATAAATCCCATGTCTGATTTTTCAGCAAAGAGTCCATTTCATCTATCATTGCAGACTCCCACTGAAGCTTTGTATCCACCTGCACAGCTTCATTATAACATTCAGGTTCACCAGCATCTGTTAACAGAATAGAATACAAAGATGGAGAAAATCTTTCTGGAGGTCTACTTAGCCTTGTTGACCGTCTAACACTCATTGGGGTGTGTGGTATTTGTTGTTGCTGTTGTTGCGGAGCATAAGGAACTACTAGAACATGAACTTGTGGAGTATCATCCAGTACTACATAGTCATTTTCTTTCTTCTCATGCTGCAGCAATAGATCTTTGTACAATACTTTCTCATTGAATATGACATCCCTGCTTCTTACAATTTTATGATTTTCAAAATCCCAAAGCCTATAACCAAATTCATCAATGCCATACCCAACAAATACACATTTCTTTGACTTAGCTTCCAGCTTGGTTCTATTTTCAGAATCTATAAGTGCAAAAGCTTCACAACCAAAGGTTTTAAGAAAAGAATAACTCACCTTCTTACCACTCCATGCTTCCTCTGGAATACCATAGTCCAAAGGAGTAGAGGGGCCTCTATTGATTAAATAAATAGTAGTGTTCACTACCTCTGCCCACATATTTTTGGGCAGCCTAGCATGCAATCTCATACTCCTTGCATGCTCCATTATTGTCCTGTTCATGCGTTCAGCCACTCCATTTTCTTGTGGAGTCCTTGGTACAGTTTTCTGCCTATGAATACCATTAGAGGAACAATATTCTTCAAATTCTATGCTGCAATACTCACCACCATTATCAGATCTGAGACATTTTAACTTTTTACCAGTCTCATTCTCAACCAATCATTTCCATTTCTTAAAAGTTTGAAATACATCAGATTTTTGTCTAAGGAAATAAATCCATACTTTTCTTGTTGCATCATCTATAAATGTAACATAATACAGAGAGCCACCAAGGGAAGATACCTGAGCTGGTCCCCATACATCTGTATGCACAAGCTCTAATCTCTCATTTTTCTTTTCCTTCCCACTCTTCACAAAACTAACTCTCTTTTGTTTTTCATAAACACAACTTTCACAGAAATTCATATTGACACATTTCAGACCAGGTAAAACTTTCTTTGAATGAAGTAATTTCATACCTTTTTCACTCATGTGCCCGAGTCTGTTGTGCCACAGTGCTATGTCAGAATCTACAGCAACAGTTTGATGTTCTTCCTGCTCAACTGCAACCACTGTTCCTGAACATTCATTATCTTCTGAAACAATTAAAGTAGAAGGAACAGTATGACCTGTACAAAGATATAAGGTGCCTACTTTCACACCTTTTGCTACTACTAAGGAACCTTTTGAAACCTTCCAATTTTTATCATTAAAAGTAACTGTGCAACCCTCATCACCTAGTTGCCCTGCTGAAATTAAATTCCTACTCAGCCTTGGAACATGTCTTACCTCTTGTAGTAGCCAATGATTCCCATTCTGCAACTTAATCTTAATTTTTCCCTTTCCAACAATATGACAGGGTTCATTATCTCCCAAATAAACTAGCCCTAAATCCCCTTGGACATAATCAACAAAATAACTTCTATGGGGTGAAGCATGAAATGAAGCCCCAGAATCTAAAACCCATGAATCATCAATACTTTCTAAGGACAAGAGCAAAGCATCCTCCTCGGATTTGTTACTTACCACATTTTCCTCCTTGTTTCCATCATTTTTATCTCCTTGATCTTTCTTCCGAGACCAACAATCTTTCTTCTTATGACCTGGTTTTCCACAGTACCAGCAATCATTTGGCCCTTTAGATTCGGACCTCTTTCCCTTTGATTTTCCTCTTGATTTCCCATGATTTCCAGAGTTGTTTCCTCTATCTCTTGTTCTGCCTCTGCTTTCTGTGTTCAATACACTACCCGATGTGGATGCCCCTGAGCTTTTCCTATGAATTTCCTCACTCAATATAACACCAATAACATCATCATACTTTAGGGTATTAGAACCAGAAATAGAATTACTAACAGCCATTACCAAGCCATTCCAGCTTTCTAGCAAAGAACACAAAATCAAGAGAGCCCTAACCTCTTCATCAAAAGTAATTTTAACTGAGGTTAATTGACTTGTAACTGTATTAAACTCATTCAAATGATCAGTAACTGATCCACCTTCTACCATTTTCATATTAAATAAATGCTTCATAAGAAATACCTTGTTTGAAGCTGAAGGCTTTTCATACAACTTCACTGGGGTTTCCATCAGATCTTTAGCTGTCTTTGCTTCAGTAATATTGAATGCCACCGATTGTGCTAGGCATAGATGAATACTCCCTAGTGCCTTTCTATCCAAAATATCCCAATCCTCTTGAGACATTGATTGCTCTTTCTTGGCTACTCCCTCTAATGGCCGCCATAGATCCTTCTGATAGAGATAATCCTCCATTTGCATCTTCCATAACTGGAAGTTCTGCCCATTAAACTTATCAATCTTCAGCCTACCCTCGTCTGCCATTTCTCCCACTTAACCGAGAGACTCTCCCACTAACTTGTGAGACTTACTTCAGAGAATAGATGAAAGAACGAACGAAATAACCTCGCTCTGATACCACTTGTTAGGATTAACAAGGCAGAAATAACAATTATGTGCAAATATAACTAATATCAGAAAATAATAAACCACACAGAAGAGAACACAAGACACATAGATTTAACATGGTTCACCCAATCCCTGGGCTACATCCACCAACACCGAGTCCAATATTATTATTATCCAGTGATTACAACCTAATTACAATCCGTAATCCCTCACAGCCCAATTCTGCCGCAAGTACTAAAATCATACATAATGAAAATCCCTAACCCTAAGCCATATTATACAATATTTTCCCGCTTTAGGGTTAGAATGAGTTATAAGTAGTCGGCCCAAATAACCAAAAAAGTAGTCGGTCTCAAAAAAAACCCCAGCGAGGTCGGGAGGAAAAGTGTACAGTACTTTCCTGGATAGTACTTTCCTGATTAGTCACCACAAGCTAACAGCTCGGTTGATACTATAATTTTCTTGGCATATACTACTTGGTTGACACTAACACCACTTGGCTTCAACATGATTTTTCCATTCTTTGTTTGGTTAAGCCTACCAGTTTAGTCTTCAGTCTTACTAAGATAAACAATACATTATCTCATCATAGTGCAACATAGTCAAGTACACTTTGTAGTATCAAGATAACTCAACCTTTCCTTAGGTGCTATTGTTACCAACCTTGCTTAGCCCTCTTAGCAACACTCAAATAGATATAGTACTTTCCTAAGTAGCAATAGTCTTACCAATTAAGGTTTGACATCAATGACAATACAACAATTGTAATTCAGTTTCCAACAATCTCCCTCTTTGGCATTGATGGCAACAACATATGATATCATCTGAATAACACATGGATTACCAACCAATCCAAAAAACTTATCTGTCCATCAGAAACTTATTTATAATATCCTTAGCTTCATTCTAATTCAGAATCCTATAAGCCTCACTCCTATTCAGATCTCCCTTTATCATGATTCTTCATTTTAATTCATCATCCTCTTTTCTTTTAGTTCCATTAGCTCATCAACTCTTAGTTTTCAATATCATGTGTTATTATTATCATCTCAGTACATTCTCCCTCTTTGACAAAAATGCCAAAGAAGAAACTAAAACTTATATCCATCAATTGTAGATAATATCTATGTAGCTCTGTGTTTCTACCTCTGTCATCCTGCTTATGACTGATTTCTTGTCTTTCCTTCTCTTTACAACTCTAGGCCAACCCTAAAGTGTGACAACCTTCTGCATCAATTTGTCAAATTTTCTACTATAGCACACTTGATGTAGTGCTCCTAGCTTGTCTAGGTAGCCTCAGTTAGGGGAAGAACCCCTAATTGACTTCTCAAATACTCATGAGCTTCTCTGGGTAAAGCTTTAGTGAATATGTTTGCTAGTTGTTCTTTTGTATCCACATATTCCATTCAGACTTTGTTGTCTTGTACTAATTCTCTCAAGTAGTGATACTTGATTCCAATGTGTTTGGTCTTAGTGTGCATCATTGAATTCTTAGAAATATTGATAGCACTTGTGTTGTCATAGAAAATAACAATAGGTTCAGTGATTTCTTCTTTCATGCCTATCAACAATTGTTGTATCCATACCAAGTTTGAACAGTTCACTACAACAACAACATACTCGGCCTTGGTAGTAGATTGGGAAATACAATTTTGTTTCTTTCTTGTCCAGGATACTAATCTCTATCCAAGAAAGAAAGCTCCACCACTTGTACTCTTTCTGTCATCTACATTTCCTACCCAATCAACATTTGTATAAACTCAAAGTTCAAATTTGTCATCCTTTTTATAATATAGACCATAGTCAGCAGTTCCTTTCAAGTATCTCATAATTCTTTTCATGACCGTCATATGTGTTTCATTAGGATTAGTAGATAATCTTGCCACAATCCCAATAGCTAATGCAATATCTGGTCTGTTGTGTACAACATACTGCAATTTTCTAATCATAGATTTGTACAGAGTTTGATTCACTTCTGCAGCATCATCATTCTTAGATAGCTTTTGACCATTAACCATAGGAGTTTCTACTAGTTTAGCATCTTCCATCCCAAAAATTTTCAGTATTTCATTAACATACTTAGACTATGTAATGCAAATTCCATTCTTCCTCTGATATACTTGGAAACCAACAAAGAATTTGATCTCACCAAACATACTCATTTCAAATTCAATTCGCATTTCATTTGAGAAACTTTTGCATAATGCATCTTGTCCACCAAAAATAATGTCATCGACAAAATTTTTTTCCAACAAGATACCTTTACCTTCTTCATCCTTCATGTAAAAATTTCTTGTATCATTTGTTCTTGAAAATCCAATATATATCAAGTAGTTGTGCAACCTCTCATACCATGCTCTAGGTGCTTGCTTCAATCCATATAATGCTATGTTTAGTTTGCACACCATGTGTCTTCTGTTTAGATCAATAAAACCTTCTAGTTGTTCTATGTAAACTTCTTATCGTATACCATTCAAAAATGCAAACTTGACATCCATTTGGTATACCTTGAAATATTTATAAGCAGCATATGCAAGTAGAGTTCTTACTCCTTCCAATCTAGCTATAGGGGAAAATGTCTCCCCATAATCTATTCCTTCTTTTTGTGTGTAGCCTTTGCATACTAGCCTAGCTTTGTTCCTAGTGATTTCACCATTTCCATTCATCTTATTCTGAAATACCCACTTTGTTCCTATAACATTCTTGTTTTCAGTTCTCGGCACCAGAGTCCAAGTATCATTTTTCTCAATCTAGTCAATTTCTTCATTCATTGCTTACATATCCAATCTTCATTCTCCAATGCTTCTCTAGTTATCTTCGATTCAAATTCACATAGTAGACATGTTGGATCCTTAGTCTTACTTTTGGTCTAGATTCTAGTATCTTTGTCTCCAATTATCTGTTCAGGCTTATGATGTCTTCTCACATATTTTGCCAAAATAGGTTTAGCTGTTCTCTCCTATATTTCATCATGTTCCTCAACAATATTGTTAGATTCAACTTCAGAATGCCCGACTACCTCTTCCTGATACTCAATAGCATTTTCTTGTAGCTTGGCATGTTCTTGTTCTCTCTTGGTACTATTTTCCTGACGCTCGACAACTTATGTCTGTTTCTTGGCATTGCTTACTTGAGACTTGACATCAGGTGCAAGTATGTTACTTGCCTCTTCCTCTTCTTCAATGTACACAAAAGATCTATAATCTTATGGTTCTCTTTTACTATCAGCTTCATTTATTTCTACATACTCATCAATTTTTACATTCACACTTTCCACAATTTTGTTAATGTTAGAGTTCAAACACTTATAAGCTTTACTTTTTGTGGAGTACCCTAGGAATATGCCTTCATCACTCTTAGCATCAAACTTTCCATTCCTATTGTCTTTTAATATATAGCACTTACTTCCAAAGATTCTAAAGTATTTAACACTTGGTGCATGTCCATGCCATAATTCATAAGGTGTCAGATTTGTACCTTTCTTGATCTATACTCAGTTAAGAGTGTAGACAACAGTGCTTATAGCTTCTTTCTAGTATTTTTGTGCCACATTCTTTTCAATCATCAATGTCCTTACACAATCCAAGATAGATTTCTTTCTCCTTTCTGCTATACCATTATGTGGAGGTGTTCTAGGTGTAGACATCTATCTTTTAATTCCTCTATCATTGCAAAATAGATTAAATTCATTTGATGTAAATTCTCCACCTTGGCCAGATCTAAGACATTTCAGGTTCCTACATGTCTCCTTTTCAACCTTAGCCAAATACCACTTAAAATATTGGAAAGCTTCAGATTTTTCTTTTAAAAATATCACATGCATCATCCTAGTATGATCATCAACAAATAAGATAAAGTATCTAGCACCACAGTAACTTTGTACACCCATAGGTCCACAAAGGTTAGTATGAACCAAATCTAAAATATTTTTAGAAGTAAAGGATTTGCTCTTGAAACTTGACTTTGTCATTTTTCCTAACTGGCATTCCTTGCACATCACATTCTCAGGTTTCTTCAATCTAGGTAGACCTCTTACCTTTTTCTTCTTACTTATCTCTACCAGATTGTCAAAGTTAACATGGCACAACCTTTTATGCCATAACCAAATATCATCAAGTTGTGCAATCAAACATGTTTCTTCAGATAGGTCAAGATAGAACAAATTACCTGTAGTCTGATCTCCACTTCCAATCAGTTCTCCAACAACATTAAATATTTTAGCTTGCTTGTGATGAAATTCCACTTGGTAACTAGTTTTGTTAAGTTGAGCAAGACTTAGCAAATTGTAATTAAGACCTTCAACCCAATATGCATTTTCACAAGATATCTTATCAGTTAGTTTAATCAAACCTTTTCCTCTAATAGGACATGGTGCATCATTACCAAATTTTACACTTTTACCTCTGTAATGATGTAAAGTCCCAAAATTATTTTTGTCACCAGTCATGTGATGTGAACAGCTATTGTCAATAATCCATTTATCATTCTTGTTCACATAGGATATCAATGAATTTTTCTCATCCTCATCATATTCATCTTTCATTGCCACATAAACTACCTCAATTTCACAATCATCATTATCAGTGTCAGTCTCTTTTTCAGCAATGTAACAAGATTTCTTACCTTTTCCCTTGTATTCTCTATTCCGTCAGTAGCTTCTATCATCTTTTATGTCTTTGTGTTTTGTTTTCCTTTCATCATCTTTATCCTTCTTGTCAGGACATCTAGCAGCTATATGACCAACTTTATTACATGCAAAACATATAATAGGGAGTTTACCTTTATACTTTCCTTTTCCCCTTCTCAGTCTTCTAGCCATAAGAGCTTCTAGATCTTCTAGGTCTTCATCAGAAGTGTCACTATCACTTTCACTATCACTTTCAATTTCACTTTCACTGATGCATCTTTCTTTTTCTTTCTTTGGCTTGTTCAGAACTAGCTGTGACTTAAAAGCAGATTCAACATTTCCAATACTTCCAACAGTGAAATTATCATAATTAGAGAGTTTAAAATCTATCAGCTTACCAACCAAACTTTCCAAAGTAAGCACATTAGTAGAGTTACATCTAGATTCCTGAATAGCTGAGATCTTAATAGCATATATAGGATGTAGGGTTCTTAATACTTTTCCAATTATAGTTTCATCATCAATAGTACCATTAGCTCCTCTAATAGCATTCACAACTTCTTTTATTCTACTACAATATTGTGCAATGTTTTCACCTTCTTGCATTCTCATTTCATCAAACTTAGCTCTAAGACTCTCGGCCTTTTCTTTCAGCACATTCAAGTCACCTCCATAGATTCTTGCAAGAGTGTCCCACATATCCTTTATAGTTCTGTAGTCCTTAATGTCCTCAAATTCTAGATAGCTTAGGGCAGATGCAATTTCTAGCATTGCCTGATTGTGTTCTTCCTTAGCTCTCATTTCTTCGACATTCAAAGGTACAACTAGTGAGACATAGTTGTTCTCAATGTAGTACTTTGCAGAGTCACCAATACCGGCCAGATGTAGCTTCATCAAGCTTTTCCATGCAGGTAAATTTTCTTTGTTTAGCTTTGGTACCTCATTCTTATACATCCTAATCCTTTGCTTTAAGCCCCTTTAAACTTGATATCTATCAACCATAATAATAAGCAACACCAATTATTAATATGATTTAGAACAATAGAGAGGGGGGGTGAATCAATTGTTCTCAGGTCCTGATGTATAAAACAATCTCATAAACTTATCCTTAAATCAGATCCAAAACCAAAACAAACTCGGTCATCACTGATTTAATAATAGAAACATCTAACAATGCAGTCCACTACCCAACTATAATTTAACTTGTAAAACATAGCAATGTTCAGATCTAAACATTCACACAAGTATAAACACTAGGTTTTATAGTGGAAACCCAATTTTGGAAAAACCACTTTGTAACATGCTACTATTATTTTTACTCTTCTGAAGTGAGCTCGGTAAAAAGCCAACCCTGTTAAAAGTGAGCCTAGTCATAGGACTTACATACACTCCATTAGAATGCAACCTTGTTCAAAGGATTTAACATATGACTATTAGGTCAACCTCTATTAAAAGGATTTTAACTATTACAATGGTTAGAAAGTAGCAGTAGTATTATCTAAAAAATATACAACTCACTTTGCAAATATCAGATCTGATTCCATACACTAATGCTAGTTTATTAACTTTGAAACTTTTCCATTTCCATCTCTGATCTACTCGAAATTCTTCTTCAAGCAATCACCACCATTCTCCTTCATCCTTTTCTACTTAGTCAGTCAATAAAACTTTCCTCTTCCATCATTCTCCATTCACCATGTGCATACATATCACAATGTTCAGGTTCCCTTATATTTTCCTCAATTAGGTTAACTCATCTTTTGCCACTCAATCTCATTCATAGATCTTAGGGTTAGGTCAGATTCATTGAATCTACCCGCTTTATATTCTTTGGCTCCTTTTCTAGAATCATCTCAAATCTCTCAAAGATTTACAATAAAACATTTTATAGTACATTAAATGCTTCCAAACAATCAATAAATAAAGTCAACACATTTTACAAAATCCAAGAATTCAACAATGTCGGCTCCAAAACTAAATTCTCTTCAAATATAAAATTGTTGATGCTTAGTGAATGCTGTTATTCTTCACTCGGTCTTCATGTAGAACACTCAATCAATACTAAAACTGTATCCTTGGCTTGCACTATCTTCCTCGGCAATTTATTGATGCTCGGTCAACACTATAATTTTCTTAGCATATACTACTTGGTTGACACTAACATCACTTGGCTTAAACATGATTTTTCTATTCTTTTCTTGGTTAAGCCTACAAGTTTAGTCTTCAGTCTTACTAAGATAAACAATACATTATCTCATCATAGTGCAACATAGTCAAGTACACTTTGTAGTATCAAGATAACTCAACCTTGCTTAGCCCTCTTAGCAACACTCAAATAGATATAGAACTTTCCTAAGTAGCAACAATCTTACCAATTAAGGTTTAACATCAATGACAATACAACAATTGTTTCAATTTAGTTTCCAACACCTTCTGACTTCCATGAGTAAGTCAACTCTTAGGGGTGGAAGATGTAACACCCCTCCAACACTGACATGTTTGATATCCCTTTGGAAGTTAGGGGAATTTTGTGGAGACTTGTATGCTTGGATAAGAGTAGAATTGTTCTTGAAGGTTGAATAAAAAATTCATTCTTAACTATAATACTTTTACTTTCATTTAGGTACTGATAAATGTTTTCAATATATTATTGCATGTGTACTCATCTCCTCTTATGAATGAATGGGGTCCCAATGATATGAAGGCACCTAATAGAGTTATATGAGCTAATATTTATCAATGGTTATGAGCTCTTGGATAAATTAGGGTCTATATTGATACTTTGGTACTTAAACTTTAATTAATAAACAAATGATATGGTTTCTAGATATCTTTAACAGTTTGATTATTTGATTATGATTATGATTGACATGACTATCATTCAATGATTAAATGAATTACCATAACTATCTCTATGAGACTAACCATACTTATGTGATGTGTTATGACCTAACACTTAACCCTTGTACTTTTAGTACCCTCTCTAGTAGTTCTACTTGTTATATTGAAGTTGGATAGGATTATAACATTCTAGTATTTATGGACTTTATGTTTCTTCCTTACCTTACTAGATTTAGATATGTTTTTGGACTTGTAGAATATAATTTTTCCCTCAAATAATATTCTCAGGGCCATTATATTTTATGCTCATGTAAATATGATTTGGTTGATATCTTGTGTTTGATTATAAGAGTTATATTTCTAAGTAATGATTCATACTTTTTATGTATATTCATGATTATGATTATTGGTCTAACCTTTCTAAACCATGTGATGATCTTTGTGTATCCCTCTTGGTGTGGTTGTTAGATGAGGGGAGGCCATCGTAGTCATTCTTGTGGGACATCTACACGATGTCACACTCCTCTTTCCTTCTCTGTCATTGTCTGTATATAGATATGTATATGTGTTTCTTTTGTTTCTTAGTGATGTAGGTTTGTGTAGGTACCAAGCATTGACTCCACCTGGTTACACATGTTTGAGCATGCCTTAAAAACCTCAAACTAGTTGTTGTTCAAAGATGGTCCAGAGTCCACACATGGGAAAACCATATAGTTTTGTTTATTTTGTCCAATCTCTTGGTTTGGTTTTGGGTGGATTTGACTTCCTTTTTTTATATATCTTTTGATGTAGGTATCATTTATATTTTTATGAGATGTGTAGGATTGTGATGTTTATTTTCTCTCTCTTTGTGTTAATCATATATACAAAGTATGCATATATGGGTGCACACATATATGCATACCTTTATATATGTAATTATTTATGTATAAGTAGTTATGCCCATGAGTGTATTAGTGATGATCATAATTTTATGTATTTCTATGCATATTGTGGTTTTAAATAAATTAAATAAATACAAAGTGAATAAATGAAATAAATAATATATAAAAAAATTAAATAAAAATAATTACCTACTGCTACCTTATCTCCCTCTCCCTCTCTCTTAGACTCTCTCTCTTGTATGTCTTGTTAATGTAAAGGGTGGGAGTAGAACTCGGGACCCTCGATTTGTAATGGGTCATAAGTTGCCATTGGGGTAGTGACTTCCTTGCGAAGGATACCCAAATATATTATATTTATATAAGAATTAATTTTTATTAATTATAAAAATATTAATAATAAAACTATATAGGTGGAGTTAAATTATTTAATATTCTTGTTTGGGGTAAGTTAGTACGAGAAGGGTAGGTAAGTTGGTTTTCACCAACGGGTGAAACTACCTACCTAATTAACTAAATAAAATAGTTATTAAATAATCTTACCCGAACATTAGAGAAGGGAAGCTGCTCCATGGGAATCAACTCCCCCAGCCTCTGCAACTATTCATAAGATTATATATTTAGGATTATTCCATGTAAGTGGAGAGAAATATATGGGGGGGGAAATGGAAGGGTTTTAAAAAGAGGAATTTAGGAGAGATTTGGGAATTTCTAAATTAATTTGTAAAGAGAGAGTGTAGGATTTTTATTCAAATATCTGTGAGAAAATTGATGAGAAGAGAATAATAATATTGGGAATTCCTATGAGAGATCTGGTAGTGAAGGTTCAAAGGAGGGCCTGCGTGAAGGGATAAAAAGCATTGGAGATTGGAGGGATTCATCAAATATGAAAGGACTTCATTCACAGAACTCCGGGCATGATCTGGAACCATGAAAGAATCCTTTGTACTTGTGTGTGTAATATATTTAATTATGTTAATATTAATGTTACATTGTGTGTGCATTATTATTTATTATTCTTAATATTTAAATTATTTTGTTTAAATAGATTAAGGAAACCATGTAGGAGGAATATAAGAGAATAAATATATCATATAGTGGAGGATAAAAATAAATAAAAGATTAGAGTGTATTTTTCTTTTTCTTTTTTATATTTAAATGCAAGGAGAAATTATAGGAGAAAAATAAGGAGAAATCATAGGAGAAAAAATAAATAATAATAAAAGAAAGAAATCAAAAGAAATAAGTTAAAATAATAACCAAAGATATAAATATTTAAAAGAACAAAAGGGCATATGGAAAAGAGAAGAATATGGAACCAATATTATTAAGGTAGAAATTTTTTTTTCTTTTTAAATATATGTTTTTGATTAAGGTAAAAACAGGTTTTGAATGGGCCCTGAAACCATATACAATTTTAAAATATATGTTATGCATAAGAAATTAGTATTTTTATAAAAAATTCATTTTACATATTAATTATTAAAATGTATAGATATAAATGATGTATAACAAATATATATTTCATGTGCATTTCTGGGTTTGATTGTGTTAATTTTTGGTATCAACGTTTCGGATCACACTCTGTGATCCATCATCAGGAAAGAGAGAATGCAAGAATCATAAGAATGAATATGCAGACCAAGATAATCCCATGGGAAATAAAGAAACAACACAAAAAACTATGCAGAGTGGAAAGGGGGACCTGAAAAACTACAAAATTAAGAGATAAAAACTAAAAAGGTGGAGTTTTTATCTCTTAATTTTGTAGTTTTTTAGGTCCCCCTTTCCACTCTACATAGTTTTCTATGTTGTTTCTTTATATCCCATGGGATTAGCTTGGTTTGCATATTCATTCTTATGATTCTTGCATTCTCTCTTTCCTGATGATGGATCACAGAGTGTGATCCGAAACATTGATACCAAAAATTAACACAATCAAACCCAAAAATGCACATGACTTGTTAATATGGATTGTGGAAATCTGATATCACTAATAAATATATATTTATCACTATATATAATTATTAAATAATCAAAATAAGAGAAATTAGTTAATAAATAATTAAAGATATTGTTCCAAATTTTAAATCTATTTAAATTAGAATTAGTCTATTTATTATTATTATTTTATTTAATTAAAGGCGATGTAGAATTTAATTAAGAATCATAATGTAATTAATGGTTATAAATTAAGAGGTTAACTTTAGTTTATATTAAGTTTGAATTTAATAAAAGTTTTACTTAATTAACAATGGACAATAAACTAAGTGTATTAAGTTTGTAATAAGCCTCAATGTATTATATTCTAATTTATGGATATCATAATTAAACAATTCATAGATATGGATGTTAGGTCTTGTGTGTATATTCTGATGTTTGTTACTTCCAACTTTATTGAATTTGTTTGTAAGAATTGCATTGTTACCTTGTATCTTGTAGGTATATCTAGGAGTTGTACCTCCCTCTACACTTACCTTTATGCTTTTATATTTGGAGTCGTTGTGATAGCTCTACCTTTATTATATTGCATCTTTTGTCTTAAGGGTTAGGGTTTGTCTTGGTGGTATGGGCCGTAGGAAAACACCAAAAGTGATGTAGGAGCATCTTGGGTGTTGAGAAATCTTGCATCAGTAAAAAATATTTCCTTTTCCTGTACATGTCTGATTTTTGTTTTGTAGCTATTGCTGCTATTGGTTTCTTGTCTTGTGATGTTAATGCAATGGTGTGGACCTAATCTTGAGCATTCTCCTAAGATTTCCCGTCCTAATTTATTTTGATCAAGAAGTTATCACCATTTTCCTTGGGTATCAATTTTTCACTAGTTTCACATGAAACATGTGGTATTTCACCTTGCATGGTTCCATGTGGGGAAATTGGAGCTTGTGTAGTTGGGGATCTGTTCTTGCATCATGTGTGGATCTAAATGCAACTTCACATCATGTTTTGTTATTTCTTTCTTTATTTTTGGTTTCTCCTCCTAAGTAGACCTATATTGTAATTAAATGTCTAACTAGCTGACTTGTGGCTTTGTTGGCTATATATTTGGAGCTTAGGTTGTTTAGTTAGTAGGCAAGGGGATGATAGTAAAAGGGTAGTAGAAGTAGAAGAGAAGATATATGCAAACTAAGACTCTAAATTCATACTCTCTTTGTATAAGGCTAAAACCCGGAAGGCCTCAGAGCTAGGCATGTTGCTGATTTGATAATAAGTGCACTAGTGTAGTTGCATGTTGCTTGCCTATATTCATTATGTTTCATGGTATTTTGTGTTGTTTAAATATTTCTTCTGTGTGTAACTCTCCACAAGGCATGTTAGTGGGTTTAAGTACAATCAATTAGCCTAATTTTTCCTAGACCTACCATGCCCTTGCGTCAAGTGGTATCAAAGAAAGTTCTTTCTTGTGGATTAGATCATGAAGAACCTTATTGGATTGGTTGCAGGGTGGAAAATCTAAGATCTGATCTATAACTTGCAGAAGGTTACGATCTTATTGGAACCTAATTGTCATGATGATTTGTGGTAGAGGAAATGATAATGCTATCATGGATATGTTGAGGCAAATTGAAACTAGGATTGAAGCCGTAGAGACATCCCAGAGAAGAGGTGCACATCTTGAAGATGTTAGTTATGAAGAAGAGGCAGCACCTAATCCTAAACCTGAAGTTGAACAAGATGAAGAAAGACTCTTGAGATTTTTTCTAAGTCTAACTCCAGACCTGCAATTGAACTTTCTTGCTAGGATGGAAGACTTGAGACTGATGCACTTTTGAATTGGATCTTTGAGATGGATAAATACTTTGAGTATGAAGGTACTTCTGGTAATAAGAAGGTTAAGATAGTAGTCACAAAGTTGAAAGGTCATGCATCTCTTAGGTGGGATCATTTGCAAACTGAGAGGCAAAAGAGAGGAAAAGAAAAGATCAAGACATGGATGAAAATGCTCGGAAAGATGAAGAAGAAGTTTCTTCTAGCTGACTACCAAGTTAGTTTGATTAGAAAAATACAAAATTTGAGACAAAAGGACATGAGTGTGAAAGAATATACCGAAGAATTTTACAAATTAGATATCAGATCTAGACATGTGGATGATCAAGTTGAGAAGGTGGATAGATACCTGAATGGACTAAGGATATCAATTCAAGATGAGATCAGTTATGTTAAAATAGATAGTGTGGAAGAAGCATACCAATTTTATTTGAAGGCAGAAGAACAATTAACAAAAAGACATGATCGAAGACAGAGAGGAAGAGGTGGTAGATTTCAGAGAAGTAGAGGTAGAACTCATGAAGAAAGTAGTAGATATGACAATGCAATACAAGATAAAGGATGGAAAAATGAACCTATTGGTAGAAGAGGTAACTAATCTAGAGGTAGCTATATTGGTTACTCTATGAATAAAAATAGTGGGAAAAGAGAAGAGAAATCTTGGTTTAAAGGTACTTGTTACAAATGTGGTGAAGAAGGACATAGAGCATTTGAATGTACTAACTCTGGAAAGAAGACTGGAGGTAATGGAAGAAATGATTTGGCTTGTGAAGAATTTGAGGAATTATCTAATGAACCTGAACATGGTGAAAAATTCATGCTAAGAAGGATCTTGTGGAATGAAGAAGGTGATGAGGAACCTATTCTAAGGAAAAGTTTGTTCAAAACCAGATGTAAGATTGCTGACAAATGTTGCAAGGTAATCATTGATAATGGAAGTTCTAATAATTTGGCATCCGAAGAGCTGGTTAAAAAAATGTAGTTGTAGAGATTGAGATATCCTAAGCCTTACCATATTGTTTGGATCCAAAAGGAGCATAAGCTACTTGTAAGTGAACAATGCCTTGTTAAATTCAAATTTGGGACTTATCATGAAGAAGTCTTGTGTGATATTATGCCTATGGATTGTTGTCATATTCTTTTGGGTAGACCTTGGTAGTATGATAGGAAAGCTTTACATGATGGTAGATTGAATCAATATACTATTTGGATGGATGGAAAGAAACAAGTATTATTCCCTTTAGTAGAGAAGTTTGATGAAGGTCACTATACTATAGTCAGAGTATGTTTGGTTGATGGTAAAAAGTTTGCAAGAGAAAGGAAAGAACAAAATGATTGTTTTGCTTTAATTCCAAGGAAAATTTAGAAACAAGATAAGTTAGAAAATGCACCCGAGGTTAAAAATTTGTTGACTAAATTTCATGACATCATTTCTGATAATGTACCTAATGGTTTGCCTCCTATGAGAAGTATAAGTCACTATATGGATTTGATACCTAGAGCTAGTTTGCCTAATAAAGCACCACATAGGTTGATACCTGATGAAAAGACTGATTTGAATAGACAAGTGCAAGAATTTCTTGAGAGAGGTTTGATTAGGCAAATTTTGAGTCCTTGTGTAGTACCTATTGTGTTAGCACCTAAAAATAATGGAGAATGTAGAATGTGCACTGATTCTAGAGCTATCAACAAGATAACAATAAAGTACAAATTTCCATTGCCTAAGATGGATGACATAATGGATAGTTTGAGTGGAGCAAAGTATTTCACAAATATTGATTTGAAGAGTGGTTATCATCATATTAAGATTAGAAAAGGGGATGAATGGAAAACTAATTTTAAGACTTATGAAGGTTTGTATGAATGGTTGGTTATACATTTTGGTTTGACTAATGCACCTAGTACTTTCATGAGGCTGATGAATGAAGTTTTAAAAAGATTCTTGGGTAATTTTGTGATTGTATATCTTGATGACATTTTGATATTCAATAAGAGTAAGGAAGAACATCTTGAACATATCAGACAAGTCTTACAAAGACTGAAGGAAGAAATTTTTTTGATTAATTTGAAGAAATGTTCATTTATGAAAGAGGACATTGTGTACCTTGGCTTTGTGATTTCAACTGATGGATTGAAGATGGACCCTAAGAAAGTGAGAGTTATACTTGATTGGCCTACACCAAAGAATGTTGGAGAGGTAAGATCATTTCATGGATTGGAAATTTTTTATAGGAAGTTTATCATAAATTTTAGTTCTATTTGTAATGCTATGACTGAAACTATGAGAGGAGATAAAAGGGATTTCAAGTGGACACATGGAGTAATAAAGAGTTTTGAAACATTGAAACAAAGAATTGCAGAATTACCTACACTTTCTTTGCCTAATTTAGTAAAGTTTTTCAAATTGAATATGATGCTAGTGGAAATGCAATAGGAGTTGTTTTGGGTCAAGAAGGAAGATCTGTAGCTTTCTTTAGTGAAAATTTGAATGATGCTAAGAGAAAATATTCAATTTATGACTAGGAACTCTATGCTATTGTTCAAGCTTTGAAGAAATGGAGATATTATCTGATGCCTAAATATTTTGTGTTGTATACTAACCATAAAGCTTTACAGTATTTGGGAAGTCAAAATAAATTGAATCAGAGACATATGAATTGGGTTTAGTTCTTGTAGCATTTTTCCTTTTCATTAAAGCATAAAAGTGGACAGTCAAATAAAGTTGTTGATGCCTTGAGCCAAACAAGAAATTTGTTGACAAAAATGAGAGTTGAGGTACTTGGTTTTGATGATTTGAAGTGTTTGCATGAAACTGACCTTGATTTTGCAAAGCCTTGGAAAGCTTGTAAGGAAAAAACAATGAGCGATAAGTGGACTGATTATTTCATTCAAGAAGACATGTTGTTTAAGGGAGTTCAGTTGTGCATACCTAGAGGATCTATGAGAGAGAATATAATAAAGGAGAAACATCTTGGTGGATTTTCTAGACATTTTGGGATTGATAAGACTATGAAATTGATTTCAGAAAGATACTTTTGGCCACAAATTTATAGAGATGTAAAAAGAATGGTTAGAGGTTGCAAAATTTGCCAAATAGCAAAAGGAACTAGTCAAAATTTGGGATTGTATACGCCTTTTCCTGTACCTAATAGACCTTGGGAATATATGAGTATGGAATTTGTTCTTGGATTGCCTAAAATTTAGAGAGGTAATGATTCTATTTTGGTAGTGGTTGACAAATTTTCAAAGATGGCTCATATCATACCTTTTAAGAAGACATCTGATGCACTCCATGTAGCTAAATTATTTTTTAAGAAAGTGGTAAGATTGCATGGGTTGCCTAAATCTATTATTTCAGATAGAGATACTAAGTTTACTGGTTACTTTTGGAAAACACTTTGGAAGTGTTAGAATAAATGAGAGGGGGGGGAATCAGTTATCTAGTGTCCCAAATCAAAATGTATAATCCAAAACAAATTCTTCAATTTTTGCTACTCGGTAAACATAAAATACTTTCACTATCTATGTTTTTATCGATTGTCAGTCTAAATTTTATAATAGTTATCGATTAAATCTAATCATGTAATATGAAAAGTATGATAACAAACAAATATCACAATCAATAGATAACACAGTAGATTTAATGTGGAAACCCTATGAAGGGAAAAACCACCTAGGACTGGCAACCCAAAAATTGTTCACTCTTCTGAAGTGAGTTTGGTGAAGACCCAACCCTGTTAAAGGTTACATACACACTATTAGGTGTGACCTTGTTAGAGGATTTTAGACCAGAAGTTATCATCCAACCAATAGTCACTCTAGGGTTGACAGGATAACAATGTTCACTCTATGATTGAAACATCAAAAGACTCTCATAGTCCACTCGGCTAAGAGATTTGACTATGTACAATGGTTAAATATGTAATAGTAGATGATCTTCCTTGAAACAACTTCAATTGTAGTTTACAGATCAATGGTTAGCTCATTCAAATCTTTCTGATCAATATACCACTTCAAATTTAATACTATATCAACTTACTATCTGTTGATAATTACTATCTATAGCTCGGTAATTATTCTGCAGCTCGGTTCTCATTAACCAGTATGATCAGAATGCATGACAGCTTGTTCATAGGATAATTCTATAGTATCTTCTTCCTTCGATGATGTTTCAACAATGAAACCAATGGCTATTATATAGATGATTAAATCATTTTCTTTTCCTCCATCAGATTTTGCTGCTTAGTCATATTCATAGATTTTTCCACTTTAAGCTTCCTCGGCTGATGTGTCAGTAACACATTTCAATCTACTCCATTAGATCCCTTTTGATTTATGTTAGTCATCCATCTTTATAACAAACCTTATATGTTACCTTGATTTCATACACTTTACAACTCATCACTTTATCAACTAAACTAATCATTTAATTCCTTTCTATTTTTCTCGGTTAACAAAGAAATGCGTCAATGAACATAAGCTCAGTTAACACTACACTTGGTATACACTATATTTCATTGGTGTATACTAGAATGCTTTATTTACAGACAACACTGCTTTGTGTGTTTTAGCTCTATTCTTCATCATAGATGAATGCAACATAATAAAGTCAATTTCATTAAGTCATAGACTCATCAACAAATTACTCAATGTATTCCTTATCCTCATCTGATGTATACATCTTCCTCATGTAGATATTTATGTTCTTCATCTCTTTTTCCTTTCTTTAGATGTGTCAGTATAGTAATTGTTGTCATATTTTTACTCATTCTTAGATTGGAGACCCATTTACTAGATGAGGCTACAGTACCATAGTTTTTTTTATTAGGTGGGCTTCTTTAAGTTTGCATTCATTTCATTGCACTTACATGAAAATAAGAGGAAATGAACTGCATCTAAAGATACATATGCATGTATGTAAACTATACAAAAGGGAAAGAACTAAAATGAGAAGCATCTATCTAAGCTCACAAAAGCTGTGAGCATAGCCATTACTAGAATTGAATGAATGAGTATACATATACATAAAGGAAAATTATTAAATACTAGGTTACCAGACATTGCCTGGTATTGAAGTCCAGATCCAGTCCTATCCAGAGAGCTCCTGAGATCTACAACCTGCAAGAAAAGAAGAAGAGATATGGGTTAGATACAATGGATCTATACAATGGTTGGTACCATAATATCTACAGAATGCATATGTACACTCAGCCGTGCACCTCTAAAAAAGGCTATGCTTAGGGTGTGTGCATAAGGCTCCAAAGAATAAAAGAGGCACCATGTTTTCACTAACATGTTTGTTTCATGAGCAGATATAGGAGGAGTTGATCCAACAATGAATTCAATGAATGAGCTAGGCACTTGATGCAGATCATGATAGAAAAACCTCAAGTTTTCTATTGATGATCACATCAAGGGCCAAGAGCACACATTGTACAAAAGAAGAGTACACCCAGATGATGTAGCATCAATGAGGAAAAAGGAGAGTACAAATGGCAGAATGATTACAAAGCATTGTATTAAAAAGTACATCCAAGCTATTGTAATACTTTGACATTATTCAGTGGACAAACATGGAAATAGGGGGGTAATGCTTCAAATCATGTGATCAATCCAGACCCATAGGGGTACAAATGATGAGCATAGAACCTTCTTATAACATCAAATGGACCTCATTAAGCAATGAATCACTGTCAAAATAGAGAAATGGGAATACAAAAATCTGCATGCCTAGAGAGGGTACACCACAACATGATATGTTTCAAGTTAACCTAGATCTTTTGGGAACTTTGTAATGAACAATGTTAGAATCTATGTGATGAACAAATTTAGAAAGGGGTACATTGTATATACTTCAACAATCAACATATCACCTCATGGAATAGCACTGAATAGTAGCATATTAATGAACAAGACCCAAGTGATTCTGAACTTGGAACCCCTATTGGAAAGATCCCTGATATTTCCCCAAATGAATGGGCTAAAAGAGACTTGGAGAAGGATAACCCTTTTAGAACCATGGAGATTTCTGGTATTGGAATGTATATCATTCATGAAGAAGGTGTTGTGCTTCCAGATTTGATGAAGAAGGAAGATAAGCATTCTAGAGATCAGAGTGATAAGTTGTGGTAGTTGTTTTTTGATGGTGCTAGAAGTAAGGTTGGTTCAGGAGAAGGAGCTATCCTAATTTCCCCAGAAGGGAAAAGGTATTACTCTATAGTTCATTTTTCTTTTAGCTATACTAACAATAAATCAGAGTATGATGCTTTGATTCATGGTTTAGAATGGGCTAGACAAAGAGGAATCAAATGCCTAAAAGTTATAGGTGATAGTGAATTAGTGGTCAATCAAATTCATGGCACTAATCTCACAAAAAATGATATGCTTAAGATGTATAAGCATAGGGTTTTGGATTTAATAGAAGATTTTTGTGCTTTTAATCTAGTAGCTATCCCAAGAAAGCAAAAGAAGCTGGCAGACAAGCTAGCTGCCATGGGAGTAGAATATGATATCCCAAAAGAAATTACAAGTCTTGACTTATGGCATGTAAAGGTTCTTGTAAGGCCATCCATACCAGACAATCAGGTGAGCTAGAAAGTTTTTGAAAATGATGAGAATATTTTTAACTTTTTGATAGAAGAAGTCGAGTTCTCTAAAGTTGCCCAAAACAAACATGCTCACCAGTATAGTGACCAAATGCTACAGTTGAAAAGTAATAAGCTACCTAAGGGGCTGGTAACTCTTGAGTCCATATTCAACTCTGTTGATTAGCTCAGAGGAGACAAAGCTAGTATGACAGTCAAAGAAGAGCACTACCAGTCTATGGAAGTTCTCAAGGACAAATTCCTTAAGCTTGGAAAGGTATGCACATAGCCAGAAAAGTAGGCCTTTGTTTCATTATGTCAAGAATTTAGTGATATTTTTGCATGGGAATACTATGATCTAAAAGGATTTGATCCTCACTTAGCCCAACACACTATTAAGCTAGAACCCCATGCAAAACTAGTGAGACAAAAAGAAAGACCTATCAATACTAAGTTAGAGGTCTTGATGAAAACAAAGTTGAGGAAAATGATTGAGGCCAATATTATTTTTCCCATTAAACACACCTCTTGAGTTTCCAACCTAGTACCAGTTAGGAAGAAGAATGGTGAAATCCAACTATGTGTGGATTTCAGAGACCTTAAAAGAGCCTCTCTCAAAGATCATCACCCATTGTCATCTGTGGAACAGATTTTACAGTATGTCTCAGGATTTGATAGATTTTCTTTGGTAGATGGCTTTTTTGGTTATAACCAGGTCCTGGTTAAAGAGGAAGATCAATATAAAATAGCATTCACCACCAAATGGGGCACCATGGCATATAGTAAGATGCCTTTTGGACTATCTAACACTAGTGCTACATTTCAAAAAGCCATGGAGAAGGCATTTGCTGGTTTAATGAACAAGTTTGTCCTAGTTTATTTGGATGATATAACTGTCTTTTCAAAAGACACTAATGATCACCTAGTTCATCTAAAGTAGATCTTTGAAAGGTGCAGAGAATTTGAGGTTTCATTGAATCCTAAGAAATGCATTTTTGTTGTCCATGAAGGCAGATTGTTGGGGCACATTGTTTCTAAAAAGGGACAACCATTGATCTTGAGAGGATAAAGGCCATTATGGCACTACCCCTACTAGCTTACAAGAAGGGACTATAGATTTTTCTTGGAAGAATCAACTTCTTAAGAAGGTTCATTCCAAATGTTGCAAAACTACTAAAGCCTATGACCTAGATGTTGAAGAAGACCTCAACCTTTCACTGGACAAGTGAAGGAAAAAGGTGTTTCAAAGAAGTCAATGAAGCAATTGCATCTACTCCTACTCTGGTAAACCCTAAATTTTCTAAAGACTTCATCCTATATGCTTTTGGGGACACTCATAGTATCTCTGCTATGATAGTCCAGCAGAACGTTGAGAAGCAAGAACAGCCAGTAGCTTTTATAGTCAGGGTCTAGATGGTTATGAACTTAATTATACTCCTATAGAAAAGCATGTCCTAGAAATTGTGAGGAGTTTGGAAAATTTTAGGCACTTGTTATCCAATAACACAGTGCACCTGATGGTTTCTCACCCTTTCATAAAAGATTTCTTGCTGAACAAAGACCTGAGCCATAAGAGGGCTGGTTGGGTCACCGAAGTCATAGATTATGACATTCAGATTAAAGTGACTAAACTGGTTAGAGGAAAGGGGTTGTGTGAGTAGCTAAATGAAAGAATAGTAGACCCTAATCAACAAAAGGAGAAATTTGTTCTGATGAACCAGAATGTAGAGCATAGTACAAGTTGGACAATAGAGATGAGACATTATCTCTCAACTGGTTAGTTCCCTGAAGGCTTTGAAAGGAGTAAAAGATGGTAGTTTAGACTCCAACATATTCCATTTATCATTATTGATAATGTTTTGTATAGGAGGGATCATAGTGGTGTCTTGTTGAGATGTGTTGAAACTAGCCAAGTGGAAAAAATACTGGAAGAATTTCATGATGGAGGTTCTAGAGGACACTTTGCAGCTAGAACCACTACTCTAAAAGTGATGAGAGTTTGGTACTATTGGCCTAGCCTATACAAGGATGCATTATATTGGGTAAGGAAATGCAAGAGCTGTGCTTTGTTTACTAGAAAACAAAGGTTAGCAGCCCTCCCTCTTCATCCCATCAAGGTAGACCAGCCTTTCTCAAAATGGGGATTGGATTTTATTGGACCAATCAATCCCCCATCTAGTGTTGGACACAAATGTATATTGGTTTCTATAGACTATTTTACCAAATGGATAGAGGTTGTAGCACTGAAGGAAGCAAATGAGACCTTTGTCTTAAACTTTTATCAAGACATTGTGTCTAGATTTGGTACTCCAGATTCTATCATTTCAGACAATGCTATGGCATTCTTGGGAACTAAAATTTTAGAATGGGCACTCAAGAACAATATCTTCCTGAGTACCTCTTCTAACTATTACCCTTAGGGTATGGTCAGGTAGAATAAACAAATAAGAACTTGCTGAGAATCATCAAGAGAAATATAGAAGGAAACCAAAGAGATTGGCACAGCAAGTTAAAGTTGGCCCTATGGGTAGACAGAATAACACCTAGGACATCTACAGGTAACTCACCTTATACACTTGTATATGGAAAAGAAGCTGGTATTCCTTTGTCTACTAAGTTGCCTACTTTGAGTTTAATCAAGGAGATTGATCTTAAGGAGGAAGATGCTATGCAAGTCAGGCTTGCTAAACTAGTTGAGCTCAAAGAAACAAGAAAGCTAGCACTGGAGAACCTAGAAGATCATCATGCTCAGATGAAGAGAAGATTTGATAAGAAAGCCACACCTAGGGTTTTCAAAGAGGGAGACCTTGTCCTCAAGTGGGATGAAGCAAAATACAAACCAAGGAGGCATACTAAATTTGATGCCATATGGAGTGGGCCTTTCATGGTGATTGGATCCAATCAACCCCCCATCTAGTGCTGGACACAAATAGATATTCATTGCTACAGACTACTTTACCAAATGGACAGAGGTTGTAGCACTGAAGGAAGCAAATGAGACCTTTGTCTTAAACTTTTATCAAGACATCATGTCTAGATTTGGTACTCCAGATTCTATCATTTTAGACAATGCTATGGCATTCTTGTGAACTAAAATTTTAGAATGGGCACTCAAGCACAATATCTTCCTAAGTACCTCTTCTAACTATTATCCTCAGGGTAATGGTCAGGTAGAATAAAAAAATAAGAACTTGTTGAGAATCATCAAGAGAACTATAGAAGGAAACTAGAGAGATCGGCATAGCAAGTTAAAGTTGGCCCTATGGGTAGACAAAATAAGGGTATGTGCAAGATCATGAGGGGCCAAAAAGTGGTGATCTAAGTTCAAAACTTTGACAATGTAGTTGATGACTTTTTTTTTACCTGAATTTGATAAAATGAAAAGGGTATCTTAAGGAGATTATCAGCTTTCTATTGATATAATTGCTATCAAATTTTGAATTCAGTAAGTAATTATTAGTTATTTTCTAATTGAGCTACCTCTAAAGTGCTGATTTATATACTGATTGAAAAATGACTATAAATTTTAGACGGTATAACATTTTTGAAATCCAAAAAATGTGTCACATTCTATGCTTTGCCTACTATAAGGAAAAATAAAATAAGATTGAATTTTGTAAAGTTTTGAATGAGTTAAGGTGGTCAGACACGGGATTTTTTTTTATTCTAAAAATGTTGTAGCAAAAAATTCATAATTAATTATTTTTTTGGAATAAAATTACAAAAAAATATGTGTCACATCTGGGCATGAGTCTACTACCTATATATAAAATCTTATAATAAAATATTATCATTTGATTATGATTAAGGTGGTCAGACATACACCCACTTCTTCTTTTTTTCCTGAAATTTTTGTACTGCTGCATTGAAATCTATACTTTTCACCAATCATGCTAACTTTTTCTCAAAAAAGGCCTAGTTTTCTAGAAACTATATTCAATTTTCTATAGATTCTATTCTTACAACTTTTTGATATTAGGTTCATAGCTAGTTGAAATTTTCATGTCAAGTTGACTAACCCTGATTTACTAATTTTTCATTGCCACTTAAGGGCATAGTTTGGCCCCTCATGATCTTGCACATACCCATAACACCTAGGAGGTCTACAAGTAACTCACCTTATACACTTGTATATGGAAAAGAATCTAGGATTCCTTTGTCTACTAAGTTGCCTACTTTGATTTTAATCAAGGAGATTGATCTTATGGAGGAAGATGCTATGCAAGTCAAGCTAGCTAAACTAGTTGAGCTTGAAGAAACAAGAAAGCTAGCACTGGAGAACCTAGAAGATCATCATGCTCAGATGAAGAGAATATTTGATAAGAAAGCCACACCCAGGGTTTTAAAAGAGGGAGACCTTGTCCTCAAGTGGGATGAAGAAAAATACAAACCAAGGAGGCATACTAAATTTGATGCCATATGGAGTGGGCCTTTCATGGTGATTGGATCCAAAACCCATAACACTTTTTAGTCAGCAAGCATGGATGAAGAAGAGTTTCCCATTCTAGTGAATGGGATCCACTGCAAGTCTTGTTTCTAAGGTCTATTTCTACCCTGTACACTAGTAAGATAGAAGTTTCCATTTTTCTATGTTCCCTAAGTGCTTGGCACAAGCTGGTTTCCTTTTTTTTCAGTTTCTTTCAGTTTGGTGTGAGTAGTAATAAGCAAGAGAAGTTGTCTCTAGTAGTTAGTAGTTTTGTTAAAGAAGGGTTTATTGTCTTAAAGAGCTAGGTTTAGTTTGAGGATTATATGACTCCATGCCCAATGGATTTTTTTAACACAGTTGGTCGGGATGCTTAGCAGGCAAGCACTCCAAACAGGTCACTAGAATGTTGCCATATTTTTACTCATTCTTATATTGGAGACCTATTTACTAGATGAGGCTACAGTACCCTAGTTTGTGTTATTAGGTGATCTTCTTTAAGTTTGTGTTCATTTCATTGCAAGTACATGAAAATAAAAGGAAATGAACTACATCTAAATCTATATATGCATCTATGTAAACTGTACAAAATGGAAAGAACTGAAAGCAGAAGCATCTATCTAAGCTCACATAGGCCATGCACATAGCCATTACTAGAATTGAATGAATTAGTATACATATACATAAAGGAAAATTATTAAATACTAGGGTACCAGACATTGTCTAGTATTGAAGTTCAGATCTGGTCCTATCTAGAGAGCTCCTAAGATCTAGAACTTGCAAGAAAAGAAGAGGGGATATGGGTTAGATCCAATGGATCTATGCAATGGATGGTACCACAATATCTATAGAATGCAAATGTACACTCAACCATGGACCTCTAACAAAGGTTGTGCTTAGGGCATGTGCATAAGGCTTCAAAGAACAAAAGAGGCACCATGTTTTCACTAACATGTTTATTTCATGTGCAGATACAGGAGGAGTTGATCCAACAATGAAATCAATGAATGATCTAGGCCCTTGATACGGATCATGATAGAAAAACCTCAAGTTTTATGTTGATGATCGCATCAAGGGCCAAGAGCACACATTGTAAAAAAGAAAAGTACACCCAGATGATGCAACATCAATGAGGAAAAAAGAGAGTACAAATGGCAGAATGATTATAGAGCATTGTATTAAAAAGTACATCCAGCCTATTGTAATACTTTGACATTATTCAGTGGACAAACATGGAAATAGTGGGGTAGTGCCTTAAATCATGTGATCAATCCAAACCAATAGGGGTACAAATGATGAGCATAGCACCTTCTTATAAAATCAAATGGACCTCATTAAGTAATGAATCACTATCAAAATAGAGAAATGGGAATACAAAAATCTGCATGCCAAGAAAGGGTACACCTTAGCATGATATGTTTCAAGTTGGCATAGATATTTTGGGTGCTTTGTAATGAAAAATGTTAGAATTTGTGTGATGAATAGATTCGGAAAGGAGTACAGTGTGTATGATTCAACAATCACCATGTCACCTCATGTAATAGCACTGAATAGTAGCATATTAATGAGCACCAAACAATGTATAATCAGATGGAGCCTCAACACTGGATATTGGATACGTTGTATGCATTTATCAATAGGGCATGAGTATGTGAGCATCATCATTAATATTAATTGCATCACATTAGATCTACAAAATTACCAGCAACATTCAAAGGCTTATCCATAAATCAAAACAGTGGCTATGTCAATGGTTAAGAGAGTCACAGGCCCTTGGGAACACCAAAAGATACTAGATGGAAGAAATATAACAGTGAACATCCCCACATTGGGTGTCACCAAAATCATAATAGTGATGTAGGTCATGCTTCATGGGTTGTTAGCATACCACCATAGACAATCAAGGTAGTGCATCAGGGAATCAAGCCCTCAAAGGTTTAGAGGAACTCATACATGCCATGAAGATATGAATGCATAAACATCGCCATAAGATGCAAGGGGTAAGAAATGTATATAGCGCCCTAGTCTTGAGTATGCCACCAATATGTAGAGTAAGCATGGTGATACCTCACAAGAGCTCATAGGTTGGCATGATAAGAAATAGACGTGCATGTAATCAAATGTACCAAGAATATAAAATAGGGATTAAGCCACTAGTGGCCATGACAATACAATGCTTTGGCTTGTAGGTACAAGACCCGCCAATAGAATCAATAGTGAGCATGCCATTAAAATATTGAAGAATTAACAACAATGGTGAGGTCACAGTGCCAATGAATGACAAAATCAAAATTGAAAGCACCGAAAGATAAAAATACTATTAAACAGAGGTACCCGCAAGCATGTTGACTAGCTCTCAGGTCTCAGTGGGACCATCAAGAATCTTTCATAGGCCCTAGACTCAATGGGAATTAACATCATTCCATGCTCATGAGCCTTATACATTTTGATAAGATAATAGAGATCAATCAAAGCATTCTTCATGGGCTGTGCAGATGTGAGGCTCTCCCAAACAATTGAAGGAGGGAGATGATTTAATATACAATGACAATACCTAGCATTGTCTTCACGGCTGGCATAGGTTAGATGCAAGGAAACAAATAGATACTATAGCATGGTACACGAAGCACATATGACAAGATGAAATACAAAAACACATGCCATTACAATGACCACTATGTAGAGTCAAATGCTGCCAGTGCCTCAGCAACACATACTTATTAGGCATTGACAGTAGAGAATATGTAAGCCGTGCCCTAGCTCATAGCTTTGGTATAGGTTTTTAAGCAGATAACACATTGATGGCCTAGGGCTACACGCAACATGAAGTCTATGGATATAATTCCATCAGTAGATTCAAAAACCAAATACAAAGCCTGAGATATAGCAGGCATGATATCAAAATACAAACATATGCGTTTATTGATATACACTCAGCAAGCATTAATATGCAAAGAATATTAGGCCCGTGCCCTAGTTTATTCACAGCATCAATAGAGAGAAGTGCAATGATATGCAATGTTATAGAGTACACTAGTAAGTGAAAAATCAACACACTAGCACCAAATATCAATAACAATACTAATGAAAAATGCCCTAGCCCCATTTCTCATGGGCTATCATGCAAAGACCGATGGATATAGCAATGCCCTACCTACGGGTCATGGGGCCTCTTAGTGAAATAACATTTTAACAATGATTCTTGACTTAGAAGACAATACAATATGAATAATGGTGAATAATATAGAGAAACATAAGACCAGGTGCCATGCCCTCGATGCTCAAAAGGAGAGTAAACATGAAACACAAGAATGAAAAGATAGAACTAGTGCCTACCTTGATAACATAATGCTGAGATTGAGGTTATCTATTTCCAAATCCAAAGGTGGTGCTACTTGTAGAAGATAGTAACTTGCCATATGTTAGAGGAGAAAGTCCACATTGTCAACGAAAGAGGATTTTCTAAGTAAAATGGCTATTGAGTATTCTTCTCCTTCTCCCCTTTTGGGGTTGAGATTCATTAATCTCTTTTGCTATGTATTTTTTGACATGGTGGTTTTTGGTGATCATTAAGTGGGATTTTAATCCTATGGTTATGTTGTGTATTGATGAATTTAAATTAGAAAACATGGGTCATCAAATGTGCTTTCCCCTTAATTGGGTTGAGAGCCTTTGGCTTGACTTAGGTTTTTGATCCATTTCTTAGGCATAGGTGGGTCTTTGGAAATATATATCTTTTTAAAAATGTGTTTCCCCATTTTGTGGGTTGAGACCATTTTTTAAATATATTAGGACCATTTTGTGTCATAGTGGGGTATTTTCTTAATGATGAGTCATTGCATATCCTATTAATGTAAATTCTAGAGATGGTGTTTTTATAAACTATCATCAGAATATGTTCAATGAATGACTTAGTGGGTAGGATGGTTGTTTCTTTGACCATCTAGTTGTAGGGTCCCACTTTCCTCGCCCCGTAGGAATTCAGGAATCTGCAATTCAAACCATGATGTAGCCTCATGGGTCCATTTTTTATCTTTTTCTATTCTTAGGAGGTACTGGAGTTTGAATGCAGATTCCTAGTTTCAGCTTTTATACCTCTCACTTTTGGTGATTTAGGTTAGCTCTTCATTCTTTCTCTCTGATATGAGTGTTGTAGCTCTAAGAGACACATCTTGTACTTGTTTCTTTTCAGCAATAAAATTGATC
This sequence comes from Chamaecyparis obtusa, assembly GCA_027943335.1. Taxonomy (NCBI): domain Eukaryota; kingdom Viridiplantae; phylum Streptophyta; class Pinopsida; order Cupressales; family Cupressaceae; genus Chamaecyparis; species Chamaecyparis obtusa. The sequence goes on along the minus strand of BSBK01004051.1, from coordinate 1,218,695 downwards.
CTTCTTGTTCCCCTATAATTTTGGGTTTGCTTTTGAAGTCATATGTAGGATTATTGTGGTGTTTCTATATCCTTTATATGCATGTTGAATCCAAGCTAGTGTTCAGGAATTTATCTTAATTCAATAGTGTGATTTGTGTGCAATCAACAATATCAAATTTGTGAAGTTTTCTTCCTTTTCTACATTGTAAGTACCTTGTTTCACTAAGAGTTAAGAAAGTGGGATTGAGTTGTGAGCTAAGTTTGTTTTGTTTTTGGAGTAAACTTACTTTCAGTTGTGGATCTTCTTAAATTTCAGTGGATCACCTTTGTTTGGTTTCAGTTGCAGTTGTTTAATTTCATGTACTTTCTCTCCCTTTCCCTTCAAAGTTTAGATAAGTTTTCAAGTGATCTAGAGGGAAGCTGACCCTTAATCTAGAAGTCTATTCTTGGATAGGTTACCCACATCATGATAATAGTCCCATGTTTCACAGGATTGTTAGGTTCAACACTTAGCAAATTAGGTGCAATCCTTAGTGACAACAGTTTTTGGCACACTTGGTGGGATAGAAGACTCAGTGAGTCAGATTTCTCAAAAAAATTTATGCAAGTTATTGTGTGGTATGAGCAGTGACAGTGTTTTGAAATCATACCTGGTGACTCTAATGGTGTTTTATGTAGATCGGTATATAAGCTTATGAGTGGAATCCCAACCAGGTAGAGTAAGAATCCTTTTGTGTATATAGAGCTTCCATCCATCAAGAAGAGGTCTAAAGCAGCCCAAACTAGTGCATCAAAATCTACAAATCCTACTCCTAATCCTACTCCTAACTCTACTCCTAGTCCTACTCGCATTCCTTTAACCAATCCCCAAATTCAGCTAGTGCAAATAGTACCATCAAATCAAGCTCCCTTTAATCCTCCAATGGCTAGACAACTTCCTTTTGTAGCCTTTGATCAAGCAGCCCCTTGAATTTGTAGTAGCATAATGACATACCCATATCAGCCCTTAAAAGTCTGCCTATTTTTATAGGAGAGGATCAGACCTCAACTATTGAGCATATAAGATATGTAGCATCCCTTTGTTCCCTTCATAATATAACCCAAGATAATGTGGTTGTGAGGTTATTGGAAGCTTCCCTCAAAGGAAAAGCATTGGAATGGTTTAGAGGCTTAGCAGTTGGTTCTATAGCTGATTGGGATCAGTTGGGTCAAGACTTAACTAGTCAGTTTGAGGATAAATTAGATCACCTCTCATTAGTTGAGCATTTGACTACTATTAAAAGGTCACCCAAAGAATACATGATGGATTTCAATTTCAAATTTCAAAGGACATGGAATAGAATACCAGCAATGGTTAGACCTTCAAGCCAGCATGCTTTTCTATACTATCTAAGAGCCCTTAATAGTGATATCTCTATTATGATCCAATCCATGGGAGGGACTAATTTACCAGCAGCATATGATCTTGCCATAAGAGCTAAAAATAGCCTGACCCAAGTTGGAAAGATAGCCCCAAGGCCCCCAATGCCTATTTTCCCTAAGCTTCATCCTATTCCTAAAGCAATTCCAGCCTTGGTATCTATTCCACCTCTCCCATCTCCTCCTCAACAAGCTACCTAATTGTGAATCAATCCCAAGAGCTGAATGAGATCAAAAAGGCCTTGCAAATAGTTACTAATGAGCTGGTTAGTCTAAAGAAGAAGTAGTCCCAACCTTACCAGCAACCCTATCAACAACCTTATCCACATCCCTATCAAAATCATTACCAGCAGAACATGCCCCAATACCAACAAGGCCAATAGGGTCAAGCAAGAAATTATAATCAAAATTCCAGCTAGCCTTATAATCCTAACACTCCTAGTGCTTCTAGAGAGCTAGTTCCTATAGCTCAAAATAATATGGCACAAGAATACCAATGGGGCTTCCCATGCAATCAGAAACACATCCAAGGGATGTGTCCCAATGGCTATGCTCAGGCCCTCATGGTGCAAAACAATGTGATGATGCCACAGGAGATGGTTCAAGAGCTAGAGATTTAGCAAGGTCTAGTTGTTACCCCAAACGAGTTGCAGACACCTGAGGTGGCACTGGTGAATTTTCAAAAAGAAGATTTTTGCGGGGTGAACTTTTCACCAAATGATAACCCAAACTACATCCCAGTTGCAGCCAACACAAGGTCTAACAAGAAGGCTTTGGAGGTTGAACAAATGGCCTCTACCAGTCAACAAGCTCCTATTCTAAATCCATAACCTAAGGTAGTTCAAGCTCCAATCCTAAACCAGTCTAAGGAGGCTAAAGAACCAGTCAAGGAAGCTACATAGTTGGTGTCTACACAAATAGATGTTGCTACATCAAAAGAATAGTCTAAAATAAATTTGGGATCTTTTAATATTATGGAGCAAATGAAGAAGACCTCTATCAATGTTCCTTTAATGGACACCCTGGCGATCCCTAGTCAAAAGGAGCTATTACTTAGCGAGTTGGCTAAGATTTCATCAAATCAAGAAGCTATTTCAAAATAGCCTAGGGTCCTAGTGGCTGAAACACCTCAAAAGGAACAACAAAAGGAAGAGACTAGCTCATAGCCCATTATTTTCCCACAAGTTAAGCCTCCTCCTTTCTATGTAACTCTTATTATCGAAGATTTCCTAGTTCATAATTGTATGATAGATTTGGGAGCTATTAGTTCTGTGATTTCTAAGAAGTTAGTAGATCTACTAGGATTGTCTTATGAGCCAATAGATAGGCTTGTTGTTCAGTTGGATGGGTCATCAGTTAGAACCTTGAGAGTCATTAAGGACCTGAGCCTCACTCTACATGAATGTCCCAATTTTTCCATTCCCCAGGATGTCTATGTCATAAATCCACCTCCTCATTTTGCTATTTGTCTAAGCAGAGAGTTCAATTAGGTTGGAAGGATATCTCTCAGCTGATTGGTCTCATCTATATTTTAGAACCAGATATGGGACTAGAGTTAGGATCAAGTCTGAGGCTTTTGCAAAAAGTCATGTTGAACCATATACCCCAAGCTCTATAAATGCCAATTTGATGTATCATGAACAAGACCCAAGTGATTCTAAACTTGGAACCCCTATTGGAAAGATCCCTGATATTGCCCCAGATGAATGGGCTGAAAGAGACTTGGAGGATAACCCTTTTAGAAACATGGAGATTTTTGGTATTGGAATGTATATCATTCATGAAGAAGGTGTTGTGATTCTAGATTTGATGAAGAAGGAAGATAAGCATTCTGGAATTTAGAGTGATGAGTTGTGGTAGTTGTGGCAGTTGTTTTTTGATGGTGCCAGAAGTAAGGTTGGTTCAGGAGGAGGAGTTGTCCTAATATCCCTAGAAGGGAAAAGGTATTACTCAGTAGTTCATATTTCTTTTAGCTATACTAACAATACAATAGAGTATGAGGCTTTGATTCATGGTTTAGAATGGGCTAGACAAAGAGGAATCAAATTCCTAAAAGTTATAGGTGATAGTGAATTAGTGGTCAATCAAATTCATCACATTAATCTCACAAAAAATGATACACATAAGATGTATAAGCACGGGGTTTGGGATTTAATATAAGATTTTTGTGCTTGTAATCTAGTAGTTGTCCCAAGAAAGCAAAACAAGTAGGCAGACAAGCTCACTGCCATGGGAGCAGAATATGATATCCCAAAAGAAATTACAAGTCTTGAATTACAACATGTAAAGGTTCTTGTAAGGCCATCCATACCAGACAATCAGGTGAGCTGGAAATTTTTTGAAAATGATGAGAAGATTTTTAACTTTTTGATAGAAGAAGCTGAGTTCTCTAAAGTTACCCAGAATAAACATGCTCACCAGTATAGTGACTAGATGCTACAGTTGAAAAGTAATAAGCTGCCTAAGGGGCTGGTCACTCTTGAGTCCATATTCAACTTTGATGATTAGCTTACAGGAGACAAAGCTAGAATGACAGTCAAAGAAGAGCACTACCATTCTGTAGAAGTTCTCAAGGACAAATTCCTTAAGCTTGGAAAGGTATGCACACAGCTAGAAAAGTAAGCCTTTGTTTCATTATGTCAAGAATTTAGTGATATTTTTGCATGGGAATACTATGATCTGAAAGGATTTGATCCTCACTTAGCCCAACACACTATTGAGCTAGAAACCCATGCCAAACCAGTGAGACAAAAATAGAGACCTATCAATCCTAAGTTAGAGGTCTTGATGAAAACAAAGTTGAGGAAAATGATTGAGGCCAATATTATTTTTCCCATTAAACACACCTCTTGGGTTTCCAACCTAGTACCAGTTAGAAAGAAGAATGGTGAAATCCAGCTATGTGTGGATTTCAGAGACCTTAATAGAGCCTCTCTCAAAGATCATCACCCATTGCCATCCATTGAATAGATTTTACAGTATGTCTCAGGATTTGATAGTTTTTCTTTGCTAGATGGATTTTTTGGTTATAACCAGGTCCTGGTTAAAGAGGAAGATCAATATAAAATAGCATTCACCAACAAATGGGGCACCATGGCATACAGTAAGATGCCTTTTGGACTATCTAATACTAGTGCTACACTTTAGAAAGCCATGGAGAAGGCATTTGTTGGTTTAATGAACAAGTTTGTCCTAGTTTATCTGGATGATATAACTATCTTTTCAAAAGACACTAATGATCACCTAGTTCATCTAAAGCAGATCTTTGAAAGGTGCAGAGAACTTGGGGTTTCATTGAATCCTAAGAAATGCATTTTTGTTGTACATGAAGGTAGATTGCTAGGGCACATTGTTTCTAAATAGGGACAACCATTGATCTTGAGAGGATAAAGGCCATTATGGCACTACCCCTACTATCTCACAAGAAGGGACTATAGATTTTTCTTGGAAGAATCAACTTCTTAAGAAGGTTCATTCCAAATGTTGCAACACTACTAAAACCTATGACCCAGATGTTGAAGAACTCAACCTTTCACTGGACAAGTGAAGGAAAAAAGTGTTTCAAAGAATTCAAGGAAGAAATTGCATCTACTCCTACTCTGGTAAACCTCAAATTTTCTAAACACTTCATCCTATATGCTTTTGGGGACACTGATAGTATCTCTACAATGTTAGTCCAGCAGAATGTTGAGAAGCAAGAACAGCCAGTAGCTTTTATAGTCAGGGTCTAGATGGTTATGAACTTAATTATACTCCTATAGAAAAGAATGTCCTAGCAATTATGAGGATTTTGAAAAATTTTAGGCACTTGTTATCCAATAACACAGTGCACCTGATGGTTGCTAACCCTTGCATAAAAGATTTCTTGCTGAACAAAGACCTGAGCCATAAGAGCGCTAGTTGGGTCACCAAAGTCATGGAGTATGACATTCAAATTAAAGTGACCAAACTGGTTAGAGGAAAGGGGCTATGTGAGTAGCTAAATGAAGGAATAGCAGACCCTGATCAGCAAAAGGAGGAATTTGTTATGATGAACCAGAATGTAGATCATAGTACAAGTTGGACAATAGAGATGAGACATTATCTCTCAACTGGTTAGTGCCCTCAAGGCCTTGAAAAGAGTAAATGAAGGTAGTTTAGACTCCAAGCTATTCCAATTATCATTATTGATAATGTTTTGTATAGGAGGGATCATAGTGGTGTCTTGTTGAGATGTGTTGAAACTATCCCAGTGGATAAAATACTAGAAGAATTTCATGATGGAGGTTCTAGAGGACACTTTGCAGCCAGAACCACTACTCTAAAAGTGATGAGAGTTTGGTACTATTGGTGTAGCCTGTACAAGGATGCATTTGATTGGGTAATGAAATGCAAGAACTATGCTTTGTTTGTTGGAAAACAAAGGTTAGCAGCCCTCCCTCTTCATCCCATCAAGGTAGACCAGCCTTTCTCAAAATGGGGATTGGATTTTATTGGACCAATCAATCCCCCATCCAGTGTTGGAGACAAATGGATATTGGTTGCTACAGACTATTTTACCAAATGGATAGAGGCTGTAGCACTGAAGGAAGAAAATGAGACCTTTGTCTTAAACTTTTATCAAGACATTGTGTCTAGATTTGGTACTCCAGATTCTATCATTTCAGACAATGCTATGGCATTCTTGGGAACTAAAAGTTTAGAATGGGCACTCAAGCACAATATCTTCCTGAGTACCTCATCTAACTATTACCCTCAGGGTATGGTCAGGTAGAATCAAAAAATAAGAACTTGTTGAGAATCATCAAGAGAACTATAGAAGGAAACCAGAGAGATTGGCATAGTAAGTTAAAGTTGGCCCTATGGGTAGACAGAATAACACCTAGGATTTCTATAGGTAACTCACCTTATACGCTTGTATATGGAAAAGAAGCTAGTATTCATTTGTCTACTGAGTTGCCTACTTTGAGTTTAATCAAGGAGATTGATCTTATGGAGGAAGATGCTATGCAAGTCAAGCTTGCTAAACTAGTTGAGCTCAAAGAAACAAGAAAGCTAGCACTAGAGAACCTACAAGATCATCATGCTCAAATGAAGAGAAGATTTGATAAGAAAGCCACACCCAAGGTTTTCAAAGAGGGAGACCTTGTCCTCAAGTGGGATGAAGAAAAATACAAACCAAGGAGGCATACTAAATTTGATGCCATATCGAGTGTGGCTTTTAGGGTGATTGGATGCAAAGCCCATAATGCTTTTTAGTTAGCTATAATGGATGGAGAATATTTGCCCATTCTAGTGAATGGGATCCACCGCAATTCTTGTTTCTGAGGTCTATTTCTACCCTGTACACTAGTAAGATAGAAGTTTCCATTTTTTTGTGTTCCCTAAGTGCTTGGCACAAGTTGGTTTCCTTTTTTTCAGTTGCTTTCAGTTTGGTGTGAGTATTAATAAGCAAGAGAATTTGTCTCTAGTAATTAGTAGTTTTGTTAAAGAAGGGTTGATTGTCTTAAAGAGCTAGGTTCAATTTGAGGCTTATATGATTCCATGCCCAATGGATTTTTTTAAGGCATTTGGTTGGGATGCTTAGTAGGCAAGCACTCCAAAGAGGTCACCAAAATGTTGCCATATTTTTACTCATTCTTATATTGGAGACCTATTTACTAGATGAGGCTACAGTACCCTAGTTTGTGTTATTAGGTGATCTACTTTAATTTTGTGTTCATTTCATTGCAAGTACATGAAAATAAAATGAAATGAACTACATCTAAATCTATATATGCATGTATGTAAATTGTACAAAAGGGAAAGAACTGAAAGGAGAAGCATCTATCTAAGCTCACACAAGCCATGAGCATAGCCATTACTAGAATTGAATGAATGAGTATCCATATACATAAAAAAAAATTATTAAATACTGGGGTACCAGACATTGTCTGGTATTGAAGTCTGGATCTAGTCCTATCTAGGGAGCCCCTATGATATAGAACTTGCAAGAAAAGAAGAAGGGATATGGGTTAGATCCAATGGATCTATGCAATGGATGGTACCACAATATCTATAGAATGCAAATGTACACATAGCTGTGCACCTCTAACAAAGGTTGTACTCAGGGCATGTGCATAAGGCTTCAAAGAACAAAAGAGGATCCATGTTTTCACTAACGTGTTTATTTCATGTGTAGATATAGGAGGAGTTGATCCAACAATGAAATCAATGAATGATCTAGGCCCTTAATGTAGATCATGATAGAAAAACCTCAAGTTTTATGTTGATGATCGCATCAAGGGCCAAGAGCACACATTGTAAAAAAGAAAAGTACACCCTGATGATGCAGCATCAATGAGGAAAAAAGAGAGTACAAATGGCAGAATGATTATAGAGCATTGTATTAAAAAGTACATCCAGCCTATTGTAATACTTTGACATTATTCAGTGGACAAACATGGAAATAGTGGGGTAATGCCTTAAATCATGTGATCAATCCAAACCCATAGGGGTACAAATGATGAGCATAGCACCTTCTTATAACATCAAATGGACCTCATTATGTAATGAATCACTATCAAAATAGAGAAATGGGAATACAAAAATCTGCATGCCAAGAAAGGGTACACCATAGCATGATATGTTTCAAGTTGGCATAGATCTTTTGGGTTCTTTGTAATGAACAATGTTAGAATCTATGTGATGAATAGATTCAGAAAGGAGTACAGTGTGTATGATTCAACAATCAACATGTCACCTCATGTAATAGCACTGAACAATAGCATATTAATGAGCACCAAACAATGTATAATCAGATGGAGCCTCAACACTGGATATTGGATATGTTGCACGCATTTATCAGCAGGGCACGAGTATGTGAGCATCATCATTAATATTAATTGCATCACATTAGATCTACAAAATCACCAGCAACATTCAAAGGCTTATCCATAAATCAAAACAATGGCTATGTCAATGGTTAAGAGAGTCATAGGCCCTTGCGAACACCAAAAGATACTACATGAAAGAAACATAAAGGTGAGCATCCCCACATTGGGTGTCACCAAAAGCATAATAGTGATGTAGGTCATCCTTCACAGGTTGTCAGCATACCAGCATAGTCAATCAAGGTAGTGCATCAGGGAGTCAAGCCCTCAAAGGTTTAGAGAAACTCATACATGCCATGAAGATATGAATGCATAAACAATGCCATAAGATGCAAGGGGTAAGAAATGTATATAACACCCTAGTCTTGAGTATGCCACCAATATGCAGAGTAAGCATGGTGATACATCACAAGATCTCATAGGCTGGCATGATAAGAAACACACATGCATGCAATCAAATGTACCAAGAATATAAAATATGGATTAAGCCACCGGTGACCATGACAATACAATGCTCTATCTTGTAGCTACAGGACCCACCAATAGAATCAATAGTGAGCACACCATTAAAAGATTGAAGTAGTAATAAAAATGGTGAGGTCACAGTGCCAATGAATGACAAAATCAAAATAGAAAGCACCAAAAGATAAAATTAGTATCAAACAAAGGTACCCGCAAGCATGTTCACTAGCTCTCGGGTCTTAGTGGCACCATCAAGAATCGTTCATAGGCCCTAGACTCAATGGGAATTAAAATCATGCCATGCTCATGAGCCTTATACATTTTGATAAGATAATAGAGATCAATCAAAGAATTCTTCATGGGCTATGCAGACGTGAGCCTCTCCCAAACAATTGAAGGAGGGAGATGATTTAATATACAATGACAATACCTAGCATTTTCTTCATGGCTGGCATATGTTAGATGCAAGGAAACAAATAGATACTATAGCATGGTACACCAAGCATAGATGACAAGATGAAATACAAAAACACATGCCATTAAAATGATCAATATGTGGAGTCAAATGCTGCCAGTGCCTCAGCAACACATACTTATTAGGCATTGACAGTAGAGAATATGTAAGTTGTGCCCTAGCTCATAGCTTTGGTATAGTTTTTTAAGCAAAGAACACATTGATGCCCTAGGGATACACCCAACATGAAGTCAGTGGATACAATTCCATCAGTAGATTCAAAAACCAAATGCAAACAATATCAAATACAGAGCCTAAGATATAGTAGGCATGATATCAAAATACAAACATGTGCCTTTATTGATATACACTTAGCAAGCATTAATATGCAAAGAATATTAGGCCCATGCCCTAGTTTATTCATAGCACTAGTAGAGAGAAGTAAAATGATATGCAATGTTATAGAATACAATAGTAAGTCAAAACTCAACACACTAGCACCAAATATCAATAATAATACTAATGAAAAATGCCCTAGCCCCATTTATCATGGGCTATCATGCAAAGACCGATGGATATAGCAATGCCCTACCTACGGGTCATGGGGCCTCTTAGTGAAATAACATTTTAACAATGATGCTCGATGTAGAAGATAATACAATATGAATAATGGTGAATAATACAGAGAAACATAAGACTAGGTGCCATGCCAGAAGGAGAGTAAACATGAAACACAAGAATGAAAAGATAGAACCAGTGCCTACCTTGATAACATAATGTCAAGATTAAGGTTAGCTATTTCCAAATCTAGAGGTGGAGCTACTGGTAGAAGATAGTAACTTGCCATATGTTAGAGGAGAAAGTCCACATTGTCAATGATAGAGGAGTTTTTGAGTAAAATGGCTATTGAGTTTTCTTTTCCTTCTCCCCTTTTAGGGTTGAGATTCATTAATCTCTTTTGCTATGTATTTTTTGACATGGTGGTTTTTGGTGATCATTAAGTGGGATTTTAATCCTATGGTTATGCTATGTATTGATGAATTTAAATTAACAAACATGGATCATCAAATGTGCTTTCCCCTTAATTGGGTTGAGAGCCTTTGGGTTGACTTAGGTTTTTGATCCATTTCTTAGGCATAGGTGGGTCTTTGGAAATTTTTATTTTTTTAAAAATGTGTTTTCACATTTTGTGGATTGAGACCATTTTTTAAATATATTAGGCCCATTTTGTGTCATAGTTGGGTAGTTTCTTAATGACGATTCATCGCATATCCTATTAACGTAAATTTTGGTGATGGTGTTTTTATAAACTATTGTCAAAATATGTTCAATGCATGACTTAGTGGGTAGGATGGTTGTTTCTTTGACCATCTATTTTTAAGGTCCCACTTTCCTCAGCCCCTATGAGTTCAAGAATCTAGCATTCAAACCATGATGCAGCCTCATGGGTCCATTTTTTACCTTTTTCTATTATTAGGAGGTAGTGGAGTTTGAATACAGATTCCTAGTTTCAGCTTTTATACCTCTCACTTTTGGTGTTTGAGGTTAGCTCTTCATTCTTTCTCTCTGATATGATTGTTGTAGCTCTGAGAGACACATCTTGTACTTATTTCTTTTCAACAATAAAATTGATCCTTATTGTTCCCCTATAATTCTGGGTTTTCTTTTGAAGTCATATGTAGGATTATTGTGATGTTTCTATATCCTTAATATGCATGTTGAATCCAAGTTGGTGTTCAAGAATTTATCTTAATTCAGTAGTGTGATTTGTGTATAATCAAGAATATCAGATTTGTGAAGTTTTCTTCCTTTTCTACATTCTAAGTACCTTGTCTCACTAAGAGTTAAGAAGGTGGGATTGAGTTGTGAGCTATGTTTGTTTTGTTGTTGGAGTAAACTTACGTTCAGTTGTGGATCTTCTTAAATTTTGGTGGATCACCTTTGTTTGGTTTCAGTTGTAGTTGTTTCATTTCATGTACTTTCTCTCTCTTTCCCTTCAAAGTTTAGATAAGTTTTCAAGTGGTCTAGAGGGAAGCCAACCCTTAATCTAGAGGTCTATTCTTAGATAAGTTACCCACAGCCTGAGAATAGTCCCATGTTTCACAGGATTGCTAGGTTCAACACTTAGCAAATTGGATGCAATCCTTAGTGACAACAGTAACTTACAAGATAAGTATTGTCAAGCTAGTTGACATCAATGACAACATAATACTGATTTAATCATCTTGCATATCTAATCAACAACTCCTTAGTAATCTTGAATTATAGATTCTCCATTTAGGTTCTAAATCAGCTATAGTTCATCAATCTCTCCCTTTGGCATTGATGGCAACTCAAGTAATATGAAATGTACCATACACATACCAAACATTTATTCTATGACTCTATGATCAAATGCTTTGCTAAGCTCATATAGCATTAATATGTTTAATTACTATGTTACTAAACAATATTATAAAATATAGCTTTGTCATTTTGTAGATATAATCTTTTCAGCTCTCAGGTTCCTGTTCCTATTTCTTTCATATTATCTCTCCCTTAGATAGTTCTCATCGGTTTCGTTTTCATATTTTTATCTCTCCCTTTGACAACAATGCCAAAGAAATAAATAAATAATCAGCTCTTGTAGTGGCTAAGTAACTCTCTGTTGTCCAATACAATCACATATCTTTGTAAACTGATATCCCAATCTATTTCAGTTCTTCAGACTTAATCACAACCTTAAACATTAACCAAAGTGTGAACTATACTGCATCAACATGTGTGATCTTCTAATAAAATTAGGTTGATGCAACATCCAAATCAAATGTGTACTTTGGTAGAGGCTTTGTAAAGATATCTGCAATTTTTTCTTTAGATGTAACAAATTCTAACTTCACTTACTTTTCTTGCACTTGTTCTCTTAAGTAGTGATACTTAATTGATATATGCTTTGTCTTAGAGTGCATCATTGGATTCTTTGAGATATTAATAGCACTTGTGTTGTCACAATATATAATCATCGGGTCAGTGACTACCTCATTCATTCCTTCCAACACTTGCCTAATATATGCAATGTTTGAGAAATTAGTAGTAATAGCAACATACTCTGCTTCACCTGTAGACTGAGAAATACAATCTTTCTTTTTACGTTTCCAAGTTACAAGTCTTTCACCAAAGAAAAATTCTCCTTTGGTGGTACTTTTTCTGTCATCCACATTTCCAGCCCAATCAACATTGGTATAAACCTTCAACTCAAACTTACCTTCCTTAGGATACCATAATCCATAATCCTCTTTCTTTTTTAGATATCTTAAGATCATTTTAGTAGCAATCATGTGTGATTCTATAGGATTAACATAATATCTAGCAACAATTCCCATAGCATGTGCTATATCTGGTCTACTGTGAACTACATACATTAGCTTAAAAATCATGGATTGGTAAAGTGTCTGGTTTACCTCTATAGTTTCATCTTCCTTTGTTAGTTTACTTCCAGTATCCATCAGTGTTCCTATAGGTTTAGCATCTTCCATGCCAAATGTCTTCAAGACTTCCTTTATGTACTTGGACTGTGTGATAAATATCCCATCACTCTATTGAATCACTTGTAATCTGAGAAAGAATTTAATCTCTTCGAACATAGACATTTCAAACTCATTCCTCATGTCATCAAAAAAAGATTTACATACATGATCGTGACCTCCAAAAATAATATCATCAACAAAAATTTCAGCAATAAGAAGTGTCATTAGTATCACCTTTCATGTACAAATTGTTGTTTTCACTGGTTCTTACAAATCCAATACTTAACAAGTAAGTTTGCATCCTTTCATACCATGCTCTCAGTGCTTTCTTCAAACCATATAAAGCTTTGTGTAATCTACATACCATGTTTCCATTGTCTGGATCAATGAATCCTTTAGGTTGTTCTATGTAGACCTCTTCTTCAAGTATACCATTCAGAAATGTTGACTTCACATCCATTTGATAAACCTTAAATTTCTTGTGTGCAGCATATGCAAGTAACATTCTAACTCCTTCCAATCTAGAAACAAGTGCAAATGTATCACCATAATCAATGCCTTCTTCCTGTGCATATCCCTTGCATACCAATCTCACTTTATTTCTTGTCACTTCACCATTTTCATTCAGCTTGTTTCTAAATATCAATTTAGTACCGATAACATTCTTATCTTTAGGTCAAGGTACTAAGGACCAAGTTTTGTTTTTCTCTATTTTATCTATTTCCTCCTTCATTACATTAACCCATTCTTCATTCTCTAATGCAACTTTCACATTCTTTGGTTCAAATTCACAAACTAGACATGTACCTTGTCTTGTTTTGCTTCTAGTCTACATGCTAGCTTGTCTATCTCCAATAATTTGTCTCAGGATGATGTCTTTTGACAAAACTAGATAGTACTCGGTTTCTTCTTTTTTGTTCATCATTTTCAAGTTCATGTGCTTTCTCAGTAGCACCATCTTGTTCATTGGTTTCCCTTTCCTGTTCCTTGAGGTTATTTTTTTATTGACTGGTTATCACAGGTTGCAACTTTGATAGATAATCAAGAAGTTCAATGTAAGTGAATCTACCATAGTCTTCTGATTCCTTTCTTCTATGTTCTTCTCATCAAACTCATCAACATGGACATTAGTACTTTCAATCATCTTATTTGTAACCTTATTCAGACATTTGTATGCTTTACTCTTAGTAGAATATCCTAAGAATATTCCTTCATCATCTTTAGAATCAAATTTCCCATTTCTCTCATCTTTTAGAATAAAACATTTGCTTCCCAAAATCTTGAAATAACTTACAGTAGGTTTGTGTCCAAACCATAGCTCATAAGGTGTATGGTTTGTGTCCTTCTTTAGTTGTACTTGGTTAAGCACATATACAACTGTATTGACAGCTTCCCTCCAATATGTCTGAGCAACATTCTTTTGTATCATCAGTGTTCTAGAAAAATCAATTATCAACCCATTCCTTCTTTTAGCAATCCCATTCTGCTGAGGTGTTCTTGGTGTAGAGACCTATCTCTTAATACCATGTTCATTATAGAAATTAGTAAATTCATTAGAGATAAATTCACCTCCTCTATCAGATCTTAAGCACTTAATTTCTTTACCAGTCTCTTTTTCTACCTTTTCCTTATACCACTTAAACATCTTAAAAGCTTCAGATTTCTCTTTCAAGAACATAACAATCATCAGTCTAGTATATTCATCAACAAAAAGAATAAAATATCTATCACCATAATAGCTTTGAGTTCTCATAGGACCACACAGGTCAATATGAACCAACTCAAGTATCTTCTTTGTTGAGTAGTCTTTGCTCTTAAAATTGGACTTAGCCATCTTACCTTTCTAACATTCATGGCACATAGCATGATCCAGTTTTGACAAGTTAGGCAGCCCTCTAACTCTTTCCTTCTTACTAATCTTGATCATGTTATCAAAATTCACATGACATAACCTCTTATGTCACAATCATGCATCTTCATCCTTCATTAATAAATAAGAAGACTGATCAATATCAAGATAAAATAGATTACCTCTAGATTGTGTACCAGTTCTGACAAGTCTTCCTCCATTATCATAGATTCATACCTTTCTTCTCTCAAAAGCAAGTTGGTGGCCTAAGTTATTCAGTTGTGCCACACTTAAAAAATTATAGTTCAATCCATCTACCCAATATGCATTTTCACATTTTATTCTATCATTAATCATTAGTGCACCTTTATCTCTTACCATACAAGGTGCATCATTTCCCATTCTAATAGATCCTCCATCATATTCATCAAGTAGATCAAATTTCTCTATATCACCAGTCATATGATGTGTACAACCACTGTCTATGATCCATGTATCATTTATGCTTGCTTTAGATATTAGTGTTGTTTCTTCATGTTTCTATTCTTCCTCTGAATCATCTTTCATAGCAACAAATACTACTTCTACATCATCATCAGTGTCAAATTTAGATTCAAATTCTTTAGCTATGTAACATACCTTTTTCCCTTTGTCATAGCTATCTTGGTTATCTCTATTGTTGTGTCGGTAGCCTTTGTTGACTCTTCTCCCATAGCTTCCTTCAGATTGGTCTTTGGTGTTAGCAATTTGGCTGAGTTTATTAAATAGATGTTTTCATTATGGAAACATATGATCCACATGAAGATCGCACAAGTCAGAGAGCAAGTATGACAGAGGGCATTGCAAATTTGTCTAAGTGTGAGACAATATTTTTAGCAATGAACCTAGACATAGTTTTCTTTGTGACATTGATTGGAGTAATTTCAATGCTTGTGCACTTGAACATAGACTCTATGATGACTATTGAACACCCATCTTAGAGTGAAAGTTAGTATGGCATGTACAGAAGAAGTTATGATAGTTTTACCAAAGACAGTGTCAAGCCGACAGGACATAATATGAAGACAGAACTAGTAAAGAGTTAAGGGATTATTTTGTTTATCAAAATAATGACTTAACAATGTAAAGGGATGAAATCCTAGATGTTAACCCTTGGATAAAGCTATTGGTATAAATTTAAATGTAATTGTAATTGTAAATGAGGACAAGAGTAGACAATAGATGTATAGTGATGTGAAGTATATGATGCATATGTAATAACGATAGTCAAAGAGCAGTGAAGAGATATTGATGCAAGAAATATAAGGTTATGTACCTTAACCTATTTTTATAATCAGTGTATATTATACATTACTTGTTTGGGCAGTGGGCTCATCTGGTAATCACATTTTTTACTACCAACTTGATGAAGGGTGCTCTCCTTAATACCACAAACACCTAACAGAAACAGAGAAACAACAACAATATGCAAGAACAAAAAATTGGATTCTTATTATCTCCACAAATGTGGAATTACAAACTTTTAGAATTATAATATGCAAAGCCACATGGGCATTCCCTTACAATATTCTATAGGAAAAAGCCTCGAATCAATACCCAGATCTACTACCCCGAACTGCCCTAGACAACACTATGGGCCTTCTTTATATGGGCATTTCCACCACCCAAGAAGGTTCCAGAAATTTAGCCCTTACGGCTGACCAAACTTAGAATTATTTTATTTTTCAATTTATTACATCAAAGTCAGCTCAAAATAACTTTTGAAACCCAAACAAAAATTTTGAAGGAAAATTATTTTCTGCCATTTCAGGTGACCCAACTTCCGGAGACCATAAGTCATCACCAGTTGACCTGATTGACTATTATAAACCCATTTCAAAAAGGCCACAAAGCACTCTACAAGCTTGACTCATGCAAGTGCATGTCACCCAAAATTTTGACTTCATGCAAGGCCTCTAAAGCCTTCAAAACTGAGTTCAAAGTTTCTGTACCCTACTGCCAATACTGAAAATCTTCAATATCTTCAAAACTAGACCTGCTCTAGCCATGAAATTTTACTGGCAGGCTGATATGACTGAGGTGAACCTCCACATGTAAAATTAGAACATTTTGAGATCATATGGACAACTTACTAAAAATAGCAAGTTTCCATAAATAGCAACTTTGCACAAGATAGCCCTTATTGAACAGAAAAATAAAAATGTTTTTGGGTGATGTAAGATTGCTCTTACACCCAGGATGCTCCTGCATCACAACTCCTAATAGGGTTGAGGCTTCTAACAAGGCATATAGTCCCTTAATTAGGAATGATACACTATATGCTTGTAATAGACTCCTAACAGGGTCAACATCCTTAACAGGAGACTTTTGATTAGTGGATCTTTGTGGGTACCATCCCCACCGAGGTTTTCCCTTCGCCAAGGTTTCCTTGAGAACAAATAATGTGTTATGATTTCTTTATTGCTATGCATGTTTTTTAGCTTCTTATGTTATGCATGTATAAAGATAATCTGTTATATCCATAATTGGGCAAAAGATAAATTTTGTAGAATACTGATTCACCCCCCCTCTTAGTATTCCTTATTTCTAACATTTGGATCTATCGTCATCTTTCTTACTCAGACATCTAGCAACAATGTGGCCAACTTCTTTACAATTAAAACATGCTAAGGGTAGCTTGCCTCTATATCTTCCCTTACCTTTAGGCAATCTTCTGGCCATAAGAGCTTCAAGCTCATCAAGTTCATCATCAATATTACTATCACTGTCATTATTCTTATCATTCCTACTACTAGACTTACCAATCTTCAAAAAAGACATGAAAGTGGATTCAACAGAAGGTGCAACACTGTTGTCAAAATTATTCAATTCAAAGGTTGTAAGCTTACCGATTAGTGTGTAAAAAGTAAGATTGGATGTGGCTACTGTTTCATGAATTGTAGAGATCCTGATCCCATAAACTGGCAGCAATGTTCTAAGAATCTTGCTTATCACTGTTTCATCATCAATAACTCCACTAGATGCTCTAATAGCATGTACTACATCTTTTAGTCTATTTGTGTATTGCACAATGTTCTCACCTTCTTTCATCTTCATATCATCAAATCAACCTCTTAGGATTTTTTCTCTAGCTCTCTTAACATTCGCATCTCCACTATATATTAGAGTCAGTTTATCACACATGGCTTTGGCAATTATGCATCCCTTAATGTCTTCAAATTCGGCATCGATATAGGAAGTAGCAAGTTCCATCATAGCAATATTGAGTTCATGCATGACCTTTAGTTGATCAAGTGTTAGGGGACCCGGTGTCAGTTCAATGTAGCCATTCTCCATCAGTTCTAGTGCAGAATTCCCAATTCCAGATATGTGCAACTTCATCTGCCTTTACCATACTACGAAGTTATCTTTATTTAGCTTTGGCACTTCCCTCTTATACATCTTGAGACCCTTTTGCTGGAGTCCTTAAAACTCTATTCTAAGCAACCGTAGCTCTAATACCAATTGTTAGAATAATTGAGAGGGGGGGAATCAGTTATCTATTGTCCCAAATCAAAATGTATAATCCAAAACAAATTCTTCAATTTCTGCTACTCAATAAACATAAAATACTTTCACTATTTGTGCTTTTACCGATTGTCAGTCTAAACTTTATAATAGTTACCGATTAAATCTAATCATGTAATATGTAAAGTATGATAATAAATAAATATCACAATCAACACATAACACAAGAGATTTAACGTGGAAACCTTGTGAAGGGAAAAACCACCTAGGACCGCAACCCAAAAATTGTTCACTCTTCTGAAGTGAGGTCAGTGAAGACCCAACCCTATTAAAGGTTACATACACACTATTAGGTGTGACCTTGTTAGAGTATTTTAGACCAGAAGTTATCGTCCAACCAATAGTCACTCTGGGTTTGACGGGATAACAATGTTCACTCTATGAATGAAACATCAAAAGACTTTCATAGTCCACTTAGTTAAGAGATTTGACTATGTACAATGGTTAAATATGTAATAGTAGATGATCTACCTTGAAACAACTTTAATTGCAGTTTATAGATCAATGTTCAGCTCATTCAAATCTTTCTGATCAATATACCACTTCAGATTTAATACTATATCAACTTACTGTCTGTCGGTAATTACTCTCTGTATCTCGGTAATTTTTCTGCAGCTCGGTTCTCATTAACCAGTATGATCAGAGTGCATGACAACTTGTTCACATGATTATTCTATAGTATCTTCTTCCTCCAATGATGTTTCAACAATGAAACCAATGTCTCTTATATAGACGAGTAAATCATTTTCTTTTCCTCCATTAGATTTTGCCACTTAATCATATTCATAGATTTTGCTGCTTAATCATATTCATAGATTTTGCTACTTTAAGCTTCCTCAGTTGATGTGTCAATAACATGTTTCAATTTGCTCCATTAGATCCCTTTTGATTTATGTTAGTCGTTGATCTTTATAACAAACCTTATCTGTTACCTCAATTTCATACACTTTATAGCTCATCACTTTATTAGCTAAACTGATCATTTAATTCCTTTCTATTTTTCTTGGTTAATAAAGAAATGTGTTCGTGAACACAAGCTCAATTAACACTATGCTCGGTATACACTACATTTTGTCAGTGTATACTAGAATGCTTTATTTACTGACAACACTGCTTTGTGTCTTTTAGCTCTATTCTTCATCATAGATGAATGCAACATAATAAATTCAATTTCATCAAGTCATAGACTCATCAACAAATTACTTAGTGTATTCCTTATCAGCATCTGATGTATACATCTTCCTCATGTAGATATTTATTTTCTTCATCTCTTTCTCCTTTCTTTAGATGTGTCGGTATAGTAACTTACAAGATAAGTATTGTCAAGCTAGTTGACATCAATGACAAAATAATACCGATTTAATCATCTTGCATATCCAATCAGAAACTCCTTAGTAATCTTGAATTATAGATTCTCCATTCAATTTCTAAATCAGTTGTAGTTCATGAGGAAGAAGATGAATACAGAATTGAAGTTTAGTTCTACATTTCACCCATAGACAGATGGATAGACTAAAGTTGTGAACAAAAGTTTGAGAAACTTGTTAAGATGTTTAGTTGGAGATAATCTTGTTAATTTGGATTTAGTTTTGGCACAAGCAGAGTTTGCATATAATAATTCTCTAAATAGAAGCACTAAGAGGACACCATTTGAGATTGTTACTGGATTTCATCCTAAGGGAGCCACAAAGTTAAGATATTTTCCTACTAAGACAAGAAGAAGTGTTGAAGCTAAGGATTTTGTAGTATACATGAGAACTTTACATGATGAAGTCAAAAAGAACTTGGAGGACAATAATCTAAAATATAAACAAAGAGTATATAAGAGAAGGAGACATAAATCTTTTGAATTTGGAGATGAGGTTATGATTCATTTGAACAAGAATAGATTTCCAGTTGGTACCTACAACAATCTAAAAATGGAGAGGTTTGGACCTTGTAAGATTCTGAAGAAGTTTGACAATGGAAATGCTTATGAAGTGGAATTACCAGAGGACATGGATATATCACCTATATTCAACATCGCTGATATATTTGAGTACTTTGAATCAACTGATGAGATGGGAGATTATCTAAATTATCCTAAGAAGGATAAAGACAACATTGAGAAGATCTTGAATATTAGAGTAAGCAAGAGTATAAGAGGAAAAGACTGCATGGAATACCTAGTTCAGTGGAAAGACAAGCCAATTGAAGATAGTTCATGGATTACATAGGCTGAGTTGGATCTTTATGATTTAGGTTAGAATATGAGTAGTACCTAATGTGGAAATCATTCCTTTTGTTACCCCAAGTGTCTGATGCAGGAGCATCTTGGGTCTTGAGCAATCTTGCATTACCAAACATATTTCCTTTTCCTATACTTGTTTGATGTTTTTTTTGTAGCCATTGTTGCTATTGGTTTCTTGCCTTGCAAAGTTAATGTAGTTTTGTGGACCTAATCTTTAGCATTCTCCTAAGAGCGCACGTCCTAATTTATTTGGATCAGGAAGTTATCACCATTTTCCTCAGGCATCGATTTTATGCTAGTTTCGCATGAAACATGTTGTTTTTCACCTTGTGCAGTTGTTCTTGGATCATGTGTGGACCTAAATGAAACTTTGCATCATGTTTTGTTATTTCTTGCTTTAGTTTTGGTTTCTCCTCCTAAGTGGGCCTATATTGTAATTAAATGCTTGACTTGTCGACTTGTGGCTTTGCTGGCTATATATTTGGATCTTAGGTTGTTTAGTTAGTAGGTAAGGGGATGATAGTAGAAGGGTAGTAGAAGTAGAAGAGAAGATATATGTGAACATAGACTTTGAATTCATACTATCTTTGTAAAAGGTTGAAACCTAGAAGGCCTCACAACTAGGCATGTTGTTGATTTGATAATAAGTGCACAAGTTTAGTTGCCTGTTGCTTTCCTATATTCATTATTTTTCATGGTATTTTGTATTTTTTAAACATTTCTTCCATGTGTAACTCTCCACAAGGCATGTTAGTGGGTTTAAGTAGAGTCAATTACCCTGATTCTACCTAGACCTACATTGCCCTTGCATAAAAAAGAAACCCTAAGGGAGGGATATCTGTGAGAAGTTATAAACCCTAGATAGCCTATTTTGTTGAATAAGGTTCCTAGGTGCCCTAGGTGAGTGGCTCACCATAGGATCCGGCCAAGGAGGCCAGAAGGATAACCTTTGGGTGAGTTTGGAAAAGAAAACCTAATATAATTCAAAATTGATTGGGAATGGGTAAGGGATTTAATAAACTTTTAAAAAGATTAAAAAATGGATAAAAGCCCACATAGGTCCTATTGGAGTACCAAGGTCATTGTAGCTACTAGGACAGGCCGCATGAGGGTGCCAGGGTACATGACTGCTAGGAAGGATCCCAACACATAGGACTATATGATGACACTCACCTGGTATCATCCTAGCGAACTCCTATCTTGGGATTTTGTTTTGTGTTTCTTTGTTCCTTCTTGTTTTTGGTTTGGGTGGTTTTTCCATCAACCTTATGCTGTCCTAGTTTCCCCGTGTGAAAAATGGTTACATCTCCTAGCGCGAGGGAGTGGACCTTTATGGATCCACGTGGTTGGGTGGTGATTCTTTTCAAGGTATTATTCATGTTTTTTCTTTTCATGGAGTATCTAAAGCTATTGAAGGCATTCTCCCTATTCTTCATATTCAATCTAGTGAAAAAAATTGTAAAGTGTTATTCATATTCATGTAAGCCTATAAGGCCTTGTGTTGTAAAATATATATTGTAATAATTCACGTAATTGGGAAGGGTATCTCCAAGAAAATTATGGGAAAAAAAATCAAGATGTATTATTGTTGTTGAAAGAAAATTATAGTTAAGGATATGGGAAGTGTAATTGTTGAAATAATACAACAATTTAAATATGTTAATGTTATTTCATGTTGAAAAAGAAAGAAAGATTTGTTTTAGTACACTTGTCTCTCTCTACTTTCTCTTATGTGGTTAAATGGATTAGACAAATTCTATCTTTAATTCATGTTAAATCTTAATGCACTATGAAATATGTTTTTAAAGGAATAATTATGTAAGAGAACCTATTAGTACTTTTGGGTTCCCTGGTGGGGCATGACAATAGGAATTAATAATTGATTTAATTGATTTATCTTAGCCATGTCTACCCTTGAATGGGCTGAATTTGATTTAATTTAAACTATACAATTTTATTAAAATTACTTGCACAATTATTTTATCTTTTCAAGATTTAATTAATCCTTTTGAATTTGATTTCAATCGATTCATTCTTTTTTCCTTGATTTGTCATTTAGATGAAACACTTGACCAGTTTTATTTGTATACACTAACCTTTACCCATAACAAAAACTTGATGTAAACACTAAGCATAATCCTAATTGTAACCATAAAATTGAACATAAAACTAAGCTCAAAATCTAACCCTAATTGTAATCATAAACCTGAACTAGACCCTAACTCTATTGCTAACCCTAATCCTTTTCTTGATCCTAATGGTAGCCTTGATCCAAACCATAACCCTAACTAAATTGTGATCCTAACACTACCCACAATTATACTTTTATCCCTAATCCTAACCACAATTCAAACACTCCCCATAATGATAACAAAAACCCTAAACATAATTCTAACCCCATTATAATCATAATCCTAACCCCATTATAATCATAATCCTAAACCTAATCTTGACCATAGTTTTAACTCTAAACCTAACCAAATAATTACCCTATACCTAACCATATTTCTAGCCCAAACACTAATCCTAACCATTAAATGTAAACCCTAACCATACCAATAATCCCAATCTTAATTAAGAGTAGCCCTAATCCTAACCCCAATCCTACGCCTCACCTTAACCCTAACCATAATTATAACCTTTATCTTTACACTAACCTTAACTTTGATGAAAACATTAAACATAATTTTAACCCTAATTCTAAATCATAAGCATAAACATGACTCGAACACTAAACTCTAACCCTAACCATAGTCTTAACCATAATTGTAAACTCTAACAATAATCATAATCATAATCCTAAACCAATATCTAGCCTCAATGCTAACCCCAACCCTTAACCCTAATTATAACCTTATTCCTAACTATAATACAAACTATAAGGCTAAATCCTAACCCTAAACATACTAACTAATAAATAATATTATCATCTTGATCTATAAATAAATAATAATTTAATACATTATTATTGTTAGAATTTGTAATCTTTCCTTGGTGCATTTATAAACCAAGGTTAGATGATTAATCTTTACTTATTGTAATATATTAGGATATAAGCCAAGGTATCCTAATATACTTCTTTTTGTCTTCTTTCCACTACATTCTATTTCGTCCTCTAGTGGAATATGTGAGGACAAATATTTATTGTAATTTGTAAATTAATTTTTTTCCTCCTTAAGAGGAACCTCACACTTGGCCCACACACTCTTATGAATGTGGCTTACATGCACATGGGAGTTACATTTTGAACTCCTTCACTCATCTCTACTTATAGAGATATTTCTCCACACACTCAACACTGATTTTCTCACATTTCGATCACACAATTTCTCTCCTCTCTTGTAATTCTATCATATTGTATTGAGCTAAGTGCTCATATTATCTCTCTCTCTTTAGGCTTTTCATGCCTCATTCATAATTCACAAGGGGTTTTCTTTGCTTTCCCCTTTCAAATTCTTGTCTCCTCTTTGCTTTTTTGGTGTATGCTCCTAGTTCTTGTGCTAATTCATGGTATTTTTCCTAACTCCTCACTCTTGGATTAAACAATTTCCTATTTGTTCTTTATCATTTTTAACATGGTATCAGAGCAGGTTGGTTTAATCTCATTTTGAGTGTACAGGTGAAGGAGCTACCATATCTTGGAGCACTCCAAATTGGAGACTCTTGAGAGAGTTCTTTATTTTTTTTACTAATCCGATTAAAATAAAATCAAAATTTTTTTTAGGTTTGGCTGGTTTACCACCAAACTCAATTTCTCTAGTTAGTTCTTTATTACTAACGTTTATAATTCAAATTCATTGTTATTAAAATCTCAATATTTTGTTATTTTTATGTTAACCTTATTGGGTTTGTGCAGGTTTGATAAACATAATATTTATAAAAATTTTTATAATCAAATATAATATTATAAATATATCATTGTCTTAAGAGAATCATTTCAAATCTTCAAATCATTTGTTTCTATTTTCGGATACATGCTTGTAAAGAATATTTCTTTTCTCTTTCCTACAATTATAATGTCCTTCATTGTTCTGTCATTATTCTTTAACCATTTTTTGCATGCATAGAATAGTTCCAAAATAGCATTTTAGCAATTAGTGTTTTTCTTTTTCTCTCCTTTGCAGCATTAAAAAACTTTCCTTGGCCTGCTCTCTTCTTGTTCTATTTTTTATTTTTCGTTAGCTCTGTTCTTTTTCAGAGTTCTTGTTTTGGTCAAGCTTCTTATATCAAAAAGTTGCATGCATTCATTTTGAAGAATCTTGCCTCTGAAATCTGATTTGAATTCATTGGGCTCATATTTGGCATTTTGAGGATCTAGGTGTTGTTTCAAGGCTCTCTGTGTATTTGCAAGGGTTCTGCTCATCAGTTCTCCTAGCACAGTATTATTATTCTAGGTTCGGTTGCTTGAGTTTTTTTTTCAGTTCTTGCAGCTTTAATTAATTTAGATTTTTCTCTTCGTATTCCATTTTTCTAGAGCTTTGTGTTTATAGCTCATTTTATTTGGGTTTTTGATCGATTGTGCTTGAAATCGATATCAGCCCAAATTGACATTGAAGTTAATAGTGGCTTCTTTACTCAATTTTTTTTAGTGCCGCTTTGCTTTTAAGCTTCTCTGCTGGTTGTGATCTCTATTTTTTTATGGTTATTCATATTCTTTCAGTAATGTGCGTGTGTTACCTTATTCTTGTTTGTATTTCTGTATGTTATTATCGTTGTTCTTTATTACGTGTCTCACAATTTCATGCTCGTTGTTCTAACGTTGTTCTTTATTGTTTGCTGATCTCTATTTTAATCCAGCATTGCATGCGTCTATTTTCGCTTGGTTTAGCGTTGCATGCATTTTTTGCATGTGGTTTTTTAAAGCATTGCATGTATTATTAATTCGTCTTTGCTTGTTTAGTGTAGTATAAAATCATTTCTTCATTTAGCCTTATCGTTTTCTCCTTGTTTTTTTACCTTTGCTATTTAAGATAGTTTTTTGTAGTGTGCTACCAAAAAAATAAGAGATCTATCCTTATAGATTCGATTCATCTTGAAACGGTTACCGCACTTATAGATTGGTTCATTTAGATAGGATTTTTTATATACCATTAATTTGAATATGGTATTGGAGACTGGTATAGCAAACTTATCAGTTAACTCGAACTAGCATTAAATTTATAGCAAAATTAACAGTTGTTTTTCTTTTATTGAACTTTCATTTTAGATATTAAATTTGATATTATATTGAATGAGTTTATAGTTTTTTATTGAATAAGTTTATTGAATAAGTTTACTAAATGCGTTTATAGTTTATAGTATAATAAATCTGATAACGCTACGTGGTTTATTAGTTTATATTAACCTTGAGAAAGTCACTCCCAATGATACAAATTGCTGCTCTTTGAATCATACATCTTATCATTCTTTCACTGACTTTTATTTTTATTGTTGTTATTAAACTTGTTTATTGCTGCTGCAGTATGATACTGTTGTCCATTTGCTTATTGGTTTGTAATTGCTTGCTTGAAAATTGAAATCAATATCTCCTTTAATCAAACAAATCTACTTAATAAATTAATTGTTGTTCTATAGATATTAATTATTGTTATTGAATCTCTGGTTATATCATCATTTGCTTTGTTACATTCAGATACTATAGCAATTCATTAATTTCTGGTTCTGACTATTTTCATTGTGCTTCAATCGTTTATCTAAAAAACCTTCATTTCATTAGCTTCGATTATTCAATTCAAATTTCTATTCTCTTTGCTGCTACATTAGTTACCCTTGGTGTTTATTTAATATAATTATGCCCATTTGCTATCGTTGTATGCTAGCTCTATTTTTTTTAATATGCTATCTTCTATTTTTATGTTCTTTTACTTTAGCTTTTAAAAATAATATTAAAAGCTCAAAGTTTAAAGGACATAGTTTTTTTAAAAAAAGTTCTTATGTGGATCCTTAATGTTTATGAAAAAGGTTAAAAGATTCTTTAAAAAAAAAAAAAAGTTCTTTTTTGGGAAGTTTAGTTTTTGTTTTATATAAAAAGTTGTTTAATAAAGTTTTATTTTATTATTTTTCTAAATTTGAATATTTATCTCTATTTAGTAAAAAAAAAATTTAATTTTTAAAGTATTGATTTAGCTTTAACATTAAAATTTAATATAGAGTTTTATTATTTTTTTAGTTTTACCAAATTTGTTCCCTTTCTCAAACAGGGGACTTAATTTTTTTCATGTCTACTCTAATGTCAATATTTAAACTCACTCGTTCCAATTGTCCTATTTGGAGGACTCACATGTCTGATTGTTTTAAATCTCAACACCTATTTGATGTTGTGTCTTCACCTAATTTGAAACCAATTTCTATTGCTCCTCAGGCTGACCAGGATTCTTGGCAGTTGAGAGATGACCAAGCATTTGGTCTAATTGGATTCTCATTAAATCCTGATTTATACCATCTTCTTTCCGATTGCACTACAGCTCATCAGGCTTGGTATGCCTTAGAAAATAAATTTCAAACCTTCACAACAACTGTTTCCAATGGTAAACTTCATGATGTTTCTAATTTGAATGATAATCATATTCCTATTTCTTTAGCTAATAACTATTGCTGTTATGATGAAGGAACTGGTAATGCTTCTATTCTAAATGGTAATGTTGTGCTTTATGCTCCTATTTTACAAGATAACCACATCTCTGTTTCTACTCCTAACATTAAGGATAATATTGACACTCTTCAAAAGGTTAATTATGAGCATAATAATCTATTTATTGTTGATGATGATGGTAATAATCTTTTTTACTCTCTTGTTGATGATATGTTTGACCAAGAAGATGAAATTATCTCTACCTTTCTTAATGATACTTTGCAAGACATGTCTATTACTCAAGATGAAATTTATGATGGTAGTTCTAATCCTATGATTGATGATAATAATGCTTATATTAACTCTCCTATTAATACTTCATATTCTGATGAATACACGATTGATTTCTCTTATGTGACTAAAGATTGCATTTCTGATTTTATGACTCCTAAACAAGTTACAAATTTGGTTTATGAACCTGAAGATTGCTTTTATAATTATATGAACCATGATTTACTATTTGATTTTTTCAATAGTGTTACTAATTCAACAATAGGTGATCCCAATGATGGGCACTCTACTAGTGGTTTTTGCCTTTTTGCAGGCTCAAATATTGATTCTGTTCCTATATGCTCTAAAGTAGATCATGAATTTCATGACACTCAAATGGTTCTTATGGAGGACCAACCTACTTCTCTAAACTGTAAGCTTCTTAATGATATTATTGTTGATGATTGTGCTTATGCATCTAGTAATAAATCTATTTGGTTTACAAAACCTCTTTATGATGGATTAACATTTAATGATTCACATTCAGATTTTACTGATTCATTTTTAGGAGGAAATCCCAATCATGGGAGATCCCCTCATTATTCTTGTTTTGTTGAAAATTCAGGTGATCCTTCTTGGATAAACAATGAAGAATCTCAAATTTTACCTACAGATTTGGGCCTATATCCACAAATATTTACACTCTTGCATTACAACAATCAAAGGAACCCTATTTCAAGATCCAAGCACTTATCATTGCACCATCACCTTATATCAACACAAAAAAAAGAAAATTTAGCTTTCCTCCTCTACTACAAGAAGGACAATCCAGTTGCAGATTTTTGTAAATTATGGGTTTAATACCCCTTGTTGTAATCACCCCAAGTAAAGATTAAAGGGGGGTGTTAGAATTTGTAATCTTTCCTTGGTGTATTTATAAACCAAGGTTATACTATTAATCTTTACTTATTGTAATATATTAGGATATAAGCCAAGGTATCCTAATATACTTCTTTTTGTCTTCTTTCCACTACATTCTATTTTGTCCTCTAGTGGAATATGTGAGGACAAATATTTATGTAATTTGTAAATTAGTTTTTTTCCTCCTTAAGAGGAACCTCACACTTGGCCCACACACTCTTATGAATGTGGCTTACATGCACATGGGAGTTACATTTTGAACTCCTTCACTCATCTCTACTTATAGAGATATTTCTCCACACACTCAACACTGATTTTATCACATTTCTCTCACACAATTTCTCTCCTCTCTTGTAATTCTATCATATTGTATTGAGCTAAGTGCTCATATTCTCTCTCTCTCTCTCTT
Source organism: Chamaecyparis obtusa (assembly GCA_027943335.1). Lineage (NCBI taxonomy): Eukaryota > Viridiplantae > Streptophyta > Pinopsida > Cupressales > Cupressaceae > Chamaecyparis > Chamaecyparis obtusa. The sequence goes on along the minus strand of BSBK01004051.1, from coordinate 1,190,205 downwards.
CAAGCTTTTCATGCCTCATTCATAATTCACAAGGGGTTTTATTTGCTTTCCCCTTTCAAATTCTTGTCTCCTCTTTGCTTTTTTGGTGTATGCTCCTAGTTCTTGTGCTAATTTATAGTATTTTTCCTAACTCCTCACTCTTGAATTAAATAATTTCCTATTTGTTCTTTATCATTTTTAACAATTATCTTAACTAAAGTTTTATATTCTAATAATATTATACAAATAATAAAGTATTATAATGATACTATATATGATTAGAATAAAATTATGGTTAAAATTATAGTAAAGTTATTAATAGAAAACAATATTATAATATTATAATAAATTTAATTCAATAAAAAGATATTAATTGATTATATATTAGTTTATTCAATGCCTTCTACTAGATATATATCTTAATTTATGTTTAAATTACATTAAAATATATCACAATGTTTAATATATATATATATATATATATATATATATATATATATATATATATATATATATATATATATATATATATATATATATATATATATATATATATATATATAAACAAGAAATTTATGTATTTTATATATAGGTTAAAATTTAAGATATGTATGATAGTTATTATTATATAATCATATCATAATAATTATATCATTGTATGTTTATTTTATATTTTTCTTTTTATTTTTATAATAAAAGAGCAATTTTTTCATAGGATGCTTTTGAATCCGATAATTAATAATATTATTTTTAATCTATTATTATACTACTATTTTATTATATTTCATATTATATTTAAAATAATATAGAATTTTTTTTTTTATCTTTATATATATTTTTAAGGATTAATCTACTAATCTTGAGATAATAATAATTATTATTATAATATAAAATTAAAAATAATAACAAAATTATTTTTTATTTATGATGTCTTTAATTTTTAATTATTTTTAATTTTTAATTTTAATGTAAATTAAAATTATTTTTTAAAATATTAAAAAATAAAAAATAGAATAAATTATTAAATTATAGAGTAATTAATTTTAATTGTTAAAGTTAATGTTAATTATAATTATTTTCCAAAATATTAGAATAATAGGAATATAATAGATATTAGAATTATATTTGTTTAGGATATGTTAAATTGGTAGTAAAGTATCTTTTTAAGAATAACGAGTTCATCATTCTTATTCTTATATATAGACTAAATTACTATTTTTAGCACTTTTTTAATAAATTTGTAAAATAATACTAAAAAAATTATTCATTAACAAATCTACAATGAAATATTAATATCTTATTATTGAATATCATAATATATTATGGAAAAACTATATAACTATTGGTACCACAATTACGTATTCAACTAAATTTAAAAATTAATCTTTAAATATAAATTAATCTTTTGGTATAATTTTTTTTTTTTAAAGGATAAATCAACTAATATAAATAAGAATATAATTTGTATTATTAATAAAGGACCACGAAGGAAACCCTCCAAATTTAAGTAGTTTAAGTTTTTTTGGAAATAGTAAAAAAATATTAACATTTTTATAAAAATAAGTGGCTAAAATAACACATTGTAACTAAAAATATGACAATAAGATTGTTGCATTCTATATAAGACTCCAAACCCATTTAACCAATGAAATAATCAATAAATTATTTTTTCAATTTATAAAAAAAAAAAACTACATTTAAATTATCCTAGTCTATTGAAGTTGAATTTGAAGTGTTCACCCTATCAATAAAGTTTGAGAGTGATTTTGTATCAAAAAGAATGAGAGAGATTATTCCTTCTAGTGACATTGCATTTCCATTCCTTTATTTTTCTAATATTTATTTATAATTAATAATAAACTAATATACATTAACAATTAATACGATAACTCCTGCTTTGATTTAAAAAAAATTAATTTATAATTTAATAATAAGATTACTTATATATGACTTTTCCTCGTGTCAAAAATTATGAATTGCAAGGAAATTCCCATACTCTTGTCTTATATTAGAAAGTGAAATATTCTACAATTAATCATTGTAGTCTATTCAAGTGGATATTTTTTAAGTGTTACCGTACTAATGAGTTTAGAAAGTGATTTTGTATAAAACAATGTTTCCTCAATACACGGGATTTCCATTTCCTGTTTGTCACATAGCTCTAATGATTTTGCCTATCAATGCGAATTTAATGGAAATGATTGAATTATGTTTATGCACATTACACACATATATATAAATAATTGTGAGATAGTATTTTAAATTAAATATATTTTTCAATGAAAATAATTAAATTATGTAAAGGGGACCCTTTTATGAAGATTCTTTTTTGTTAATTTTTATTTTTGGAAATATTAAGGACAAAATAATCATGACAGTTACATATAAAAAAAATATTTTGAAAGTTATGTTTCAACTACTATTTGGTAGCATTTTATTTTCAAAATATCAAAAAGCAAGTCTAAGCTAAATTATACAAAAAAATAAAATAAAATAAAAATCATATCATCCATTAAATAAAGTGTAATCACAAGTGTCAAATTTTATCTTCAATCTCCACTCAAGAATGTTAGTATAAAATTTTAAGCGAGTGTAAGAAATTTTAAAGCATATTAACAAAATATTTAATGGAAGCTAATGTTACTATTCTCTTTTGCATAGCAAAACACTTGTATGCAACTAGATAGGCTATGCATTGTTTGCCTCTTGACAAGGTTTGAGTTTCTCCTACACATGGTGCCCATTTTGGGGTCCCTCCACCTTTTGCCCATCCTATCTTTCCCAATGCAACGCTTGTGTCATCCTCTGAGTGCCCTACTATGGAAGTTACTGTACCATCATTAGGGGTCTCTATAGATTCTTCCTTGAGTATTTCTAAGACATTTGAAAAGGAAACACTCGAATCTGCCACCAACCTTAATGGTTTGTGCAAGGTAGACAATGATTGTCTCTCTATGAGCATTGAGAGTTTGGAGGGTGTGCCTCCAAGTGGAAGCCCAAAATCCAAGGGTTGGAAAAAATTGATCCTTGATGGTGAAATAGCATAAGGACTCCCTAATATAGCATTTGAATACTTGTAAATAGATGGAGGAACATCTATTACATTGCATAACTCTATGGAGAACCAAATTATTTCCTCCATGAATATTTATCTGGTGGGGAATTTCTTCTATTTTTACCCAATGATTGACATGGCACATTGATGGATTGCTACAAAATGGAAGCTAATGCGGAGTGTGACTACTAGTGCCATGCTAAGTGGTCACTTTCTCTTTAAGTTTATGAGTGAAGAAGACCTCATCAATGTTATCACCTTATGTCCTTGGTCTAATGGTAAACACCATTTATCGCTCTACTGATGTAAATCATGCTTTGATCCAGCAACTAACTTGAATACGATAGCATATGTGTGGTTGTTTTACTCAGGTCTCCTAGTTAAATTTTGGGATGAAAATATTTTCAAATGGATTGGAAACACTTTTGGACACAATGTATCCACTAACAAGATGAATAAGTTTAAATCTAGGTCAATATTTGTAAACCTCTATGAATGTGGATATTAGTAAAACACTTTTTAAATTTATACCTCTTCAATCTACACTGGGGAAATATACCTAAGCTATAGTGTATGAAAACATACTTGATTTAATTAAAAACTATTCAAAATAGGAGAACCTTATTTTTGAGTAAATCACCTTCAAAAAATAAAATAAATATGCATCTCTTTAGAGGGGGACACAACCTAGGAACAAAAAAATACACCTTAGCAGGAGGAGATAGGAAAAGACTACTCATTCATTGAGGGGATCCTTAAAATTGTGGAAACTCCAACCAAGGCTATGAAACCTTTGGAGGAATGTAACATAGATGATTTCACTAGAGAGACACTCCTAGAAGAAGGGGAAGTCACAATCCTTTCCACCCCAAACTCAATCTCAAGTAATCAAGTGAATGGTATACTCTAACCTAATCCTCTTGCCTCATTACCAAATATAATAATTACCTACTTATCACTTGGTGTCACAATAAGTGGTTAGATCAAATCCATTAGATTTCCACAATCCATACGTATGGTGTATTCAGTTTCTGGATTCGATTGTGTAGGTTTTTTTACCATCAATGTTTCGAATCATACTACATGATCCATCATCAGGATGTCAAAGAGCAAGAGCAAGAACAAGAGCAAGAGTAAGAGCAAGAGGATGTTTAGGTTCCTCTTTCTCTTGCTCTTTGACATCCTAATGATGGATCATGTAGTATGATCCGAAACATTGATGGTAAAAAAACCTACACAATCAAATCCAAAAACTGAATACACCAAGTGGTTAGATACTATCCTTAGGTTCCAAAATAAGAAAACAAGGAACAACAATATTGATGTATGTCTGGAGGTAGAGGCTAGTCACCCTTCCTGGATACTTATTGGACAAAAGGAATATGAAAGGGAGATTGTTGATAGAAGGTATTGAAGCCTTGAATCAGGTTAGAAGTTCATGAATGAAGTTCCTCTCTTTGGATATGCTCTCAGGAAGTGCCTTTGAGAAGAAAATAAACATTTCATTAATTTAGGATGTTAAAATAACTACTAGTACCTTTCAAAACATTGATGACTATATTTTCCCAGGATCCTACTAGCTTATTAGTGATTCTATTGGTGCTTGGGATAGTGTTGTTACCATGTGGGACCTTGAAAACTAGTGGGATATCTTCTTTGTAGATTTGTTAATATTCTAACAATGATGTATTTTTATCTTGAAGATTCATGGTGTTTGGTAAATCTTTATGCTCCTAATATTCATTTTTCTTGGACAATTTCTTGTAAAGAGATCTTGGTACATGTATTTGTAGATCACAAGAATCATTAGATGATTTTTAGCCACTTTCACACATGTTTTGGGTATGTGCAGAATCATGGTATGCCAAACTAGGCCCTTAAGTGGCAATGAAAATTTAGAAAATCAGGTCTAGGCAAGTTGACATAAAAATTTGAACAAGTTATAAATATTATATCAAAAATATGTAAGAAGAGAATCTGTAGAAAATTAAATTTAGTTTCTAAGATACTAGTCCTTTTTTGAATAATAATTATTCTATATGTTGAAAATTTCAAATTTGAACAATGTAGTAGTACAAAAACTTCAGGGAAAAAATAAGTAGGTGTATGTCTGACCACCTTAAACACAATCAAATGGTAATTTATTTTTACAAGATTCTAGATATAAGTAGTAGACTCATGTCTAGATGTAACACATATTTTTTTGTAATTTTTTTCCATTTAAATAATTAAATATGATACAAAAACTCTTTCAGAATACAAAAACTCTCATGTCTAACCACATTAACTTAGTCTAAATTTTATCAAATTGAATTTTTATTTTATTTTTCTTGTAGTAGGAAAAGCATAGAATGTGACACATATTTTGGATTTCAAAAATGTTATATAGATTGAAAGTTATAGCTATTTTTCAATAAGTCTATCAATCAGGACTAGAAAGATAACAAGTAGGTGTATATTTGGCCACATTAAAAAAAATCAAATGATAATATTATTTTATAAGATACTAGATAAAAGAAGTAGTCTCATGTCCGGATGTGATGTATATTTTTTTGTATTTTTTTTCCATGTAAATAATTAATTATGATTTTTCTGCTACAAATTTTCATGAATATAAAAACTCTCATGTCTAACCACCTTAACTTAGTCTAAACTTCATCAAATTGAAAGAATTTATTATCATGATTGTATTAGGCGAAGCATAGAATGTGATGTATATTTCATATTTCAAAAATGTTATATTGTTTGAAAGTTATAGTTTTTTTTCAAAGAGTCTATCAATCAGGACTTCCTTTTCACAGCGCCACTTTTTGGCATACCATGATCTTGCACATACCCTTTTATCCCTCTAAAATGTTGAGAGAGCTTATGGACTACTCTGACAACATGAAAAATTAAGTTGACTTCCTTAAGAAAAGGAGACTTCTTGACATTGAATTGCTTGGTCAACTATTCACTTGGTCCATTCACAAGAGCATAGATAACATCATTCTAGTTAAACTAGATAGCTTTCTAGCTTCTTACAATTGGGATTTATTCTACAACTCTAATATTAGAGATTTACTAGTTAGAATGGACTCAAATTGTAACTCTTTACTTCTAGAATGGACACACAAACCATGAAAGGGACTTATTCCCTTATATTATGAAATCATGTCGGCTTCACACTTATAATTTAAAACTTTCATCTAAAATTGGGGTAGGACCCCTATTTAGGGTACAACTATGTATAGCATGTCCCAAATTTTGAATATTATAGGGAGAAATGTTATGGGATAGAATAAAATCACCTTTTTTATATTTTTTAGAAAAGGATATACATACCAAATTAATATTCATAGATATGAAAATTTCTAATACTAATTACTTGATAGGACAAAAAGAAGAATAAGACTTAAGAGAAAAATAGAAAGAGAACTTGAAAAGAAAGGAAATTTATTGGTATCTGAAGTCTTTGGTTTAGTGGTTGATGGAGGGAGACATGAAATCTACATTTTTACATAAATAGACCATCAAACATAGGAAGATGATCACTATCAAATCCTTAAAGGATGAGATGGATCACACTATCAGTGATGATATCTAATTACTAAATATGGCTTCTAATTACATTTTAATGCTTAGAGAGCGGTGGGAAGAGACTTTGACCCTATCATGGAAGATGAACTATTACATTATTACCCACTACTCTAAGTTTGGCTACAAATGTTTAAATAATGGTCCCTCTTACTAAAGAGAAGGTTAAGAAAATTAAATTCTTAATGGTTTCATTCAAAGCACTGAGACTAGATGACTTCCCCCTAGCCTTCTTCCATGAATTTTGGGAATTTATGGGGCATAATTTAATAATGGGAAGAAAGGAATTCTTCCACACTAGTAATATTTTAAAAAAATGGCTTCTTACACACTAGTAAGATTTTAAAATTTTGAATAACTCCTACATTTATTTGAATCCAAAGGTCTCTACCCCATTCATACTTTTGGATTTAAAAATTCTTATTTAATGCAACATGGTCTATGAAATCTTCTCCAATTTTTTTGTGAATAGGATCAAGCCAATAGTGGATGGCCTTATCAATAGAAACCAAAATAGGTATGTTATAGATAGACAAATTCTACATGTTTCAATTACAATGTGTGAAATTAAACACTTCCATGGATAGAATCCATGTCTTAGGGATGGTCCTATTTAGCTCAATGTTTCAAAAAACTATGACATAGTGAGGTGGGATTTTCTTTTCAAATTCCTAAGGAAGATGGGTCTCAGAGATAGTCTAATATGTACAATTAAGGGTTGTGTAACTATCGTCAAATTTTTAGTCCTTGTCGATGGACCCTCTAGAGGATTCTTTTATGCAAAAAAAAGGTCTAAGGCAAGGGTAACCTCACTACCCTTAACTTTACATAAGCTTGGCTTAAGTATTGAGAAGAAATTTCATGATTATATTGGAAAAGGGAAATTTTCAATATGTAAAGTTTGTATCCACTACCTCCCTACCCTCTCTCCCCTTTGTATCCTGTAATAGTTTGTAGATGATAAAATACTATTTGGTATGACCTTGATAATTGAAGCTAAAAAATTAAAAAAATTGAATGGCTATGAAAAAGTTCTAGGGAAACACATAAACTATAATAAGAGAAATATTTATTTCTTCAACATGTAAGATGGCTTAAAGAGTAAAATTAAAATTATTTTTTGTTTCCAAAGTTTTATTCTCCTAGTGAGAGTATACCTTACTCTCTAGGATGTTACATTAACTTCCTAGAACTCTATTTTGAAAGGATAAAAAAATCATTGAATAGAAAAGAAATTACTAAGAAATAGAGAAAAGATACAATTGTTAGCTACCTCTCTACAAGGTATCTTAGTCTACTTACTTTCCCTCTTTAAAATATCAGGTACTACGACTAAAAAATTATAAATAATTCAAACAGACTTCTTTGGAGTGAGATTGGGAAAAATAAAAGAATGGCAGTAGTTAACTATGATATTATTTTTTGTTCTAGGAAGTTTGGGCAGTTCAACATAACGAGAATCGATATTCTCAAAAATCGCCCATGTCTAAATGTGATGTAACCTCTCACTACATAACACTAATTGGAATGCTATTATGAGTGCCAAGGACCTTAATTCCATTTTTTTTACAAAGTTATATCTTCTTTTGGATATCCAAGTCGCTCTATAATATGGAATGATATCATAAAATAATGGGGTTTAATTTTTATGGGTCTAAAGTGGCAAGTTGGAAATGGTCTTCTTATATGTTTATAGGAGGACAACTGGTATAATAATATGCTCCTTGCAATACAACCACATTCAAAGAAATTATTGAAAGATCTCAAGCCTTCTTCGAAACTTTTGTGTAAGAATACAGTTCACCTGACAGCTCATGAAGATATATCATATAATGATATCAAAATCAGGCACATTTATTATGGGAGACTTCATTATTGGAGTAGTTTATTCAATAAATAAGAATCCCCCTGTTCCTAGGAGAAGATAAATTTATCTAGAAAAAAAACTATAAAAGAAAATTCTTTTTTAGACCAATTTAGAATCTATTGTTAAATTAGATTAGCTCTTCTAGCCTTTAGTGGAAAGTTTGGAACCCTCAAATCCTCCTCAAAAATTTTATCTTTTATACTGGATAGTGATGCATAACAAAATACCAACCAAGGATAATGTTATTTCAAAAAAATTCAACTAACCAATATGTTTATTCTATTCAATCAAGAGGAAGAATCTATCCCCCATATCTAGAACAGTGGAAAATTTCTTATAATATTTAGAGATAGGTTTTGCATAAGTTGTAAATTTGATGGATAATGAGTAAAAATTTCCTGATCCTTAATTTTTGTTGGTGTATCTCTTCAAAGATCCCATGTATAGAAGATCTATAGAATAAAAATCCTTCACATCTATAGTGTTGTCTTTGGAAGGAAATAAATAATTGAGTCTTTAGGGATGTGGAGAAACCTTTGGAGGTGGTGTTCCTAAGACTCACCTGACTCTTTATAGATAACCTATTTCCTTCTAAATGGGCATGGCTTTCCTACTTTCAATTCCTTTTGATGATAAGTTTTCCAAGAACTAGAATATCACTAATTATTATTCTATATTTGAAAACTCAATGAGGATGAAAAGGCCTAATACAAGTTGGTATACTCCCAACCATCTAGATGGCACAAAAGAAACTTCAACAGACTAGAAAGGGGAAAGAAGGTAGGACTATTTCTAGAGAAGTGATAATAATTAGCACTTGTGCTTTTTTGTCTTATTATATATGTAGTTTTGACAGAGGCATTGACAAGAAAGATAAGAGTATTGTCATACTCTTGGGAATAAAGATCAATCTCTCAATTGACATAAGGATCCTTTGAGTTGGTGGGATTTTGAGATAATTGTAAATACTTGGTATGGTTTATTTAATGTATATCTATTTATATTCATAAAATGCTCTAGGTATTGGATATTTATGAGAGTAGGAGCACATATAGGGAAGAAAAAAATGTTGTAGAGGTCATGGCTATTCTAGGGATAGGGATTGGGAATCTCATATGCTAGAGAAAGAGATTTTTCCTACTTGAAAATGTTCAAAGTATCATTTTGGAGTAGACAAAACCAAACCAACACATATGACGTTGTATAGCTAGGGCCTTTTATTTCTTTGGAATCTTCTCTACTTGGTCTCCTTGGAGTTGAGTTTGGGAGGCAATGTCCATATTTTAATTTTTTTTTGGGTGGACTAAAGATCATAATGTTTTGTTGGATGTACTTGATGGAGAAAAGCCCTATAAATCATTCAAAGTAGGGTGAGACTATAAGTAGATGTTAAATTACTAGAGTGAAAGAAATATTAGGACTAGGTGGACTAAAAGGTAGGTGGGGCCCTCCTTCAAGAAAGATTTTTCATATGAATAGGGTGGTGAGATGCTCCCTTTTTTAATGATATGCTCACAAGGAAATTATTAGTGATTATTTATTGATGATGCAATGTTATTTTTATCACCTAAATATAGCACCCCTATTGAATAAACTCAACCTATCATTGAACATGGGAAGGATTCCCTGATTGTGGGCTCAAATATTGGAAGCTAACTTCTAGAGTAAGTTAGTTCTTGTTGGCACCTCAACTACAACTACCTCAAATGAAAATTTTATAGAGGAAAATGGTAGAAGATTGCATAGAAATAAAATATTTAACTCCTAAAGGGTGATGCACAAAATGGTTTCTTTCAAACTTTAATAGATAACCAACACACAATAGAACTAGGAACATGAAACTCCCCTACGCAACTCAATAACACACAATCCCTACATCAACAAGTTGTAAGAAGGCTAAAATAAAATTCCCTAAAAATAGAAAACATCTTCATAGTTTAGATTTGATTCAACAAAAAAAATTCAACCTGCAAAGACTATATACTTCTTGATGCAGGGGCATCCAAGGTTGAGGTAGGGGCATTCTTTGTCCTCGGTGAAACTGCATAGAGTGTTTGTATTTGGCCAGTGTTAATCGGTTGTAACCTTGACCAACAATCTCGGTCATTGAAGGAAGCTTGGTCATTGAAGGAACTCAGTCATCTCTAGTGCTCAGTGAAAGTGTTACTTAGTCATGCCTGTGGTGCTCGGTCGACACTGGTTCTCGCGATGTCTAGCTTGCTCGGTTATATCACTGTTGCTTGGTAGTTCTGATTTACTAATTGGAGTTCTGTGTAATTTGTTGGGCTGAGTTGGTGCATTTATTGTTGGTAGCTATTGTTATAGGTTGACATGTTGGATTAAATGTTTGTAAGGCTATTTTGATGTTGACTTGTACTAAATTTAATATTTATTGGGGGGAGTCAATGGTTTCATCTAGCCAACTTGTGTCTAATGATTAGTATTTAAGGGGTGTTTGGGTATATGTTTAGGGACATCAGGAGGAGGAGATCATAGAAGTTCATGACTTGAAGGCTTAGCGAATCAGATCTGAGGTTTTGAAAGCTGGAGCTAGTGAAGTTGTGGAAAAGATCTTGCATGATCTTTTAGATCAGGTTGTTATCTGATAGTTTGTAGTTGCAGAACTAGTGGTTACACACTTGGAGACAAGGAGATTAATTGGAGGCTTGCAATCTCAAGTTTAGGTCTATGTTAGGGTTTCCATCAGATTTTGATTGTCTTCAGAGCTGAACTAGTTGAGATTGTATTGGATCGATTGTGATCTTGCAGAATTATTTCTGATTGTAATTGGCCCTAACCTGGAAGGCCTTATAGCCAAGCATGTTAATGAAAATTAGAGTTAACAATTACTTTTTTGTTGAGTTGTTAAGTATTCTTCTATTTTTTCCTATTGGCTACAAGGTTTGGACTATCCTTAATTGGATCCACCATCCTTGACTACATCAAGTTGTATCAGAGAAAAGTTTGTTCTTGTTAGAGCTGAGAGTTGATCTTGTGGAGAGAAGGTTGACCTAGCAAGGATGAGCTTGTGAAGTTGATCCTATTGGAGAAGAGATTGTGCATAATCTAGATTGCATATCTGAGGCATTGAACTTTTGAAATCTTTCCCTAGTTGTTTGATCAAGGTGGCAGGTTGATATCTAACTTGCATGCAACTTGGAGATTGTCACATGGTGGTTGGTGTAGGGTTTGTTGCTGAGGATTTCTCTTATGTTTAAGGATGACTCCAAGAAGATTGGGCCCTAGAGATATTGCAGATGTTTGTGATGCTATGGAATCAAAGATTTATGATAAAGTTAGATTTGAGATAGAGTTGATGAAGGATGAGATGGTCTCCAAGATCATGAGAGCTGTTGCTGGTGTACCTTAGAATGTTGGTATTGAAGATGGCTATGAAGAAGATACTAAAGAATTTGAAACTACTAGATCTAGTGGTGATGACTAGAGGCCTAGATCTAGTGAAGATAGAACTACTTGGTTGCCTAGATCTAGAGCTTGATTTAGTAGAAGTTACCAAATGGAAGTTTCTACTTTCTCTGGTACTTTGAATCTTGACAATCTGATTGATTCGATTGGTGAACTTGAAGATTTATTTGAGATGGAATAAATTGAAGATACTCTTCAGGTGAGATTAGCACATACAAATTTGAAAGGACATGCTACTCTTTGGTGGAAGGAACTACAAAGAGATAGAGAAGATGAAGGTGAAATGAAGATCAATCGGTGGAGGTTGATGCTGACTAAGTTGAAAGCTAAGTTCATACCTTTTGATTATGAGCTTGACTTGTTTACAAAATTGTAGAATCTAATACAAAAGGATCTATCTGTGGAATATTATACCGAGGAGTTCTACAAACTTACTATTCAGTATGGACACCAAGAGCTTGGTAAGGAAAAGTTAGCTTGGTATGTGAATGGTCTGAGATTCAATATTCAAGATGAGCTTGGTGTGCTGAAGATTTATTCTATTGAAGATGCTTATCACTATGCTCTAAAGGCAAAAGACAAGTTGAAGAGAAAACAACATAGTAATTCCCAAGGGAAGGAAAAGATTGATTACTCGGTGAAGGATAAACTGACTAATGTAGAAGATGAACAGAAACCTATAGAACCAAAGAAGAAGATAGGTAGAGTTATCTTTAAGGGTACTTACTATAACTATGGAGAAGAAGGATATTGTTCTTTTGAGTGTACACAAAAGAAGGTTGACCAATGAACTATTGTGGTGAATGAGAACATTCTGAATGAACCTTAATCTAAGAACTTGTTGCTTCAGTGAACATTGCTTGGTACAAAGGAGGAATGTTGTCATAGGAGTAACTTATTTAGGACCTGATGCAAGTCTGTAGGTAGACTCTTTGATGTTATTATTGATAATGGTAGCACTGATAAGCTTGTTGCTGAGGACATGGTTCAAAAACTTGGGCTCAATAGGATGAAGCATCCTTGTCCTTATAGGATTGGCTGGTTACAAGATGTTCATGCTCTAGAAGTAAGAGAACAATGCTTTATTGATGTTCAGATTGGCCAGTACAAGGATCTTGTACTATGTGGTGTTGTGAAGATGAATAGTTGTGATATATTTCTCGATAGACCTTAACAATATGATTGCAAAGATATGTATGACTATGTCTAAAATTTGTTTACTGTTGAAAAGGATGACATCAAGTTTTCCCCGATGTCGTTGCTAGATAAAACATTTGGTAGGTGAAGCCTGAGTATTGGTAGCCAAGTTGAGATTGTGGATCCAGAGAAAATGAAAGATCAGTTTGGAAAATTGACTTGTGTGTTGTCAAGAAAAGACTTGAAGAGATAGAGAAAGCTGAAGTGGAAGAGTATGCAAGCTGAAAAGGTGGAGGATTTGTATGTCAAGAACCAATTTAGAGTTTATGTGCTGAATCCCAGAAGATGTTCTTCTTACATATGAACATCTTTTGGAACCTGGGGTGTCTGATGTAGGGGCATCCAAGGTTGAGGCAGGGGCATTCTTTCTCCTCAGTGAAACTACATAGAGTGTTTGTATTTGACCGGTGTTACTCAATTGTAGCCTTGATCAATGGTCTCAGTCATTGAAGGAAGCTTGGTCACTGAAGGAACTTAGTTGTCTCTAGCACTCAGTTAAAGTGTTACTCAGTCATGTTTGTGTTAGAAAGTAAAGACCACCAAGATAACTAAGAGGGGGGAGCTAAATCAATTATCTGATAATTAAACCATTTATCAACATTAACTTCAATATCAACTTCAACAAATTTAAACCATATAATTAATGTAGTGACCAACCATAGAATGATAATCATACACAATGACACAATAACACAAGATATGTTAACTAGGGAACCTCTTGATCAAAGAGTAAACCCCAGTGGGAATGATGCCCACAAAATGATGCACTAATATGAAAGTTCCTTGTTAGAGGATGGACCCTATTAGGAGTCTTATGAAATACATTCAGTACATATGAATCTCTATTAGGATATTTTGAATCCCTTTTAAAAGATTCTAACCCTGTTAGGAGTTACGGAAGACAGAAGGACCCACTGCCCAAACAGCTTCAAGGCAAGATCTCTAAACTCACTGTCCAACAAATCTTAGGATTATTCAATAGAATAATATTAAATATGTTAACTCCTTCACACTATGCCAAAACCACACTCTCTGCTACACAAGATCACAAATCCAGATCCTTGTACTTCGCAAGTCTTCCTTCATCACTGAATTAGCTCTTTTCTTCACTTCATGCATACATTCACATCACAAGTTCCACAATTTCATATCATAACTATTAAAATATTTTACATAAAAAGGAAAAAATTCCTTCCTTTATACCAAACTCAAATAATTACAAATGATTTGGCATGCAAATACAAAATAATAATTTCAACACGCTACATCAAAATTACATAAAACTGTCAACTTCCAGATACAATAAATTTCCAATCATGTGACTTCAAAGTTTGCACTATGAACCACATCACCACCAATGAGTCTCAAACTTCCCTTTAACTACACAAAATTAGATTCCATCCCGATTAGGAGATATCCTCCGATTACCAAAAACTGCTACATAGGAATACTGCCAGAATACTGCTTACACCAAATTGCTTATAACTTTTATGAATAAATGAATTTATTTATGCACTCTTAACCATAGGATAATAACACATCAAAGAAAATACCATCAACTACACATAACTCAATTTTCAATATAACATGTATGCAAAACAAAACTATGCCTGCTTTTCTGCTAAACTCCAGGATATCACTGTGTTGACATCAATGACAATCATAGTCATGAATGCAACAACCACTGCTACATAATGACTACCAAAGGCTTCAACATTCATTCCTAACAATCTCCCCCATTGGCATTGATGGAAACATAGATGAAAAACATCCAATGTTCCAAAAATCCAATCATTGCTACTCAACTGCACTACTGCTCAACATCAATCAAATCTTGCTTCATTTTCCTATTCAATCTCTCTCTCAATGTTGTTCCTCAATTTTTTTCAGTTGTTCCTTAATTTTTTTCATGATTCTCTCCCCCATTCACATCAATGACAAAAATTTCATCACTATGTCAAACAATAGCTCAATGTCAAAAGACACTATTCAGAAAATACATTCACAAGTGTCCTCAATGACTCAGCTTAGATACACATACTCCCCCATAGAGGAAGTACCAAAATCCAATCCAGAAAATAGATAGGGCCATAAACCACTGGAAAAATGCAACCAACTACATCATTAATCAAAAGTAGGTTGGGGCATAACCCCAAGCATACCTCTTAGATACTCAAATGTATCCTTAGGCAAAGGCTTAGTAAATATATCTGCTATCTGATCCTTTGTGCTTATGTACTCTAGTCTAACTTCTTTATCTACAACTTTCTCTCTTACAACATGATACTTGATCTCTATATGCTTTGTTTTAGAATGTAAAACTAGATTTTTAGACATGCTGACTGTACTTGTATTGTCACAATATATGACAATAGGCTCATCAAACTTGATTCCAATGTCCATCAACATCTGCTTCATCCAAATCATTTGATTACAATTGTTTGCTACTGCTACATATTCTACTTTTTCTATACTCTGTGAGATACAATTCTACTTTTTGCTCAGCCAAGAAACTAATCTTCCTCCAAGAAAAAAGGCTCCACCACTGGTGCTTTTCTTGTCATCAATGCTGCCTCCCCAGTCAACATCAGTATATGCACATAGGGTAAAATCATCAAAATTTTCATACCACAGTCCATAGTCCATTGTGCCTCTAAGATATCTCAATATCCTTTTTACTGCTGCATAATGTGACTCTCTAGGTTCAGCTTGAAATCTTGCTACCATTCCAATTGAATGTTGTATATCTGGTCTAGTGTGTGTCAAGTACTACAATCCACCAATCATAGATCTATATTTCTTTTGCTCGACTTCTAGTGTCTTATCTTTACTAGATAGTTTATGTCTTGTAACCATAGGCGTTCCAACTGGTTTACAATTTTCCATACCAAATCTTTTCAACAAATCATTCAAGTACTTTTTCTGACTTATAAAGATACCATCTTTGTTTTGTGTTATTTGTAATCCCAAAAAGTATTTCATTTCTCCAATCATACTCATTTCAAATTATGTCTTAATTTCATTAGCAAATTTGTCACTAGCTTCATCTTCTCCTCAAAAAATAATGTCATCAACAAAAATAACCAAAACTAACAATCCATTCTCAATTTGTTTTGTGTATAAGTTACTATCAACTGTTCCTTTTGTAAATCCCAATTTTAACAAATACTTATCTAATCTAGCATACCAAGTTCTAGGTGCTTGCTTTAGTCCATACAATGCTTTCTTTAGTTTACATACCATGTCTCCTTCTTGAGTCAAAGGAAAACCTTTAGGCTGCTCAATGTAGACTTCTTCTTCTAATTCACCATTCAGAAATGTTGACTTCACATCCATCTAATACACTTTGAATTTCTTAAATGCTGCATAAGCCAAAAATATTCTTACTGCTTCAAGTCTTGCCACAGGGGAAAAAGTCTCTTCAAAGTCAATTCCTTCTTGCTGTGAGTATCCCTTACATACCAATCTTTCTTTGTTTCTAATTACTTCTTGTTCATTCATCTTGTTCCTGAATACCCATTTAGTTCAAAAACACATTTTTGTCTTTAGGTCTAGGGACCAATTCCCATGTCTTGTTCTTTTCAATCTGATCCAATTCTTCTTTCATAGCTTTAATCCAATGTTCATCTTCACAAGCTTCATTAGTAGACTTAGGTTCAATTTGAGAAATCAAACATAAATGTACCTTCTTTCTAGTCATAACTCCTCTATCCAAACTTCCAATAACTTGCTCAATAGGATGATGTCTTGATATATACTTGTTAGGTGTCATAGTCACTGATCTTTCTTCAACTGTAGATTCTTCTCTATTTTCTTCAGCATGACTTTCATTCAACAATTCACTGTCAGTCTCAAAAAATTGTTTAGTAGTTTCAATGTTAGGCTAAGGGTTAGTTCCTTCATCAGATTCATAATCAAGCATTCTTTCCTAAATTTTAAACTTCTCATCAACTTTTACATTTGCACTTTCAACAATAGTTTTAGTTCTCTTATTGTAACATCTATATGCTTCACTTTTCAAAGAATATCCAAGAAAAATTCCTTCATCACTTCTAGGATCAAACTTTCCTATATCATCATCTCTCTTAATATAACATTTGCTTCCAAAAATTCTAAAATACTTAACTGAGGGTGCATGTCCAAACCACAATTCATAAGGTGTCTTGTCTGTGTCTACTCTAATTTGTACTTTATTCATTGTATATACTGTTGTATTCACTGCTTCTCTCCAAAATTTCTTTGCCAAATCACCTTCAAATAACATAGCTCTAGTTGCTTTAGTTACTCATTTGTTCCTTCTTTCTGTAATACCATTTTGTTCAGGTGTCTAGGGGCTGATAACTATCTCTTAATACCATTTACTTCACAAAATTTTTAAAACTCTTTAGATGTAAATTCTCCACCTCTATCAGATCTCAAACATTTAATCCTCATTCTTGATTCATTTTCAACTTTATTCTTTATGACCTTAAACTTATCAAATGCTTCAGATTTTTCTTTCAAAAATGCAATCCACATCATTCTTGTAAAATCATCAACAAGAATCATAAAATACCTTTCTCCATAGAATCCTCTAGTCCTAGTAGGACCACTCAAGTCTGTATGAACAATCTCCAACTTTTTTGTAGATGTGAACTTCTTTCTAGGAAATGAACTCCTTTTTTGCTTAGCCATCACACATTCCTTACAAATCATGTTAGTAGGATTCATAATCTTAGGTAAGTCTCTTACTACAAGTGTAGAACTTACTTTCACAATATTATCAAAGTTTATATGACAAAACCTTCTATGCCATAACCAACTATCATCAATCTCAGTCATCAAGCATGTCATCTCAGTAGGGTTCAAATGAAATGCATTACCTCTAGTTCTAGATCTAGTTCCAATTAGATTTCCATCTTTATCCTTAATCACAGAAGTTTTCTCAGTAAACCAAACTTGATATCCCTTATCCACTAACTATCCAACACTCAAAACATTATGTTTCAATCCATCAACAAAGTAAACATCATCAGTATTAGTATTTCCATCAAGAGTAATAGATCCTATACCTTTAATCAAACAAGGTGCATTGTTACCAACTCTAACAACTCCTCCATCATAATTTTTAAACTTTATGAATTTTCCTTTATCACCAGTCATATGATGTGAACAACCACTATCTATAATCCAATTAGCTTTCTTTTCAACTTGGGAAACTAAGGCTTTTTCTTCTTTAATATCATATTCAAATTTTTTTTCCTTAATTGCTACAAATCCTATGTCATCAAAGTTATCATTATCACTGTCACTCAAATGTCTTTCAACTCCTGCTTTAATTTCTTCATCATTTGCATAATAACATTCTTTAGATCTTCTAGGCTTAAAATTGTTTCTATACTTCTTAACTCTCTTAGGACACTTAGATGCAAAATGACCATATTCTTGACATGTCCAACATTTAAAGATTTTTTTACCATTTGGTTCTCTTTTCACAAGAAAGGCAATACCTTCTTCAATCTTCTTATCTTCATCAGATTTGGATCTATTACTACTGGCATAATCTCCATTCACACTTGTACTTCTAGACAAAGTAGGTCTGATGCTAAGAGCACTGAATACTATCTCCATTCTAGGTAGTTCTCCCGATAATCTCAAATTCATCTCTGCTACTTCCAATCTTCCAAGAAGGGTCTCTCTTAAAAATTTTGGTGTACAAGGTATCACTTGTTCAATCATTTGTGTAGTTTTCCTGAATACCAGTGTCAATGTCCTCAAAATCTTCCATATTACTTCATTCTCTATCTTTTCACCTCCACAAGACTTTATTCCTACAACAATTTCTGACATCCTACCAATATAGCTTCTAACAAATTCATCTTCCATCATTCTTATGTCTTCAAATGCACAAATCCAATTATGTAACCTAGCTTTCTTTGCATGTTCATCACCTTCAAAAGTAGAATGTAAAGCTTTCCAAATATCATGAGATTTATTTAAACTTTTTACCTGACTGTATTCATTCTCTGGAAGTGCTCATAAAAGTGCTTCTCTTGCAAGTATGTTACACATAAATAGATCTACCTCATCTTTAGAACTTGTTTCAAGATTGTCTTCTTCAATTATAGTCCTTTCATTCTTTGTAATCAACCAATAACCTGGTCCTAAACACAAGAGATGTGTCTTCATCTTTTCTTTCCAGCTGTAAAAATTTACTCCATCAAACTTAGGGCTTTCTTTCCTGAAATTTTCCATAGATCTCCTTAAGTTGTTAAACTTCTCTTTCAAGGACCTGCCACTCTAATACGAATTGTTAGAAAGTAAAGACCACCAAGATAACTAAGAGGGGGCGGGGGTGAATCAATTATCTGATAATTAAACCATTTATCAACATTAACTTCAATATCAACTTCAACAGCTTTAAACCATATAATTAATGTAGTGACCAACCATATAATTATAATCATACAAAATGACACAATAACACAAGATATGTTAACTAGGTAACCTCTTGATCAAAGAGTAAACCCCGGTGGGAATGATGCCCACAAAATGATGCACTAATATGAAAGTTCCTTGTTAGAGGATGGACCTTGTTAGGAGTCTTATGAAATACATTCAGTACGTATGAATCTTTGTTAGGAGATTTTGAATCCCTGTTAAAAGATTCTAACCCAGTTAGGAGTTATGGAAGACAGAAGGACCCACTACCCAAACAACTTCAAGGAAAGATCTCTAAACTCACTGTCCAATAGATCTTAGGATTATTCAATAGAATAATATGAAATATGTTACATCCTTCACACTATGCCAAAATTTCACTCTCTACTACACAAGATCACAAATCCAGATCTCTGTACTTTGCAAGTCTTCCTTCATCACTGAATTAGCTCTTTTCTTCACTTCATGCATACATTCACATCACAACTTCCACAATTTCATATCATAACTATTAAAATCTTCTACATAAAAAGGAAAAAATTCCTTCCTTTATACCAAACTCAAATAATTACAAATGAGTCGGCATGCAAATACAAAATAATAATTTCAACACGCTACATCAAAATTACATAAAACTGTCAGCTTCTAGATACAATAAATTTCCAATCATGTGACCTCAAAGTTTTTTCTATGAACCACATCATCACCAATGAGTCTCAAACTTCCCTTTAACTACATAGAATTAGATTCCATCCCAATTAGGAGATATCCTCCGATTACCAAAAATCGCTACATAGGAATATTGCCAGAATACTGCTTCCACCAAAATGCTTATAAATTTTATGAATAAATGAATTTATTTATGCACTCTTAACCATAGGGTAATAACACATCAAAGAACATACCATCAACTACACATAACTCAATCTACAATATAACATGTGTGCAAAAGAAAACTGTGCCTGCTTTTTTGCTAAACTCCAGAATATCACTGTGTTGACATCAATGACAATCATAGTCATGAATGCAACAACCACTGCTATAGAATGACTAACAAAGGCTTCAACATTCATTCCTAATAGTTTCTGGTGCTTGGTCAACATTGGTGCTTGGTGATGCCTAGATTTCTCAGTTATTTCACTATTGCTTGGTAGTTCTGGTTTACCGACTAGAGTTCTGTGTGATTTGTTAGGCTGACTTGGTGCATTTATTATTGGTAGCTCTTGTTATAGGCTGACATGTTGGATTAAATGTTTGTAAGGCTATTTTGATGCTAAATTTTACTAAATTTAATATTTGGTGGGGGGAGTTAATGGTTTCATCCAGCCGACTTGTGGTTGATGATTAGTATTTAAGGGGTGTTTGGGTAGATGTCTAGGGACATCAGGAGGAGGAGATCATAGAATTTCATGACTTGAAGGCTTAGTGAATCAGATTTGAGGTTCTAAAATCTAGAGTTGGTAAAGTTTTGGAAAAGATCTTGCATGATCTTGCAGATCAGATTGTTATCTGATAGTTTGTAGTTGTAGAGCTAGTGGTTGCACACTTGGAGATGTGTATGGTTGAATATCGACTTCTAATCCAACTACACATGCAACATAGTCATTACTCACATGATCAAATTATGAGAGAGAGTATGAATTACTCAATTCAAAATTCATGGTGAAGTGACCTATTGCCTCCTATGTAGACAAGGTGTTTGATTACTCTCAGAATGAGAGCCAACAACCATAAGACCAATACTACAATGGAGGATTTGAAAGGTACGAAGATAATTGGAATTGAAATTAATCTAAAATGAAGTGCAATTAATCTAAGAACTTGAAAGAAATATGAGGGTGCAATTTTATAATTTAGAATGAAATGTAGATTCTGTAATGACCCTTACTATAAAGGCCACTGAAAAACCTTAAACTGTACTTAGGAATTTTGTCAAACACTTTGCATGTAACTGAATAGAGCTGCAAATGAAGCTAATTGTTGTGCAAAAAATCCACAAGGTACAATGCCAATATCGAAATGTAATGTAATGAACAATAACAGTAACAATATTCAGATTATGGCAACTTTCCAGCTTGCTATTTCCAACATCTATGGACTGAGATGTCTACTACATATGCATATGAATGCTAACATAGATTGCATAAACCTTCATACGCCTTTCAAATGGTCATTGATTATTGACAGCCAATGTAAGTGCAACTATAACAACCCAGCTAGCAATATATGATTGAAATGACTGTTCTCATTGTAACAATAATATTCAGATTATAAATGTCTGTTACAACTAGGACAAGTGTGCACTTCTAATATATGAACATATGAATCTTAATGCACTATATTTTTGTACCAAACCCAATGCAAAGTCTGAATATATTGACTTGTTACAGCATACATATATGGACTGTTTATAGCAAGAACTATAACAAAGACTAGATCCCACTATGACAGCTGATGACAATATAACAATATGAAATAACAATGACAACTGAGACCAATCACTTCATATACCTATGACTGTCACCACAGAACACTTTCATACATGAATGGACAATGAATAGATGTAATGGAACCTGTTTGTTGCCCCTTGTAATCTGCTATGAAGGTTGATCCAGATGCTGCAAAACAGTCTCTGAACTGACCTCAGACTGTCCACCAAACTGTACACTGTGCTCCAGCCGTACCAGGCTGTACTGTACGACCCTTGTAGAAAATTCAATGATAGGTTTTTCCACCCCAAATTGCCATGAATGTGACCGCCGGGTATGTATTATTGCCCTCACCAAAGCATAAAAATTAACTCCAGCTGATGTGTGAGTTATGAGCAAAAATATGAGTCCAAACCTTGATATGGGCTATTCAGAAAATGCACCAAAATGATCTCCAATTTCTACCAAAATGATTCACCAATGCAATGATGAACTCAAACCCTTATTCCATCAATTTCAAGCCCTCAAATCAATCCTTAGATGAATTTTTCGAGTCTGCTTTTTCGGACTGCTTTTTCGGGTCTGCTTTTTCATACTGCTTTTTTCGGATCTGCTTTTTCAGACTGCTTTTTTGGATCCGCTTTTTCATTTTGCTTTTTCGGATTGATTTTTCAATCACAAACAAACCCTTGCAACAAATTCTCAATGAAGTACAAATGAGATGGCTGAATACCAACTCCACAATTGCAATAATTCAAGTGATATTTCACACCCTCAAAATTGCCAATCTAGGGGAGTGATTCATTCCCAAAGATCGAATAATAATTTGTAGATCCAAAAGACCACAAATGTCTTCACAATGAAGAAGTAGAAGAGATATCAAATCAAGCATGTCCAAATGAGAGGCCTAGCCCTCTATTTATTCACTTTTCCTAGAACTTCTAGAACTCTCCTTTATAAAATCTCATTAAAAAGCACTTTTTATAATAAAATAATATTATAAATCAAAAAGTGCAACTCAACTTAAAATTAGAACATGTAGGCCCCAATAACTTATAATAATAAAATATAACCTCTTAAACTTCTCCAAAAGCCAATATAACCATCTGATCTGCAAAAATGACTCTCTCTCTCCACCATTTGCCTACGAGAGTCAGGGATAGGCAAATTTGGCACACTAAACGAGGTCAGCCAAAATGGGGACATGACAGTCCGCCCCTCCTGAAATTGCTTGTCCCCAAGCAATGGCTAAACAATGAACCCAACAATCCTCCTGGATCCCAAATGAAGTCATGAACTGTACTACAGTCAACCAACGCAAGCTCCTGCAATATCCTCTGCAATATAACCAAGAGGAATCCATGAATGTATCGTGAACCACTGCTCAACTGAACTCTAACTCCATAACTACCACAGCCAGGAACCCACGAGACACCAACTCCGAAAATATCAGAACTCAAGTGGAGAGGGCAACTGAAACTCCCAACATAGCAAATATCCTCAACACATCCCACTGACAATCCAGCTCTATAATGATGAATACTCCGAAAGGGAACTGCACCAAGTGCAGAGAATCCACACACTATACACCAACTGTAGTCAACATATCTCTGCAGATTACCAACCATGCTGGTATCACCATAACTCCCATGCTCTGCTGGCGGTTGATAGGCATCATACAATAGATAGCAGTCACTCAAAACAAATCTGTCTGCCATCTCCTCCATACATGACTCATAAGCAAGATGATAAACATACTCTGAGATATAATACCAATAAAAAGAACCAACCAGCTCATCCTGCAAACGTGATACAACCGACTGTGACTGATCATTAGCTAAGTCAGAAGATGACATAGCCAAGGGAGGAAAATCAAGAACAACAGCTGAACCATCAACAACATCAATATCATGAACCATCCGGCTGTCGCTCACAAAACCCAACATCACGTCATATGCCTCACAGCTCTCTACCCGTGGAGTCAACCCATACCATAACTGATGACAAACACTAGAGCCCAAAGTACATCTCCGTATCATCATCTCATCGACATATGGATCAAAAATAAACTGATGAGCATACCTCTCAGTGTAATGTCGATAAAATGCGCCAACATCAGTCAGTGGCTCAGATTGCAATCCTGATGAAACTAACTGCAACTGATCACTAACCAGGCCTGAACTCGCCACTACCTCCGAAGACACCTCCAAAGGAGTAGTACCACTGATAGGAACCATGCCAACTGCCGGCTCATCAACATCAAACATGATCTCTGGTACAACATCACAAGTCTCCACATCATCAGTAGTAGAGATCACCACCATGTCGAGTGGACTACAACGCTCAACAGCAACACCCAACTCTACCGAGCCTAACTCAAGTGGAAGGGAACAAGATATACCACTACTAGTATCTAGGATGGATGCATCCCCATCTCCACTATCTCTAGCAATCTCAACCGTGGACATCCCCGAATCACCAGACACCATAGTTTGTGACTGTACAAAATCTGGTAAAGTCTGTAGTCGCTCCAACTCCATGGCTACCTCAGCCAACTGAAACTGTGACTCCACAAAAGCCAACTGTGTACTCTCAAGAGTCTCCAAAGTCACCTCGAGCTGCTGAGTAAGCTCACTCACCTCATCTTCCTTGGCCAATAATGCATCATATGCTGTACTGCCCCACTCTATAAGATGATCTCTGTCGGCTACCAACTGCATATAGTCCTATCTCAGAACCCGGATAGCCTCCCATAAAGAGTGGATCTCTGTCAAGGAAAGATAACTGCCTCCCTGCTCATCACTAGTAGGAGAACCCCATCCATAAACTGCTAACAACTGACGAGCAGCATCGAAATGCTCGCAAGCGATAGCAATGTCTCGCTCACTAACTCTCAGCTGACTAGACACATGATGGTGCTGACTAAACTGTCTCCTACAATCCTCTTCCCCTGGTACACTATTCAAAGGAGTAACCTCAAAGTCACTAGTCTCTGGAGTACTACCATCCATACTCTGTGAATCAACTCCAAAGCTCATATCAACATACAGAGTATCAAAAACTGTAGTATCACTGTCCAACTCCGTCGTAACAAATGAATCTGCCGAGGAAGCTAAGTCCTCAAAACTGTCCACAGCATACTCCTGGATGTCATCAATACCAAAATGATCCTGGGACTCATCTGTAAACTCCATCATATCTGTGATATCATCAACCCATTCCAACAAGAATGGTCGATTGGACACATGAACAATGCCCCACATGGGTGTATAAAAACTACTTCCAGCATCAGACAAGCTGCTGGCATGGACGAGAACTACACCGTGTAATCTACTAATCAAATCCATGATAGCACTCAAACAATCACTGCTACCAATAGATGATAAAGATCTCCAGTCAACAGAATCCCAAACGCCAATGTAACAATCCTGAGTCCTCATCCATAAACTGGAACCGACTGACACCTCAAGCAAAATCCGTACCTGAGTAGCCTGCTCAATCCCAATATCAGCTGATCCCACATCCATGTCTACCATAATTGACACTATCCCTGAATCCTGGATGCAAGGTGAACTCTCACAACTATCGACAACCACATGTGATCCACCTGTCGTAGAAAGTTGAGTATCAGGTGTGTAAGATGAAGCTGAACTCAACTCCATGCCATACCCATCCACATGTCTCTCTGAGTCCTGTAATGCCAATGGAGTACTCAACAAAGAGGCTCGAGTGTCCTTGAACTCTCGAGAAAGCCTGCCAACTTCCTCCTCCTTCCTCCTCAAGGCATCTAAATGATCTCTGGCAAGGCTAAGAAGATGGTCACGATCTGAAAGAAGACGTAAATAACTCATCTTCATCACTCCCATTCCTTCCCTGATCGCCTGTAAGTCAACACAAGAAGACTCTGCCTGAACTCCCTTATGTCTGTCCTGTAACTGAATCATCCGGATGTGATCCTCTATCATCTCCCGCATCCTGTCATGATGAGATAATGAAGTCACAATCCCATCCTTGCTTACACTAAGCTGACCGGACAAAACATGTGAAGTACTATGTGCCTTAACCTCGTGTGATGTAGCATCTAACTGTGCCTGATACTCTCTATCAGCAAAGTCCTGAATACTCAATGTCTGCTCATCGCTGATAGGTATCTCATCATCATGCACAACCTCCTCACAATCATCATCTGAATCCACTGTGCTGTAGTTACTATTTTGAGCACCTGTGACATCATCAAGACCAACTATACCACAACCACTGTCAGTGTCACTCATGCCATCCGATGTACCTGTGATATCACCTTCTGATGCAACTGGCTCAACCTGTACAACATCTGTAACCACTTCTGCCTGTGAAGATGATGCAAATAAATCATTATGTGAAGATGTGCTAACATCTCCCAATACCAGATCAGAATGTCTGTCAAACTCATCATACAAGTTTCTGCCTGTCATAGGGAAGGTACTTCGATCCTTAGGCCTATTAATCAGGCTCTTTAACCACGTACATGCCATAGGTGACACATTCCTCTCTTTTGTCCAAACATGCCATAAATCTTCTGCCAAAAGTTTAGAAATTTCATCCTTCTCCTCAAACAAGATTGTGAACATGATAGAGTGCATTGATGCTAATACCTCGCTGGAATGAAACTCATCCAAAATATTCCAAAATGTGTTAAACATTCTACGAATGTCATCAATACAACCTATTGACAACATAATGTTTTCAAACCTACACCATGCAAATACTTCAAGTAATCTTGCCCTCTTTGTGAAATGAGGGTCCCTGATGTCATCCAACCTTTCGAAGCTTTTCACCATGGCATGAAGTACCTCTCTTATAATCTGATCATCATAAGAATTAAAGCCAGCTATTATCCTCATGATTTCACTAATGCAAGAGAGAGCTGCAAGTCTTACCACCTCATCATGATGTCTCAATAATCGGGGCTTCACCAAAGAACCAAATACTGGAGATAAAGCTGTTTGCATAGAATAGGAATCTGACTGATCAACCTTGCCTAAATAAGTTTCCAACTCCTCCAAAATTCTTAGGAGGTCCTTTGTTCGCTGAAATGGACGATCTAGTTTCTTCAATGTAGTGTGCATTCTCTCTTTCAATTCCTTGTCTCCTGTTAAAGCCATGCTGACAATTGAATTCAATCTGAAATAACCCAATCAGGTTGGCAGGAAACCGCTCTGATACCACTGTAATGACCCTTACTATAAAGGCCACTGAAAAACCTTAAACTATACTTAGGAATTTTGTCAAACACTTGGCATGTAACTGAATAGAGCTGCAAATGAAGCTAATTGTTGTGCAAAAAATCCACAAGGTACAATGCCAATATCGAAATGTAATGTAATGAACAATAACAGTAACAATATTCAGATTATGGCAACTTTCCAGCTTGCTATTTCCAACATCTATGGACTGAGATGTCTACTACATATGCATATGAATGCTAACATAGATTGCATAAACCTTCATACGCCTTTCAAATGGTCATTGATTATTGACAGCCAATGTAAGTGCAACTATAACAACCCAGCTAGCAATATATGATTGAAATGACTATTCTCATTGTAACAATAATATTCAGATTATAAATGTCTGTTACAACTAGGACAAGTGTGCACTTCTAATATATGAACATATGAATCTTAATGCACTATATTTCTGTACCAAACCCAATGCAAAGTCTGAATATATTGACTTGTTACAGCATACATATATGGACTGTTTATAGCAAGAACTATAACAAAGACTAGATCCCACTATGACAGCTGATGACAATATAACAATATGAAATAACAATGACAACTGAGACCAATCACTGCATATACCTATGACTGTCACCATAGAACACTTTCATACATGAATGGACAATGAATAGATGTAATGGAACCTGTTTGTTGCCCCTTGTAATCTGCTATGAAGGTTGATCCAGATGCTGCAAAACAGTCTCTGAACTGACCTCAGACTGTCCACCAAACTGTACACTGTGCTCCAGCCGTACCAGGCTGTACTGTACGACCCTTGTAGAAAATTCAATGATAGGTTTTGCCACCCCAAATTGCCATGAATGTGACCGCCGGGTATGTATTATTGCCCTCACCAAAGCATAAAAATTAACTCCAGCTGATGTGTGAGTTATGAGCAAAAATATGAGTCCAAACCTTGATATGGGCTATTCAGAAAATGCACCAAAATGATCTCCAATTTCTACCAAAATGATTCACCAATGCAATGATGAACTCAAACCCTTATTCCATCAATTTCAAGCCCTCAAATCAATCCTTAGATGAATTTTTCGAGTCTGCTTTTTCGGACTGCTTTTTCGGGTCTGCTTTTTCATACTGCTTTTTTCGGATCTGCTTTTTCGGACTGCTTTTTTGGATCCGCTTTTTCGTTTTGCTTTTTCGGATTGCTTTTTCAATCACAAAAAAACCCTTGCAACAAATTCTCAATGAAGTACAAATGAGATGGCTGAATACCAACTCCACAATTGCAATAATTCAAGTGATATTTCACACCCTCAAAATTGCCAATCTAGGGGAGTGATTCGTTCCCAAAGATCGAATAATAATTTGTAGATCCAAAAGACCACAAATGTCTTCACAATGAAGAATTAGAAGAGATATCAAATCAAGCATGTCCAAATGAGAGGCCTATCCCTCTATTTATTCACTTTTCCTAGAACTTCTAGAACTCTCCTTTATAAAATCTCATTAAAAAGCACTTTTTATAATAAAATAATATTATAAATCAAAAAGTGCAACTCAACTTAAAATTAGAACATGTAGGCCCCAATAACTTATAATAATAAAATATAACCTCTTAAACTTCTCCAAAAGCCAATATAACCATCTGATCTGCAAAAATGACTCTCTCTCTCCACCATTTGCCTACGAGAGTCGGGGATAGGTAAATTCGGCACACTAAACGAGGTCAGCCAAAATGGGGACATGACAGATTCTAGTCTAAATAACTTGAAAGTAAATATGAAAATTAAACTATGAGCAAGTAAGAAAACTAACTATAATGAAGATGCAATATTAAAGTAAATGAAATTAATCTAAAATATGCAATGAAAGCTTGAAATAATGCAATTGAGACAAAAAAAAAATGATATAGTTTAGTTACTCTCAAAATTGCTCTCTTTTGAATGAAGAATGAGGTTCATTCAATAGACAAGCTCAGGGAGAGAATGAAGAGGTTCTTGATTTGAAACTCCTGACTCTTCATTCCCATTTGAGACAAAAAGACATGAACTACTTAATTAAAAGAATGTTTATTGCCACATAAGGGTAACCATTTGAATAATTTGAATTATTAATTCAAATAAAGGTCTCCATTCAAATAACAAGTAATATTAATTCATTTTTATGTATATTATCCAAATGGGGTGGGTTTAATTTAATTTAAAGCACTTAGGACTTTAGAATTAAATTAATTTATCATAGGGGTAATTTAGCTAATAAAAGTCGAAGACTTTATGAATTAATTTTAATATTTGATTAATGCAATTTAGGATTTTTGCAACTGACATCAAGTCAGATTAAGTTAGGTAGGAGAGAGAAAATTACCTAGCAAAGTAGGACTTTGAAGATGTAAAATTGATGAAAATGCACCAAAATTGATTGAATTTATTAGGTGCCAATTTTGGGGTATTACATTTTCCCCTCTTTGAATTGATGTGTGAACATCATGTTAATTCAAAGAATAGCTTGAGGTGACAGATGACAAGAAATTTGGAAGTCTAGGTTAGGTTGCCAAGACACCGAACAGATCAAAGCATGATTTTCCAAAGTCCAAGTTAGATTGCAAAGATAACAGTTTTGAGAGAAGATGAGAATCAAGATTAGATTGCCCCAATGCCTAAAATGAGATTCAGATGCAAACTTAGGACTGTCTCCAGAATCAGGGTTAGATTACCCCAATACAAAGCTTAGCCCTTCAAGACCTGGGTTAGATTGCCTAGATATCAGTCTAAAAGAGATTTCGAGAGCTATCTCAAGAACAAAGATTGACTCCCAGAGATTAGGGTTAGATTGCCCCAATACCTAAAAAGATTTTAGGAACCATCTCTAGAACAAAGATTGATCCCTAAGGATCTGAGTTAGATTGCTCAGATACCTAAAAGATAGATGACCAAATAGCAAGATGCGAGGCATGAGATGCCCCTAGCAATGAGATGCCTTAAGCAGTGAGGACTTTGATTCAGATTAGACTGATTCACAAATTGAATCTACAAGATTCAAATGATGCAATCATCCTGCCCCCTTAGGAGTGAAATTGAAAGATGACATATCAGAAGGATGATTGACAACAAGAGGTTGTAGAGCAGAAGCAATTAGACTAGATTTGAGAAGCTACAGAAGCAAATTAGAGCAATGCAGAGGTCCTATTGACCAATTTTTTACCATGGTTGACCATGGTTGACTAGATTTGACTAGAGTTGACTTGAGGAAAAGAGCAAAGATCTTGAGCACATGATGCAAATATGAGAGTCTAGTAGGAAGATGAGGCCAGAAGGCTGATTGCACAAGCACCCAATCCCAAAGGGTTCCAAAATTTAAAACATGATTTTGAGCTATCTAGAGATGTCAAATTTTGATTTCGATCCTGAAAAATGTATTTAGAGAAATTGATTTAGCCAAGGGTGCAAATTTTGTGCAAAATAAAGAACTTTTGAAAATTAGGTCAAAAGCTATATAAGGCCCAGAGGGGTCATTTTCAATTCATTATTCACTTTTGTCTTCTTGCTGATTTTGAGCTCTGAGAGAGAAATGGAGGGTCTTCCACTGCATATGCATCAATTTGAGTGCTTCCAATGACACATCTGGCCACCGAAGTATGATGCACATGTAAGTAGTTGATAAACCTCCTTGCATTTCAATTTGTACTACTTTCTAGGTCAATTTAGGATAGATCTAGCAAGTTTTAGGGTGTGTTCTTCCAATCTCACATGAGGAAGTAGTTTCCTCATGCCAACCTAGATCTCCTTTTGTGTGAAACAATAGTTTCCTTGCATCAGTTAGGGTTTCTTCATGTGGGCCCTGTCTAGAAGATTGTGCGAGCTAAAAGCTGGTCCTACATGAAATTTTTCCTGCTCATGCAAGGGCAAGTCCTGTCTCATGCAAGGAAATAGTTTCCTCACGCAAAAAGCTACTGTAGAATTTGAATGCCTTTGTCAAAATTTGTCAAATTTTGCGTAAAATAAGCCAAGTAGAGTGTTGCAGAGTCATGTCTAGGGTAGATGCCTTGCTACATTTGTTGTTGTTGTTGTCTTGAAAATCATCATGTTGAGATACTGATCCAATGTTGTTGCTTGCTTTGGAGGTTGACTTCCCTGATGTCACCTTTAGGACACACCATCCCATGATCACTATATTAGTTCAGAGACTGATAGATATAGAGAGTACTCACATTGAGGGACTCAATCTAGGATACTTGCATGATCTACTTGACATTAGGGTAAATCACAATCTTCTTGGTGCACTCGTAGAGCATTTCCATTCGGAGACAAACACTTTCCATTTTTTGATGGGGGAGATGACTGTGACTCCCAAGGATGTATATAGGATTTTGACGATACCCATCCATGGTACTCAGGTAGAGTATGATACATAGCTGAGGTAGAGTACAGTGGCCTCGAGGATGATCTTTAGAGATGATCTGGTGATGGGCTGGGTCATCTCTTGAGAGGACCTAATTCATAGATATAGTGGTGCTCACCCATTAGCTATTGTACTTGCTATGTTCCTGAGCTACTACCTTATTCTAGATCAAGGTCAGCATGGTCTAGAGTGTGGCTGGGGGATGATGCTATAGAGGATGCTGGTTAGAGCAGTAGTTAGGTTTGGATGGGGTGAGTGCATGCTTGCATATCAGGGCACAAGAATGATGGTAGTAGGTGTCTTCATCTTGCAGATCTGGGCCTGGGAGCATCTCCCTATTTTTAGACCTATTTTCCATGATACACAACAAGCTCTTGAGCCTTATATTTATAGGTACATAGGTCTAATGAATTGACCTTTGTTGGGTAAGATAGAGCAGTGGAGAGGATAGCTGAATGACATGGCAGCTACTGTCTAGAGACCTTGGGTTGCCACTGAGCCTTGGGATGATGCTCATTAAGAGCTTTCTTTCATGTTTGTGTCATGTCCACTGATTGGATGGAGTGTTACTATCATTGAGAGATTTCTTGTCACACATGTCATTTGCCAGTTTGGTAGGTAGTAGGACATATCACATGAGTATTTCCCCTATGCCCACTTCATCGATGAGGAGAAGAAGGGGTGATGTGCAAGACTAGATCATGGATGATGTGCAATAGAGGCATGTATACTAGTTGCACAATGGGACTACATGGTGGATGTCACCAATGCAGGGGTGACACCTACATATAGAGATCAGTTGATAGAATGACCAAATCCCAAATTTACTAATCTTGTCAGTATGGGAGCACAATAGCAGCCTATGTAGTAGCAGTAGGTACCAACTCAATAGGTACCAGATCAACAGGCACTAAGTCAGTAGCCTGCATAACAGCAGGTTGCACAACAGGGACCACAAGGACAACATCAGAGAGTGCTAAGACCTCAATCTAGATTGACCAACATTCCTACCAGGACCATGGGTTTAGATGTAGGAGATGGGAGTAGTGGGGCCCAATAGAGGTTCACTAGGGAGTGGACAGGTGATACATCACAACAGGCTCCTCCAGATGATGATACTGATATGCCTGGTATTCTAGTAGGAGCGGGGACACCATAGCTACAAGAGGATCTTAGGAAGAGCCGTGAGAGAGTGAGATAGGTCCAGTGGGAGTGGGTTGACTACCACACCCAAGTCATCAAAGAGGAGACCCACATAGCTGATAGGGATGCTAAGATCAGGCAGCTACAAGAGGAGCTAGCATGATCAAGGATCAAGACAAGATATGAGGCTGCTCAGATAGCTTATTACTATGTAGCTTACTGTGGTGTCATTCTGGATCTATCAGAGCAGGTTTTGCTATTTTTTGAGTATGTTGGAGCTCCATAGGCACCTCCACTAGCACCTCCATAGGCACCACCACAGGCACCTCCACAGTGGCCGATGCCCCTTCCATAGAGACCATTGCCACCACCCCCTCCAGGTGGTGTGGGACATAGTTAGCACATTTTGATATCTATGTATTGTAGCCCATTTTTGATACTGTGCTTGAGTAGCACCCTTCTCTTTTGTACATGACATTGGATCGATATATATCTATATATATACATATGAGATCGATAGTTTTGATACCATTGTACTTGTTAATATATTGCTTTGATATTGATGTTTTATGAGATGTTTCCTAGATGTTGTAGATGTATAGATAGAAATGTATGAAATGCACATGTTTTCTTTTATGAATATGAATATGCACATGTTTTATTTTTATGATAATGTGATGTGAAATACAGTGATAGATGGATAGTATGCATATGTGTAATGTATCATTTGAGTTATGCTTATAATGGATGAACATGTAAATGTATGGATGAAAATGAGTTTATGAATGCAAATGTTATGCAATGAAAATACAATGGATATGTAATGTATATAGTACTAATCATCTTATGCAGGATTATCATAATATATGATAGGTACTAATAAAAAAGAATACGTTTCAAAGATCGAGAGTGAGGATCAAAAACTTGTGCAGCCAAGATGAAATTGGGACAAAAGATGAGAACCTTTGATGAATAGAAAGAAATAAAGAGAGTACCAAGATATCATCTCAAATGCAAGCTTAGCATGAAAATGCAAGCCTAAACTAAAATGGAAGCCTAGAATGAAAATGCAAACCCTAGGACTTGATTTTTGGACTCGCTGCATTTATCATCATTGAGTTCATTTAAGCACAGGACAATCACAAGATGCCATACAATCCTCACTAACATTGCAATCATGAGAATATGAATATGAAATATGTCTTAGATTTGTAAGAATGAGGTTTAAGCATTAAAGCACAAGAAGCCAGAATGACCTGAACACCTATTCCTTTTAATTTAGCCTGGTAACATAAGCATCAAAGGAAAATTTCTAGAATGACCTAAATATTTCTTGCAAACAAACACACCATATAGGTGAGAGTTCCTTCTTTTTCTAAAGATTGCTTGCAGTGACCCTTATGTTCACTTAGCAGAATGAGTGTTAGCAATTTTACTTGTAGCAGAAAGAAGTCACTCAAAATAGACAAGGAGAAGAACCAACCTCACTAAAGCATCCATATAAAAGGAGTCAAGGTACGCATGGCCATCAAATATGAGATGAAGGTTCTTATAGATGGACATCCCTCTTAGATAGATTCTTTGGATCATTGGAACTAAACTAGCAAGTAGAAAGCCAAGAAAAGATCATGCCCCCAGTCTTCGCATTTCTCAGTCAAGAAAGATGTCTTAGATTCACTCAAGGGGAAATGATAAAGGGAAAGAAAAAAACACAATAAAATCTCAGCATGATTCAAAGGAACACAAATTTAGTTTTCAGTTCAATTTAAGTTTGTGTTCAAGAGGATTGAAGTCAGAATCAGAAGTGAACAACATTCAAAGTCTCGACGGGATAGCGATAGCAAATAGATGCAATGAGAACCACTAGTGACCACCATGAGAGACAAAGTCTCAAGAAGATATCAGAGTGTGGACCAAGTATCAATAGGAAAACATAGTGAGAACCACTGGTGACCAATACAAGGAAGATTCTTGAAAGAGAGAATAAAGCACGAGCGAAACATCAATAGGTAGACATAGTGAGAACCACTGGTGATTGATGTAAGGAAGAGATCCTGAAAGAGAGGGGTTCAAATAAGAGCTAAGTATTAGTAGGAAGGCACAATGAGAACCATTGGCGACTGATACATGAGAGATCCTCAAGGAGAGAGATCTCAAAAGTAGCTAGGCATCAGCAGGAAGATGCAGCGGGAATCGCTAGTGATTGATGCATGAACAAAACTTTTGAAAGTGATAGGAAAATGCCCCCTAGACCAAGAAGGTGCCCCCAAGTGTGAACTAGTTCCAATCCATGAAGAGTCAAGGAAAATCTTGAAGACAATTGAAAGCTAGAGAATGAGCTAGCAAACTAAAGTAGGAAACAAACTAAAAGTTGGAAACAAACTAAAGTAGGAAAGCGAGAAAGCAGGCTAAAGCAGGAAACTAAAAGCAAAGCGATGTTGAGATGAGATGTAGCTTCAGGAAACAAGAGGTGCCTGTTTACCAAGTTTTCACCATCTTGGCAGAGATTCTATTTTTGCTACCATGATGCCTATTTACCAGGTTTTCATCAATGGCACATTTTTCTTCTTTTTCAATTTTTTGGCACTTTTCTCTTTTTTTATTTTTTTGTATTTTTGAATATTTCATTTTTTTTGTATTTTTCATTTTTTGACTCTTTTTTTTATATTTTTCAATTTTCAAATTTTTTAAAAAAATTATTATCAAGGTGCCTATTTACCAAGTTTTTACCAAGATAATAGATACATGAAAGTGCCTGTTTACCAAGTTTTCACTAAGATGATCATTTTTTTTCAAGACATTTTGCAATTTTTAGGATTTTTTGCAATATATCATCTTTTTGGATTTTTTCAGGACCAATAAGTATGTACATGAGCATATAGAGAATGCCTCAGTTGTAGAATTTCTTTTAGTGAAGAGTGTTGATAGGTTCTTTGAGCTGTTATCCTTTAGTGATGGAGAGTCAATAAGTGCCAAACCCAAATGCTATAGTAATGACATATGGACCAAGCCAGTTTGGTTCAAATTTCCCTTTCTAGACTCACTACTGCTGATTCTTGGGGTTCTCTCTCAAGACGAGGTCACCCACTTAGAACTCTCTTTGTCTGACTTTCTTATTGTAAGCTTTATACATCCTCTTTTGGTATGCTCTAAGATGATCAAATGCCACCTTCCAACATTCATCAAGTAACTCAAGCTCTTGAAGCTAGGATATTCTATTTTCTTCATCAATGATGAGGCCCCTCAGAGAGATTCATAATGTAGGAATCTCAACCTCAATAGGAAATACTGCATCTACCCCATAAACCAAGGCAAAGGGCATAGCCCCTGTTGGTGTTCGGATACTTGTTCTTTAGGACCACAAAGATGGATTAATCTAGGGATGCCAATCTCTACCAGATTTATGAACTATTTGGTACAATATTTTGAGAATTGTCTTATTAGAAGCTTCTACTTGTCCATTACCCTGAGGATAATAGATAGATGACCAATGCTGAATAATCCTAAACTTGGTGCATAAGTCTGTCAAGTCCTTATTTTTGAATTGTCCCCCATTATCAGTAATAATAGATTAGGGTATACCATATATGCCAATGATAAAGTTTAGTATGACCATAGAAATAGTCTTGCCATGAGCTACAGCTAGAGGCACCACCTCAACCCACTTGGTAAAGTAATCAGTAGCTGTGATGATAAACTTATGTCCTCTTGAAGAAGAAGGATGTATCTGATTGACCAAGTCAAAGGCCATTGCTGAAATGGCCAGAAAATGATGAGAGGACTTAGCTCTTTAGCAAGAGCATGAATCAGATTTCCATGAAATTGGCATTGTTTGCAAGTCTTAGCATATTGAACAACTTCTTTTTCCATGTTTGGCCAGTAATAACTAGCTCTTATAAGTTTCTGAGCTAATGTCAGACCACTAGAATGAGACCAACAAATACCTTCCTATACCTCAGCTAGTGCACATTTGGACTCATCAAGTTTTAGACACCTAAGGAGAGTA
Source organism: Chamaecyparis obtusa (assembly GCA_027943335.1). NCBI lineage: Eukaryota > Viridiplantae > Streptophyta > Pinopsida > Cupressales > Cupressaceae > Chamaecyparis > Chamaecyparis obtusa. The sequence continues at coordinate 1,153,484 of BSBK01004051.1, read as the reverse complement.
CCATCTAGACCTCATCTATACAAGTCATTTTTCTATGAGGACATACCGTGAAGCAGTATGAATGAGGTGACACTTTTCATTCCAGGTATAGGTGTCTAGAATGATTTGGTCATGAAGGTAAGAAAATATATGGTGGTAGCAGGATGAATCATGTCTAATAATTGAATAAATCATCTTGGATTCAAGAATATCATAGGTAGGGTAGTGTAATGCCTCCACCAAGAATTTGTGTCTGAAGTCATTCTCTAGCATTTATAACGTTGAAGCAAGAGTGACCAAAGCATCAGTTTCCTTATTGTCCACCCTTAGAATTTGCTAAAAAGAAATGTGTGCAAAATAATGTTTGAGATTATCCACCTGTAAAGGATAAAATATGGATGGGGTCCTAGAACAATGGTTTGCACATAAAAGAGACCCCAAAGTCAAAATTTTACACTTACATGAAATTGTATTAATATAGAGAGTAAATATAGATGACTAATATTGAAATTAAGAAATAAAGGTACTTACCTCTGAAAAAGAATCAGCTGATAACCCTATCAAAAAATCTAAAAAACTTTTGATTTTCATGCTTCTAAACTAAAACTCTGAGATCTACAAAACCCATAAATCTTTTTCTAAGATTTTAATTGGGTCAAAATTGAGGTTGGGTCAAAATCAAGGTTGTACCTAACCAAGTCAAGTTTGAGGTTGTACCTGACTATGTCAGCTTTGAGGTTGTACCTAACTAGGTCAGGATTGACATTTTTATTCTGAAGTTTGATTTGAATTTTGTTCATAGATCCTGGAAGTTTGCCAAAAAGGGTATCCAAATCCACTCTTAGATCTGAAATTCCACACTTTTACCTACAATAAAAATGGTTTTGTTTGTTGGGGGGAAGGGGTTTTCCTCAGTCAAACCCCAATTTAGGAATTAACCTTGAAATTGAATTGAAATTGCTAGAATAAACAAAGTAAATGGAACAATTCACCTTGCTTGAGTTGAAACCCTTATGGAGGATTCAAATCCTTGAATCCACAAGAATGGATGAATGTAGAATCAAATGTAGGATGTCTCCAATCAATTGTCTTTAGATCTTCAACACCAATCTTCAATGGATCTTGAAATAGGAAGAGGCTTGAATGAATGGATCTTCAACAAGAGGGCTCCATAGAGCTTGAATCCTTCAATGGCTTCTAATGGATCTCCTTGATGAATTGGATGCTTGAATTCTTGATCTTCTTTCTTGCTTTCACTTGAGAGCTTGAGAGATTATAAGATGAGATCTGAAAATGAGAGAGGAAGGCTCCCTTTTATAGTGATCTAGGGCACAAGAGGGGCCTTGTAGAAAATAATAATTAAGGGCCCATGGCACAAAAATCTAGAAAGGTGCACATGGAGAGGAAATTTAATTAAAGTCTTGACAGAAAACTCTAGGAGGGGACCACCCTTAATATAGAAATAAAATAATTATTTAAGAGCCTTGTTACAAAATTTGAGGTAAGGCCAACCCCAAAGTTAATTTGAGCATTAGGCACAAAACACAAGAAAGGCTAATCTCCAATAATAAATTAGGAATCCTCTACAAATATTGAGAAAGGTCCACCTCAAATATTAATTTGAGAATTTGACACTTAATCTGAGAAATAGTGGCCCCAAAGAGGGAAAATGCAAGATGTTGATGAAATCCCAAAATTGGAAGAAAACCCTGAAGATCCTAGAACCTAGGGTCAAGGTTGAGCTTGAACCTAACTAGGTTAGGGTCAAGGTCAAATTTGACCCCATAAGGTCGACCTTGACCTTATTGTCAAAAACCTTAGGTTCATAGTCTAGAATGCCAGGAAAGTGCTAGGAAGAAGTGGAAAATGGGGTAGAACAGGAGGAAAAGCTAGATCCGAGTTGAATATCCATTCAAGGCATTCAACATGACCCCAAACCACTTACTCAGAGGGCTAAATCCTCTTAACATGGAAGTGCTTCCATTTTAAGACAATACATTAAGCCCCCACTTTAGCAAGAGTATGGACTCGATGCAAACTCTTGGTAAAGGAGATCACAAATAGAAAGATAATCTTATTGAAATCAAAGGGACAAAGAAATCCTCAAGCCCCTAGGGACTTGAGTCTTTATCAACTCCAAGATTGTAATAAGAGAGACATCACTAGAAAAAGAGAGAAAGAGAGAGAGAGGAGTGGTTAGCTCACCCAATAAGATTTGTGTATCTCACTATGAACCACAAAAGGATAGGATGGCCTACCAAGAAAACACTTGATAGTCACACTATAATGTTGTGCACCTTGTGGTAGCTTTGTGCATGTATGTAGTGCATCTTCTGATGGCTTTTATAAAGTACCCATGGATCCACCTTCTTGTATCACCATGGAATACAAAATGTATGTCTCCTCAAGATTTAGCAGCTTTGTATGTTACATTTGAAAGATTTAGCTTATTTAAAATTGGAAATGTGTATCTCTTTAGGATTTAGCAACTTATGTGCATTACCTTCCAAGATTTAGCATATTGAAAAATTTGAAAAATGCATGTCTCCTCAGGATTTAGCAACTTATGTGCATTACCTTCTGAGATTTAGCATATTTGAAATTACAAATGTGTGTCCCTTCAGGATTTAGCAACTTATGTGTGTTACCTTTCAAGATTTAGCATGCTGCAAAACAAAAGGTTAGAACAACAATACATAATATAGAATGAGGGAGGCCGTATATATGACCCCCTCCTTAAGATGGAAAAAACATACTATTTTGAAATGTTAAGGAAAGAAAAGAACAAGGATAAAGCCTTCTTCAACATCAAGACAATATCCACAGACAACACCCAATCCAAGCCAAGAAGGTCACAACTCCTATGAGGCCATGGAAGGGATGAATGCAAAGAGATATCATACAAGAAGTGAAAAAGTAACCCTTGTGAGGGATAGCACATTGTTCAATTTCTAAGGTGAGAGATTTATCCACCATGGAAATGTCAAACAATGTAATAGGTTGTGATCAAGGACAAAGATCCTCAATGCAAACAAAAATTTTCATGTATGATTGGATATCACATAATAGATAAATTCTTCTTAACCAAGGAAAGAGGTGAATCCTAGAAAGATAGAAAAGAAGGAGATGACATCCTTGCCCCCCAAGTGTAGGAACAAGGATGGAAAGGGACCTATTATGTCACTTGCAACACTATAAAAGACAATGAGCCCCCAAGGATTAGGCTAACATTGTTTACATAATGTGGAGCTTCATAATAGGAACATAAATGTTATTTAGATAAAACAAGATTGAGATACAACTCATTGCTACATGATATATAAATAACCTTACTATCAATGAGCTGCCTAATCTTATAATGTAAAGCATGGCATTCATTAGTAGAGTGATCATGAAATCTATGGTATAGAAAAAGAGGAAGAGCCTTCAAGTGTGGACTACGTTTCTTTTTGCGTTTAGGTCTAGTAATCATCTTAGAACGAAGGAGTTTAGGCAAAAGAACTTCTTGGTCAAATTCCTTCACAAGTTCATCATGTTTTGAAGTGTTATTTGAGATGTTGTTAACATTGATTTGTTGTCAAGGATTAAATCCTAATCCATAAGAATCCTCATGCCCCCCAGTGTGTAAGGGCATTTGAATTCCCTGTTTATGCTGACCACATCCTTGACCATTAAATCCTTGTTTAACAAGGAAATGATAACTAGGACCATAATAAGAAGCCATATTAGAAGGAGTCAATGGAACTTCAGTAGTCACAATATCATCCTTAGTAGGTTTAATAGATTCATTGTGGGTAGAAGTAGTGAGAAATTTATTATAAAGGGTTTTAGAAGTAAAAAATCATTGTTCAAACTCTCTTTCTTTCTTCATAAAATCAAGATCATTAACCTTATACTCTCCAATAAAGGTAGGAGTAAAATCCACGGTTCCCCAATCATCGCTAGGAAGAGCATTAAAGGAAGAAGGATTACTATTAGAAATAGGAGTAGTGTGAGTTTGAATATTAAGACAAGGATTAGGTACATCATCTGCATGAAGTGTATACATCCCATTGTTATGTATAAACTTGACTTTATGATGAAGGGTGGAAGGAATGGCATGCATCTCATGCAACCAAGGTCTACCCAAAAGAAGGTTATAATTGAGAGGTCTAGGAATAACATGAATAGGTGTATTCAGGATGACCAGTCCTACTTTGATAGGTAAGGTAATGATGCCTAAATTGTTCTTAGCAATGTTATCAAAGCCATGAATGGAAACATTGTCAGGTTGAATAGTTGAAAGATCAGCGTTAATCACTTTGAGAATATCCATGCTACAAATATTAAGCCCATATCCATTATCAATCAAGGTCCTACGAATGATACTTTTATTAATAGTAACAACAACCATAAGAGCATCATATTGATTCTAAACTTCTTTAGAATGTAAATCCTTTTGAGTAAATACAATGTCAGGAGGACCTGGGGTAGCATGCATGCATTGTAAGAAGTTATTGATGTTCTCTTGATTAGGAGGTGGAGTAGGAAGAGTTGCTAGGGATTTTTTCAAGGCTTCATAGTAGGTAGGTGAAGTTTGAAGAAGCTCCCATAAAGAAATCTTGGCAGGAGTATTGTGCAATTGGGTTATCAAATCATACTCCTTGCTAGGAAGGTGAGGTGGAGGAGGAAGAATAGGTTGAGAAGGTGGTAAAGAAGTAGAAACCACAAAATTAGGTTGAGGGGTATTCCTTGTACAATATGTGTGAGCTATATAGTCTTGATCATTGAAAGACTCCATAGGTTTACCTTTGATAGTAATGCAAGGACAACCTTTGACAGCTAACAAGGGTTTAGGATAAACCAGTTTAGTTGTCTCAACACTACAAATAGATTCACGAGAAGAAGAAAAGAGGACATCCTAGGAGGAGATGAGGTAAGATCTTGATTCTCCATAGGATCATCACTAAAAGGGAGATCATTAAGGGAACTCATATCATTCTCCACTAATGCCTCATCACTAGAAGGAATCTCAAATGGAGGTAAAGCATCTATAATATCATCTTCTTTCACTAAAATGTTTGCATAAGGGGAGTGTGTTGTAGAAAAAGAGTTATCATCATGTATGAATATGTCATCCATTAATAAATCACCCTCTTGTATCAAAGATCCTTCATGAGGAGGGGATAAATCAATGTCTTTATCTAAGGGTTCATTCCAAAAGGTAGAGTTATTCACAATGGCTTCATGAGGAAGAGAGTAATCAATATCCAAATCTAAAGGTTCATCCCAAATAGGAGGATTATCATCCCTATCCATAAGGCATTTGAAAAAAACTTGAAACAACTTATGCATCATGATAATGAATAAGGAAATGCATATAAAATAGATCTAGATATATCTAAATGCATTCAAATGAAATGTTTTTGTATTTTTGAAGGAATTTTGCAATTTTTTTGTATTTTTGAAATATAAATGCAAGAGCATAAAATAAATCTAATCTTAAGGAAAGAAAAAAAATGATCTAACACCAAAAAGAAAGAGAATAAGTATGGCAGGATCACCAAAATGTAAAGTGAAGGTGAACACACAAGATAATACAAAGGGAGATCTAACACAATAGGGCATCTAAATCCACAAAAGAAAAGGGGTAAGTATGTCGGGTTCACCAAAATGTAAAGGGTGAACACACAAGATAATAGAAAGGGAGATCTAACAAAATAGAGCATCTAAATCCACAAAAGAAAGGGGTAAGTGTGTTGGGTTCACGAAAATGTAAAGGATAAAATATGGATGGGGTCCTAGAACAATGGTTTGCACATAAAAGAGACCCCAAAGATAATATTTTACACTTACATGAAATTGTATTGATATAGACTATAAATATAGATGACTAATATTGAAATTAAGAAATAAAGGTACTTACCTCTGAAAAAGAATCAGCTGAAAACCCTATCAAAAGATCTCAAAAATTGTTGATTTCTGCACTTCTAAACTAAAACTACGAGATCTACAAAATCTAGAAATCTTTTTCTAAGATTTGAGTCAGGTCAAAATTGAGGTTGGGTCAAAATCAAGGTTGTACCTAACCAGGTTAGGTTTGAGGTTGTACTTGACCAAGTCAGGTTTGAGGTTGTACCTAACTAGGTTAGGAATGACATTTTTATTCTGAAGTCTGATTTGAATTCTATTCATAGATCCCAAAAGTTCTTTGAAAAGGGTATCCAAATCCCCTCTCAGATCCAAAATTCCACACATGTACCTATAATAAAAATGGTTTTATTTTTTGGGGGAAGGGGTTTGCATCAATCAAACCCCAATTTAGGAATTAACCTTGAAATTGAATTGAAATTGCTGGAATAAACAAAGTAAATGGAACAATTCACCTTGCTTGAGTTGAAACCCTTATGGAGGATTTGAATCCTTGAATCCAAAAGAATGGATGAATGTAGAATCAAATGTAGGATGTATCCAATCAATTGTATTTAGATCTTCAACACCAATCTTCAATGGATCTTGAAATAGGAAGAGGCTTGAATGAATGGATCTTCAACAAGAGGGCTCCATAGAGCTTGAATCCTTCAATGGTTTCTAATGGATCTCCTTGATAAATTGGATGTTTGAATGCTTGAATGCTTGATCTTCTTGCTTGCTTTCACTTGAGAGCTTGAGAGATTGTAAGATGAGATGTGAAAATGAGAGAGGAAGGCTCCCTTTTATAGTGATCTAGGGCACAAGAGGGGCCTTGTAGAAAACAATAATTAAGGGCCCATGGAACAAAACTCTAGAGAGGTGCACATGGAGAGAAAATTAAATTAAAGTATTGATAGAAAACTCTAGGAGGGGACCACCCTTAATATAGAAATAAAATAATTATTTAAGAGCCTTGTTACAAAATTCGAGGTAAGGCCAACCCCAAAGTTAATTTGAGCATTAGGCACAAAAATTGAGAAAGGATAATATTCAATAATAAATTAGGAATCCTAAACAAATATCAAGAAAGGTCCACCTCAAATATTAATTTGAGAATTCGACAATTAATCTGAGAAATAGTGGCCCCGAATAGGGAAAATGCAAGATTTTGATGAAATCTCAAAACTGAAAGAAAACCCCAAAGATCCCAAAACCTAGGGTCAAGGTCAAGCTCAAAACTGAGTAGGTCAGTGTTGAGGTTGATCTTGACCTAGTCAGGATCGAGGTCAACTTTGACCCCATAAGGTTGACCTTGACCCTATGGTCAAAAACCTCAAGTTCATAGTCTAGAATGCTAGGAAAGTGCTAGGAAGAAGTGGAAAATGGGGTAGACTAGGGGGAAATGCTAGATCCAAGTCAAATATCCATTCAAGGTGTTTGACATGACCCCAAACCACTTACTCAAAGGGATAAACACTCTTAGCATGGAAGTGCTTCCATTTTAAGATGATACACCACCATTCTTTTGTAAGGTATTAGCTTGTCATCTTTTGTTTGGTAGACATCATTGTCTTGGTTGATGATTACCTGAGAGTCTCCAAAGACCTTGAGCTCATCCACATGCCATTCAAGGGATATATTTATTCCATTAATGAGAGATTCATATTCAACTATGTTGTTTGTGCAAGGAAACAACATTTTGTAAGATTTTGGTAATGAGTATCTTTGAGGTGTTATAAACAGAATGCCTACACTTGATCCTTGTTGAGTGAATGATCCATCAAAGAACATGCTCCAAGATTGATGTGTAAGAAGCATGATGGATTCATCTAGGAATTCAATACTCAAAGGCTAGTGATCTTTCAAAGGAGCTTCTACCAGCTGATCATCAATTGCTTATCCTTTAATAGCTTTTCTTTCCACATAATGTCAAATTCACTAAGTATCATCACCCATTTTGCTAATCTACCCATGAGGGAAGCCTTTCTTAGTAGGTACTTTAGTGGATCAATTTTTGTAATAAGCCTTTTGGTGTGAGCTACCATATAATGCTACAACTTTTGGGAATAAAATACCACTGCTAAAAAAGCCTTCTCAATGATAGAATAGTTCATCTCATATGAAACCAATGTTCTACTGATATAATATATGGCTCTTTCTTTGTTGTTCTGATCTTCTTGAGCTAGGAGAGCACCCAAAGATGTGTTCATGGCTGAGATGTACATTATAAGTAGCTTCCCATGAATAGGAGGCATCAAAATTGGTGGATTAGCAAGATACTATTTTATTTGAGTGAGTCCCTTGTCACATTCCTCATTCCATTCATAGGTCACACCCTTATGCAAAGTTTTAGTGAACAGCTGTGAGTTGTTGGCCAACTATGAAATGAAACACCAAATAGATTGTAGCCTTCCCTATAATCCTCTCATTTGACTAATATTTTTGGGTGGAGGCATGTCCATAATAGCTTGCACCTTTTCATGATCAACTTCTATGTCTTTAACTAAAATGATATAACCCAAGATTTTCCCAGAAGTAACACTGAATGCACATTTTTTTGGGTTAAGTCTAAGACTAAATTGTTCCATGTGGTCAAGGATGGGACCCAAATCTATGAGATGAGTTCTTCACTGCATGCTTTTGGCTAAAGTATCATCCACATAATCCTCCATCATTTTATGCATCATATCGTGGAAAATAGTAGTAATAGCTTTCTGATATGTTGCTCCAACATTCTTAAGCCCAAAAGGCATGACATTCTAGCAAAAGGTGCCCTAGGCACATGTGAAAGCAGTCTTTTCTTGATCTTCTAGCACAATTTTTATTTGATTATAGCTAGAAAAGCCATCCATCAAGGAATACATCTCATAACCTGCTTTCATGTCTACTATCATATCAATATTAGGTAGTGGGAAGTCATCTTTTGGACATGCCTTATTTAGCTCTCTAAAATTTGTACACATGCGAATGGATTTATCATGTTTAGTGACTAGAAAAATGTTTGAAATCCATTCCACATAATCAATAGTTCTTATGAAACCAGCCTTCAGAAGCTTTTCTAGCTCTGCTTTAACCTAAAGCGCTACATGTGGATGCATTTTTCCCAACTTTTGTTTAATAGGTTTGATACCTGGTGCAATGGAAAAATGATGCATGATTAGATTGGGGTCTAATCTAGGTATGTCAGAGTAGGTCCATGCAAATTTAATTTTTTTGCTTTGAAAGAATTTTTTGAACCCTTCTTTTTCTTCTGCAGATAGTGATTAAGCTAGGTGAATAATCTATGGAGTAGCCTCTGTACCCAAATTTACTACTTGTGTCAGCTCAATCAATACTGATGACCTCTCTTGAAAGTGGCTTGGAAGTGTATCAAATATCTCATCCTTGGGCACCTCAAAGAGGTTTTCATCCTCAAATATGTCTTTTATTTTTACTATTTTTGGCTCTGATACTACCACAAAGTGGTTTTCACCATCAGAGCATCTATTTTTTCTTCTTTTAATTTTTTGACTAAGATACTTGATATCCACCTCTATCATGTTGAAACTACTTTTGCTAGTGGAGAAAATCACAAGTTCAATAGCATGGAGGTAACAAGATAGATCATAATCATTCTAGAATGTTAGGACTTCATTGGATGTTAAAGGGGAGTTCCAGTTATCAAATCGGGATGGTGGAGTGAAAGAGAAGTAGTGATTGGTTCAATTGCATTCATAGTATAACCATCAAAAGCATGGATGAGAAAGTCAAGACCCAAAGCAATATCATCCTAAGGAGCATTTGAATCCCTAAAAGACCTTGTGTTGGAATTAGAGGACACATTAATACTAGTGGTGTCTAATTCATGCAACCTAACACTAGACCCTTCACCTACTTTGAGGAGCCTTTCATACATGTGAATAGTATCTATGTCTACATCATAATTAGCATCAGGTAAAGAGTCAAACTCATATTCATGTGAGGTAGTACTTGATGTGGGAATTTCATTAGTACTAGCTATATCACCTAACTCACCTTCATTCCTTGTGGCATTAACAACTTGCTAAAGTTGCTCTTGTTCAAGATACTTTTGAAAATGTGGTGGCCTATATTGTTCACCCAAAAAATTGGGATCATTATTTAGTGTTTCTTTCCATTCCTCATATGTGAATTGATATACTAAAGAAGTTTTATCAGAATTAGTATCAGCATCAGTATCAGTCTCTACCATATGGACAGGTATGATAGGCTCATCAGGTTCTACAAAGAGTGTAGCAAGTTCTGGAGGAATAGAATATGGAAATGTATCTTCATCAGAGCTGGCCTCTGGATTTACTTCTGGAGTGGCATCTTCAATTTCTTGTTTAGGTTCAAGTTTAGGCTCAGGAGTTGATACAAATTTCTTGGTCCCCAAATGAAAGGGAGTCTTTTTAAAGTCTAAGCCACTAGTATCTTTTGTGCAGTGGCCTGTAGCTTCAATGGGCTTCAACAAACCATTATTATTCATTCTTGTAGGACCACTCCCCTTATAACCAAAGTGCTTCATGATCTTGAAGGCTTCACTGTATGGTTCTTGCTCTAAATCTAGAGGTGGAGTATTTTTTTTAGCTATTTCTTTTCCCTTATAGATCCAAGCTCTGATAGATCTCTCTTCATCCTCATCTTCTAAGGGCATAGAGGCCCTTACAAAGGCACCATCATAAACTATTTGAGGAGGAGCATTCAAAATTTTTTAATTCTCGGATGGTCTCCCATAAGAGCATGGAGATAGAGGTAGAGCAGCTAGTGATAGCACAGATTCAATTTAGTATTTTCCCATGCCTATATCCTTAAGTCTCAAAGTTTGTTCCATTTCTTTCAGCTTAGCATCATAAAACTCAGTGGATTCTCTATTTGCCAAAACAAAGCTATCTATAGATTATGCAAGAGTATTACAAGAGTAATTGGTATTAGTAGGTACTGTGACTTTTTCCCCATGAAATGGAAACTTAATGCATTGATGATATGTGGATGGAACAACCTACATCTCATGAATCCAAGGCCTACCCAACAAGATATTTTAGGCAAGAGGAATGTCAAGAACTTAGAAAGTAACATCTCTTTCAATAGGACCTATGTGGATAGGTAGCACAACTAAGCCTTGGGACTTGCATTCTTCCTCATCATAAGCTTTAATGGAAATCTTTTGTGGGAGTCTATACAATTCTCATCATATCCTAGCTAAGTGACCAGTTTAGCGGAACAAATATTAAGACTAGAACCATTGTCTATGCTTAGGACATGCTTAGGTGGACATGCTTAGGACCTATCATGACCTCTATATGTAGGGGATCATTATGCGGGTGACTCAAAGAGTGATCATCTTCTTCAAAGAAAGATAGATAGTGAGGTGAGGTCAGATGGCCCACCATAGATTGGAACTGGTTGAGATCAAGATCCTTGGGAACATTTGCCTTGACAAGGGTTTTATCCAAAATTTTCCTATGAGTAGGTGAGATCTTTAGCAACTCAAAGATGGTAATATGAGCATTGGTTCATTTGAGCTGATCTAAAATACTATAACTAGCCAAGCTAGCTATAGGAATAGATTTTGTGTTCTTGTTGGTAGGGCCAACAACAGTCTTATCCATAGTTTGTTTCAGAGTGGATGTAGAAGTATCGGGAGATTTATCCACATTTTTCTTTGGAGCAGATGTAGAAGTATCAAGACCTTTCAAAACCTCTCTTCCATGTGATCGAGTGAAAATATTAGCATAGTCTTGAGATTATTCAGATTTAGATGAACAAGACATGGAACTGTGCAAGATGAAAGGAGTCTTAGGTTTGGGAGCACCATCACTTCCCTTAATCATAATCACATTGTAGTACTCCACTCCAACAGGTTCAATCATACCAATAACATTGTCATCATTAGTGTATGTGTAATTGACTTTATCATTGGTAATCTTAGCATTTTAAGACTCACCCTTCTCATGAGGAGGGAAGGGATCCTTAAATGATTGATGGTCTAACTTGTTATGGCCATCCACAACAATGTCACCACTATCAATCAAATCTTGGACCTTTTGTTTTAACTGAAGACAAGTAGAAGTCTTATGATCCTTATTCTGGTGATAGTCACAATAGGCATTGTCATTCCACCAATGAGGTCATGGTTGTGGGTCATAGAGCCACTTCTCCAAAGGTGTAAGAATCTGATTCTACACAATAGTTTTATAGACCACATCAAGTGGTTCTCCCAAGGAAGTGAATTTGTGCTTGGGTTGAGATGCCCAAGGTTTGTTTCTAGAAAACCTCAAAGGTTGCTGATTTTCTATCACAGGCTTTTCAACACTTTAACTACTTGTATGGTGGAAGAGAGATTAAAAATAGACTTAGCAAGTTGCAAGGTCACATTATTGACCACTCCATCATTCACTACGTCTCTACTCCTATTTACAAACTTCCCTTTATCTTTATTTGAGTTGGAAGATCCCCTCTTGTTGTCTTTACTCAAAGTCAATTCACCTTTCTTAATCATAAAGGCCTCTATTTGCACTGCTTGTTTGATCATGCTATCAAAAGTTAGAGGACCTTGTGACTGCACTTGGTATCTAAAGTTTGGGGCAAGATTGTCCAAGAAAATGTCAAGTCTCTCAAACTATGGTAGCTTGTGAGGACACCTTGTACACAATTGTCTCCAACTTTGGAGAAAAGTTAGGAAATATTCTCCTTGTCACTATTTTAAATTGCAAAGATCCTGGATGTTGACCAGATGTTGAATATTATGTGAGCAGTTTTGGAGAAAAAGATTATCCATTTCATCAAAAGTCTTAATGCTAGTAGGCAATCTAGAGAACCATTCCATAGCTGGTCCACCCAAACTATGAGGAAATAGATGCATAAGATAGGTTTGATCATGCATAAATTCCATAGATAATGCACCAAACTCCCTTAAGTGATCTTGGGGATTGGTTGCACCCAAGTATTTGTCATATTTAGGGAGTTCTACACCTCTGGGAAAAGGTGGCATATGAAGACTTCTATCAAAAAGGAAAGGACAAATACTTTCCATCATGAATTATTGAGTGGGTTTGTCCTTATTCTTCACAAGTTGAATAATCTGATCTTGCATGTCTCAGACCATCTTTTGCAACTTTGCGGTCTCAGTTTCTTCTTCTTTAGCTATGAGCATTTCAACTTGATAGTTTGGGGGTAACTTGGCCTCTTGTTTAGCTAGCTCAACGAAGTATTTTTCTTTCTCCTCTAGGAGGAGAATCTCCATCATTTTCATAAGACTCTTGTTAGCTTTGGCAACATTTATATCATGTTGGGTTATCACTTCATTTTCATTCCCAAGAATCTCATAAATGCTCAAAATCTGATCTTGTTGTTGATCATCTTGGTTTTGATCAAATGGAGGAGGGCAATAGAAATATGCAGGTTGTCAATTGCATTGAGGTTTGTTTTGAGATTGATCATCATTGTGGGACTTCTTTTGGTCATGTTGAGATTGACCATGAGGTTATTCATTCCAAGTTTGAGCATGATGTGGGTCATTAGAGGTTTGACCATGATACTAATTTTTTTGAGATTGATCAAAATTTTGACTATACTTGCCCGGTTGGAAGTCAAATGGATCTCCCTTCTTTTTGTAGGTTTTCAAAGTACATAAAGGCTCAGTAAAATGATATGCCCAACATCGAAAGGGTGCAGCCAAGGTAACCTTTCGTGAATTAACAAGATCAAAAGATTTAACAAATTCAGATGAGAAGATATCATCAACAGTATCACTAGATTCAATGGTTGGACTATTCTCAGTAGGATCAATAGGTATGATAATAGGATTAGTCTGAGGAAGAGGTATTCCAAAGTTATGAAAAAATGAGTTGTCTTGGAAGAATGATTTGTCTTGCTCTTGAAATGAGAAACTGGGTTGTGCTTCAAACAATGGATTAAAACACTCTTGGAACACCAGAGGTGATGGTTGAGACGAACTATCTTTCAAAGTACTCAATGAGGAAATCAAGGATATATCACAAAGTTCAAATTTTGTGATAGATTTAGGATGATCTATTTCTTGATTAGGAGGTTTGCATCCACCTTGATCAGTGTTCTAATGGGATAAGTCTTGCCACTTCTAGTCATGACAGTCATAGATGAAGATAAAATGAGAGAGGAATTAGGATAATGCTAGACTCTGTCTCTAAGAAAAATTCAAAGGAGATAAAGGCTAGAACAACCAAGATGTGAGATGGACCTAGTGTATGCACCCAAAAATAGTCACCTAGACTTTGGGCCCCATTTATTTGATTTATCAACCCTGAATCATTTTTATCAATAATCAATATTTTCAACATTATCAATTTCTTGATCAAGTCTTAATTTCAATCATATATTGGATTTTTATCCTATGGGATAACCATTTATCCTAAGTTTTTATTTAATTAAAAGGAATATTTCCTCCCCTTTTAATTAAATAAAAAAACTCTCACTTTTCCTCTTATCCTAAGTTGCACAAATAAAATATTATTCTTATTTTATAAAAAGTGAAAAAGTACTTTTTGTCTCATATGGACATAAAGTCAACTTCTATTTTCTCATTGGAGGATATTTGTGCACAAGGATCAACCTTCCATTTTTCTCTACCATTGATTAAGACTTTTGCCTCTTAATCTCAATGGTCCATTTCAATTCATTTCTTATAATAGGAGAGCTCTCTCCTTCATTTGGATATCTTAGAATTTTATGACATTGTTATGCTGCAGGTTTTCTAGCTCACTTTGAAGACTCCTTTGAAGACATTGAAGACTTGATTTATTTCATTTTATTTCATCATTTACTTGCACCTTTCATTTGATTAGTTTGCATAATCATGGCATTTTAGAGTAATTTTCCTTTTATGCAATAGATTTAGCTCACATAGTCTAATTAGGGGCTTGTAATTCATTGCAATTTCCTTTCATAGTTGCATTGTACTTTCATTTTCATAGAGTAATTTTTATTCTCATATAGTTTGCATTACATTTGCATGCTTTGACTTAATTTGGGGATATTGGCATTCTTTCCCTTGTCTTTGGATTTGAATCTCTCATTGTATGGTTGACTAGCAAGGTCACTAGTTTGTAGCTCTAGCTGAGAGCAATTTTATCACAGTCCCTTGCAACTCCATGCATAGAGAGCTATGAACTGCTTTGTGAGGCCTCATTGTTGAGAAACCTTGCATGTAATGGTTCATAGAAGTGTGGTCACTTTTACACCATACATTTCTAGCGCCCACCGTGGGGCAGAGTAGATAGACTTTGTCCTTTAGATTTGTTGCATTTTTGTGATTTTTCAGATTAATTTGCATATATTTTGCATTCTCTATTTTTCTGTCTCAGAGTATCATGTGACACTTCTTAGGTATATTGCATGATAGACCTTATAATATGGGTGTGACACTTAACACAAAGGAAGAATCGCCTGCCAGTATTAAGGTCTATCACCTGGCATCGTGCGAAGTATCACCCGCATGTTCTGTAGTGTATCGCCCAGACTAAGGTATATCACCTGGGTATAGGAAACTGTGTCATGCGATTCTGGTGAAGTCTAAGGTATATCGCCTGATCTGACAAAGACTTGTATTTTAAGTTTTATCATCTGAATCTGATCATATTTAGTTTGCTGGTTTACTTTATTGCATTTAGATAGATCTAACTTGTATTTCTTAACCTAGATTAGTCATTTTTTTGCATCATTTCCATTTAGATTTTGGATTTCCCTAAACATAATTGTCTAACAAGTTGTGGTTGTCGGAGCTTTGCTTGAAGGAGATTGCCATAAATTTCATACTAAAGGGCTACTAATGGTTTTTGCAGGGCTGCCCAAAGCATAATCAAAAGCAAAAATAATTTTTTTTCAAGTGTTTGTGATTTATTTCCTTTCAAGTGTGGCATCTACTAATTATTTTAGGAATCTTAATACTTTGTGGAAGAGATTTTGAGGTGGTAGGAGAATTATGCTCTTCACCTTTAGGTGAACCAAAAAATCTTGATCCATCTTAAGGTTTTGGAAGCAAGGAGGTAATTGAATTTGCTTGGTGTGTTTGGGAGAAGTTTTTGAGATAGGGGAGTATGCTCTTCACCCTTGAGGTGAACCAAAAACCTTGAACCTCAAAAATCATCCACTCTTTGTTTAGATTTAGAATCCTTTAGCGGGCCTGCTCTTGACCAATCAAGAGGAATGACCCAAGTGGGGACAAGCCTTTTGTTGGCTATTCCAACTCACTATAATCTCAAGGCTACCTCAGACACTAAAAACCTTGGTAGACATAACACTTGTCTTTGCTTGATGTGAGTAGCTCATGGGATTATGACCATGGGGAAAGCATTGAGCAAGAATGCTTAAGGTACTCTTGAGGCCGTGAGGTCCAATTCCTCTATGAGGAGCAAGAGGGGTGTTATGAATGGAAGCCCTTACTAAGAACCTAATGAAGGGTGCTCCCCTTAATACCACAAACACATAACAGATATAGAGAAACAACAACAATAATATGCAAGAACAGAAAATTGGCTTCTTATTATCTCCACAAATGTGAAATTACAAACTTTCAAAATTACAATATGCAAAGCCACATGGGCATTCCCTTACAATATTCTGTAGGACAAAGCCTCGAACTATTACCCAGATCTACTACCCAGAACTATTCTGAACTACCTAAGATAATAATACAGCCTTCCTTATATAGGCAATTTTCCACCGCCTGGGAAGGTTCTAGAATTTTAGCCAATAAGGCCGACCAAACTTAGAATTATTTTATTTTATATTTTATTACATCATAGTCGGCTCAAGATAACCTTTGAAACCCAAACAGAAATTTTGAAGAAAATTATTTTTCGCCATTTCAGGTGGCCCAACTTCTGAAGACCATAAGTCATCACCCGTTGACCCGCTCGGCTATTATAACCCCATTTAAGAAATGCCATGAAGCACTCTACAAGCTTGACCCACGCAAGCGCCCGTCACCCAAATTTTTGACCTCATCCGGGGCCTCTAAAGCCTTCAAAACTGAGTTCAAAGTTTCTGTACCCTGCTGCCAATACCGAAAATCTTCAATATCTTCCAATCTACACTTGATGTGGCAATGAAACTTTATTGGCAGACTTATATGACCAAAATCAACCTCCAAGAAAGAAATCAGATCATTCTGAGCACATACAAAAATTACCAAAAATAGTAACTTTCCATAAATAGCAGTTCTGCACAAAATAGCCCTTATTGAAAATAAAAATAGAAATTATTTTTTTTGGGTGATGCAAGATTGCTCTTACACCCAGGATGCTCCTGCATCAGACACCCAGGGTAATTTGAGAAGTGACCCTGTCACGACTCAGGTGTGCAAAGGAAAACCAAGATGGCTAACCTTCTCCTTTGTCAGCCATGATGAATCTTCAACAGGCCGTCCTTTCCACTTGACCAGATATTCTTCATATGTCCTGTTCCTTGTGCTTCTGCCAACACGACTGTCCAATATATCTTCGATCTTCTTAGTGTCTGAACTAGTTGATAGAATACTCCACTGTGCTGCTGCAACCTCATCTTCAACACCTCCTTTGTGATACTCTGTCAAATCTAAAATGTTAAACACTGGTGAAATATTTAGCTCGGTAGGTAATTCTACCTCATATGCATTTCCTGAATCATGCTTCTTCAGTATCTTACATGGCCCAAACTTCTTCATTTTCAGCTTGTTATATGTACCAACTGGAAACTGCTCCTTCCGCAAATGAACCATGACTTCATCACCAACCTGAAATTCCTTATACCTCCTTTTCTCATCTGCCTTAGCCTTATACTGTGCATTCATCTTGGTAATATGCTTCCTCACCTCTTCATGGATGTTCTTCAAGTGTTCTGCAAAATCTTCAGCTTCAGCACTACTTATTTCTCCTTTATCTATTTTCCTCAATTCAGATGCATTTCTTGGACTACTTCCATATACAATCTGGAATGGTGATTTACCAGTGCTCCTATTGACAGAATTATTGTATGCAAATTCGGCCTGTGGTAAAATCAAATCCTATCCTGTTGGCTTATCTCCAACCAAACATCTCAGCAAATTTCCCAAACTCCTATTCACCACCTCTGTCTGTCCATCAGTCTGTGGATGATGTGATGAACTGAACTTCAAATCTGTCTTTAACTTCTTCCACAACGTACGCCAGAAATATCCAACAAACTTAGTGTCCCGATCTGAAACTGTGGTCTTTGTCAAACCATGAAGTCTCACTACTTCTCTGAAAAATAATTCTGCTACATGAACAGCATCATTAGTCTTCGTGCAGGGAATGAAATGTGCCATCTTTGAAAATCTGTCAACTACTACAAAAATTGAATCATGTCCCCGGTGTGTCCTCGGTAAACCAAGAACAAAGTCCATGCTGATATCCTCCCAAGGCTTCTCTGGTACAGATAATGGCTGATACAACCCTGTATTCTGCTTCACTCCTTTTGCCATCTGACATACTCTGCAACTCTGTACAAAATTCTTCACATCTTGCTGCAACTATGGCCAATAATAATTCTCACTAACCAAACCAAAGGTTTTATCACGAACAAAATGTCTAGCCAATCCTCTGCTATGCTTCTCCTTGATGAGATTCTCCCTCATAGAACTTTGTGGAATGCACAACTGACTCCCTCTGAATAGCATATCATCCTGGATGATGAAATCCAACCATTTCGTCCTATCTAGAGTAACAGGTTCTGTACAAGCTTTCCAACCTTCACCAAAATCAAGATCCTCTGGATATAAATTCTTGAGTTCCTTGAACCCAACCACTTCAATCTGCATTTCTGTCAGCAATAGTTGCCTTCTGCTAAGAGCATCTGCAACCCTATTAGACTTTCCACTCTTGTGTTTCAGAACAAATGTATAACTCTGCAAAAACTCAACCCATTTCAAATGCCTTTGATTCAATTTTCCTTGACTATTCAAATATTGCAAAGCTTGATGATCAGTATACAAAACAAAATCGTTAGGAAGCAGATAGTGCCTCCACTTTTTCAATGCCTGAACTATAGCATAAAATTCCTGATCATAAACAAAATATTTTCTCTTGGCATCATTTAATTTTTCACTAAAATAAACAACAGGTTTACCTTCTTGGCTCATAACAGCTCCTATTGCAGTACCACTAGCATCACAATCTACTTGAAACACCTTATTGAAATCTGGAAGTGCTAAAACAGGTTGTTCTGTAACTTTTTATTTCAACAATTGAAAACTCTTTTCTGCCCCATTAGTCCACTTAAACTCTTTTCTATCCCCTCTCATTGTTTCAGTCAAGGGTCCACAAATACTGCTAAAATTTTTGATAAACTTTCTGTAAAAGCTAGCTAGACCATGAAAAGATCTTACTTCGGTAGCACTCCTTGGAGTAGGCCATTCAAGAATAGCCTGTACCTTCTCTGGGTCCATTTTTAGACCTTCTGCTGAAACTACAAATCCCAAATACACTAACTCTTTCTTCACAAAACTGCACTTCTTCAAATTAATCAACAATTTCTCTTCTCTCAACTTCTCAAATACCATACGAATATGCATCATATGCTCATCCAATGTCTTACTAAAAATCAAAATATCATTTAGGTAAACAATGACAAACTTACCCAGAAATTCTTTCAAAACCTCGTTCATGAGCCGTATGAAAGTGCTCGGTGCATTGGTTAGCCCAAAAGGCATGACTAACCACTCATATAGTCCTTCCTTTGTCTTGAAGGCAGTCTTCCATTCATCTCCTTCTCTGATCTGAATCTGATGATATCCACTTTTCAGATCTATCTTTGAAAAATACACAGCTCCACTCAAACAATCTATAATATCATCCATTCGTGGCAATAGAAACCTGTACTTGATTGTGATCTTGTTTATTGCCCTAGAATCTGTACACATCCTCCACTCTCCATTCTTCTTTGGTGCTAATACCGCTGGTACTGCACAGGGACTTAGACTCTCTCGAATCAATCCTTTCTGTAACAACTCATGTACTTGTCTGTTCAACTCCTCACTTTCTGCAGGTGTCATTCTGTGTGCTACCTTATTCGGCAAACTCGCTCCTGGGATCAAGTCCATCTGATGATTGATCTTCCTGACTGGTGGTAATCCATTACGCACGTTATCAGATACAATATCTTGAATTTCATTCAACAAATCTGCAACTTCTACAGGAACATCTTCTACTTTCTCTTTACCAGCTTTTAGAATTAAAGCAAAACATACATGCTCATGCCTCATACCATCTAGAAAATTTCTTCCATCAACAAAAGTTATCCTTGCATTACCACATACCTTTTCTTCGGTCTCCTTTAATGGTTTTAGCTTATGTCGCACTCCATCCTTTGTTAGGGAATAGGTATTCGCAGGACCATCATGTACAGCACATCTGTCAAACCGCCATGGTCTACCTAACAACATATGACATGCATCCATAGAGATGATATCACATAATACCTCATCTTGGTATCCGCCAACCTTGAACTTTACCAAGCATTGTTCATTGACCATGACCTTGTGGTCATCCTGTACCTAGGCAATCCGATATGGATGTGGGTGTTTCTATCTCTTGAGCTTCAACTTTGTCACCATCTCTTCTGACACCAAATTGTCAGTGCTTCCACTATCAATGATCACATCACAACATTTACCTTAACACTTGCACTTGGTGCGAAACAGGCTCCTCCTTTACTCAAGTTCATTCTCACCACTCAACAGGACTCTTCTGTTAATCAATGTTTCTCCTCTTTCAGTATCTTCAGAATTTGATGATCTGGCATCTTCATCTACATGTGCAACTCTGGCTTGGCCTTCATTTCTCCTATCTGTTCTGCCTTGGCGCTAAGGACATTCAAATGCCCTATGACCTTCTTCTCCACAGTGAAAACATGTTCCATGGAAGCCACCTCTTCCAGATCCTTGTCCCCTTCCTCTTCCTCTCTGATCTCTATTATTTTGATCCTGGAAGGGATTGAAATTATTTTCTCACTGATTTTGACTACTACTGGCCTCATCCTTCTTTTTCGGATCCTCATTTCGGCCACCGTATGACCATCCACCAGATCGTCCACCACGACCTCTTTCATTTTGTCTGCTCTCGAACTTCTTGTTCAGCTTTTCCTTTACTTTTAGGGCAAATTGGTATGCCTCTTCAATACTGTTCATTCGAACCAGATTCAGCTCCTCCTGAATGCTTGGCCTTAACCCATTAAGGTATCAGGCAACTTTCTCCTTATCAGCTTCTGGATGGCCTGTTCTGATGAGAAGTCGATAGAACTCCTTTGTATACTCCTGAACAGATCTTCCTACTTGCTTCAAACTTTGTATTTTCTTTAGTAGATCAAGCTCATAATCAACAAGAATGAACTATCGCTTAAATTTATCCACCATCCGATCCCATCTCGTGATTTTCTCCTTTCCCCTTCTATTTCGCTCCAACTGAATCTCTTGCCACCATATCTTCGCATGACCTTTCAGTCTGGCCTTCACAAATTTGACCCTATCAGGATCCTCAACATCTTCATACTCAAAATATTCCTCACATTCGTTGATCCAGTCGATCAATTCTTCTGGGTTAAGATTTCCAGAAAATGTAGGAACCTCAATCTTAGGTCTTTTCCCAATCTTAGAAATCGCCCGAAAAAGTCTTTATTCCTCGTGGTTCACAATTTTAACTTCTCCTTCTTGATATTCTTCTTCAGCTTCATCCTCGCTTTCATCTTTGACATTAAGATTCATTCCTCTGCAAATCTCTTCTTGCAATGCTCGCACTTGTCTCTGCAGTTCTCTAACCTCAGGTGTTACAACACCAGCTCTTCCGCCACGTTCCCTTCGTGGAGGCATTTTCGCGATGCACGCCGAAACCCTAGCCATGGTCCTAGTGCAAACTGCCTCATAGTTGGCGATCTGTTTACACACTCAAGAACTCCTACTCTGATACCACCTGATGAAGGGTGCTCCCCTTAATACCACAAACACATAACAGATATGGAGAAACAACAACAATAATATGTAAGAACAGAAAATTGGCTTCTTATTATCTCCATAAATGTGGAATTACAAACTTTCAGAATTACAATATGCAAAGCCACATGGGCATTCCCTTACAATATTCTGTAGGACAAAGCCTCGAACTATTACCCAGATCTACTACCCAGAACTATTCTGAACTGCCTAAGACAATAATACAGCCTTCCTTATATAGTCAATTTTCCACCGCTTGGGAAGGTTCCAGAATTTTAGCCAATAAGGCCGACCAAACTTAGAATTATTTTATTTTACATTTTATTACATCATAGTCGGCTAAAGATAACCTTTGAAACCCGAACAGAACTTTTGAAGAAAATTATTTTTTACCATTTCAGGTGGCCCAACTTCTGAAGACCATAAGTCATCACCCGTTGACCCGCTCGGCTATTATAACCCCATTTCAGAAATGCCACGAAGCGCTCTACAAGCTTGACCCGTGCAAGTGCCCGTCACCCAAATTTTTAACCTCATCCAGGGCCTCTAAAGCCTTCAAAACTGAGTTCAAAGTTTCTGTACCCTGCTGCCAATACCAAAAATCTTCAATATCTTCCAATCTACACCTGATCTGGCAATGAAACTTTACTGGCAGACTTATATGACCAAAACCAACCTCCAAGAAAGAAATCAGATCATTCTGAGCACATACAAAAATTACCAAAAATAGTAACTTTCCATAAATAGCAGCTCTGCACAAAATAGCCCTTATTGAAAATAAAAATAGAAATTATTTTTTTTGGGTGATGCAAGATTGCTCTTACACCCAGGATGCTCCTGCATCAGACACCCAAGGTAATTTGAGAAGTGACCCTGTCACGACTCAGGTGTGCAGAGAAAAATCAAGATGGCTAACCTCCTCCTTTGTCAGCCATGATGAATCTTCAACAGGCCGTCCTTTCTACTTAACCAGATATTCTTCATATGTCCTGTTCCTTGTGCTTCTGCCAACACGACTGTCCAATATATCTTTGATCTCCTTAGTGTCTGAACTAGTTGCTGGAATACTCTACTGTGCTGCTGCAACCTCATCTTCAACACCTCCTTCGTGATACTCTGTCAAATCTGAAATATTAAACACTGGTGAAATATTTAGCTCGGTAGGTAATTCTACCTCATATGCATTTCCTGAATCATGCTTCTTCAGTATCTTACATGGCCCAAACTTCTTCATTTTCAGCTTGTTATATGTACCAACTAGAAACCGCTCCTTTCGCAAATGAACCATGACTTCATCACCAACTTGAAATTCTTTATACCTCCTTTTCTCATCTGCCTTAGCCTTATACTGTGCATTCATCTTGGTAATATGCTTCCTCACCTCTTCATGGATGTTCTTCAAGTGTTCTGCAAAATATTCAGCTTCAGCACTACTTATTTCTCCTTTATCTATTTTCCTTAATTCAGATGCATTTCTTGGACTACTTCCATATACAATCTGGAATGGTGATTTACCAATGCTCCTATTGACAGAATTATTGTATGCAAATTCGACCTATGGTAAAATCAAATCCCATCCTGTTGGCTTATCTCCAACCAAACATCTCAGCAAATTTCCCAAACTCCTATTCACCACCTCTGTCTGTCCATCAGTCTGTGGATGATGTGATGAACTGAATTTCAAATCTGTCTTTAACTTCTTCCACAACGTACGCCAGAAATATCCAAAAAACTTAGTGTCCCGATCTGAAACTGTGGTCTTTGGCAAACCATGAAGTCTCACTACTTCTCTGAAAAATAATTCTGCTACATGAACAGCATCATTAGTCTTCTTCTAAGGAATGAAATGTGCCATCTTCAAAAATCTGTCAACTACTACAAAAATTGAATCATGTCCCCGCTGTGTCCTCGGTAAACCAAGAATAAAGTCCATGCTGATATCCTCCCAAGGCTTCTCTGGTACAGATAATGGCTGATACAACCCTGTATTCTGCTTCACTCCTTTTGCCATCTGACATACTCTGCAACTCTGTACAAACTTCTTCACATCTTGCTGCAACTGTGGTCAATAATAATTCTCACTAACCAAACCAAAGGTTTTATCACGACCAAAATGTCCAGCCAATCCTCCGCTATGCTTCTCCTTGATGAGATTCTCCCTCATAGAACTTCGTGGAATGCACAACTGACTCCCTCTGAATAGCATATCATCCTGGATGATGAAATCCAACCATTTCGTCCTATCTAGAGTAACAGGTTCTGTACAAGCTTTCCAAGCTTCACCAAAATCAAGATCCTCTAGATACAAATTCTTGAGTTCCTTGAACCCAACCACTTCAATCTGCATTTCTGTCAGCAATAGTTACCTTCTGCTAAGAGCATCTGCAACCCTATTAGACTTTCCACTCCTGTGTTTTAGAACAAATGTATAACTCTGCAAAAACTCAACCCATTTCAAATGCCTTTGATTCAATTTTCCTTGACTATTCAAATATTGCAAAGCTTGATGATCAGTATATAAAACAAAATCCTTAGGAAGCAGATAGTGCCTCCACTTTTTCAATGCCTGAACTATAGCATAAAATTCCTGATCATAAACAAAATATTTTCTCTTGGCATCATTTAATTTTTCACTAAAATAAGCAACAGGTTTACCTTCTTGGCTCATAACAGCTCCTATTGCAGTACCACTAGCATCACAATCTACTTGAAACACCTTATTGAAATCTGGAAGTGCTAAAACAGGTTGTTCTGTAACTTTTTGTTTCAACAATTGAAAACTCTTTTCTGCCCCATTAGTCCACTTAAACTCTTTTCTATCCCCTCTCATTGTTTCAGTCAAGGGTCCACAAATACTGCTAAAATTTTTGATAAAATTTCTGTAAAAGCTAGCTAGACCATGAAAAGATCTTACTTCGGTAGCACTCCTTGGAGTAGGCCATTCAAGAATAGCCTGTACCTTCTCTGGGTCCATTTTTAGACCTTCTGCTGAAACTACAAATCCCAAATACACTAACTCTTTCTTCACAAAACTGCACTTCTTCAAATTAATCAACAATTTCTCCTCTCAACTTCTCAAATACCATACGAATATGCATCATATGCTCATCCAATGTCTTACTAAAAATCAAAATATCATTTAGGTAAACAATGACAAACTTACCCAAAAATTCTTTCAAAACCTCGTTCATGAGCCGCATGAAAGTGCTCGGTGCATTGGTTAGCCCAAAAGGCATGACTAACCACTCATATAGTCCTTCCTTTGTCTTGAAGGCAGTCTTCCATTCATCTCCTTCTCTGATCCGAATCTGATGATATCCACTTTTCAGATCTATCTTTGAAAAATACACAGCTCTACTCAAACAATCCATAATATCATCCATTCGTGGGAATAGAAACCTGTACTTGATTGTGATCTTATTTATTGCCCTAGAATCTGTACACATCCTCCACTCTCCATTCTTCTTTGGTGCTAATACCACTGGTACTGCACAGGGACTCAGACTCTCTCGAATCAATCCTTTCTGTAACAACTCATGTACTTGTCTGTTCAACTCCTCACTTTCTGCAGGTGTCATTCTGTGTGCTACCTTATTCGGCAAACTCGCTCCTGGGATCAAGTCCATCTGATGACTGATCTTCCTGACTGGTGGTAATCCATCAGGCACGTTATCAGATACAATATCCTGAAACTCATTTAACAAATCTGCAACTTCTACTGGAACATCTTCTACTTTCTCTTTACCAGCTTTTGGAATTAAAGAAAAACATACATGCTCATGCCTCATACCATCTAGAAAATTTCTTCCATCAACAAAAGTTATCCTTGCATTACCACATACCTTTTCTTCGGTCTCCTTTAATGGTTTTAGCTTATGTCGCACTCCATCCTTTGTTAGGGAATAGGTATTCGCAGGACCATCATGTACAGCACATCTGTCAAATTGCCATGGTCTACCTAACAACATATGACATGCATCCATAGAGATGATATCACATAATACCTCATCTTGGTATCCGCCAACCTTGAACTTTACCAAGCATTGTTCATTGACCATGACCTTGTGGTCATCCTGTACCTAGGCAATCCGATATGGATGTGGGTGTTTCTATCTCTTGAGCTTCAACTTTGTCACCATCTCTTCTGACACCAAATTGTCAGTGCTTCCACTATCAATGATCACATCACAACATTTACCTTCACACTTGCACCTGGTGCGAAACAGGCTCCTCTTTTACTCAGGTTCATTCTCACCACTCAACAGGACTCTTCTGTTAATCAATATTTCTCCTCTTTCAGCATATTCAAAATTTGATGATCTGGCATCTTCATCTACATGTGTAACTCTGGCTTGGCCTTCATTTCTCCTATCTGTTCAGCCTTGGCGCTGAGGACATTCAAATGCCCTATGACCTTCTTCTCCACAGTGAAAACATGTTCCATGGAAGCCACCTCTTCCAGATCCTTGTCCCCTTCCTCTTCCTCTCTGATCTCTATTATTTTGATCCTGGAAGGGATTGAAATTATTTCCTCGCTGATTTTGACTACTACTGGCCTCATCCTTCTTTTTCGGATCCTCATTTCGGCCACCGTATGACCGTCCACCAGATCGTCCACCATGACCTCTTTCATTTTGTCTGCTCTCGAACTTTTTGTTCAGCTTTACTCTACTTTTAGGGCAAATTGGTATGCCTCTTCAATACTGTTCATTCGAACCAGATTCAGCTCCTCCTGAATGCTTGGCCTTAACCCATTAAGGTATCGGACAACTTTCTCCTTATCAGCTTCTGGATGGCCTGTTCTGATGAGAAGTCGGTAGAACTCCTCTGTATACTCCTGAACAAATCTTCCTACATGCTTCAAACTTTGTATTTTCTTTAGTAGATCAAGCTCATAATCAACAGGAATGAACTGTCGCTTAAATTTATCCACCATCCGATCCCATCTCGTGATTTTCTCCTTTCCCCTTCTATTTCGCTCCAACTGAATCTCTTGCCACCATATCTTCGCATGACCTTTCAGTCTGGCCTTCACAAATTTGACCCTATCAGGATCCTCAACATCTTCATACTCAAAATATTTCTCACATTCGTTGATCCAGTCGATCAATTCTTCTGGGTTAAGATTTCTAGAAAATGTAGGAACCTCAATCTTAGGTCTTTTCCCAATCTTAGAAATCGTCCGAAAAAGTCTTTATTCCTCGTGGTTCACAATTTTAACTTCTCCTTCTTGATATTCTTCTTCAGCTTCATCCTCGCTTTCATCTTTGACATGAAGATTCATTCCTCTGCGAATCTCTTCTTGCAATGCTCGCACTTGTCTCTGCAGTTCTCTAACCTCAGGTGTTACAACACCAGCTCTTCCGCCATGTTCCCTTCGTGGAGGCATTTTCGCGATGCACGCCGAAACCCTAGCCACGGTCCTGGTGCAAACTGCCTCACAGTTGGCGATCTGTTTACACACTCAAGAACTCCTACTCTGATACCACCTGATGAAGGGTGCTCCTCTTAATACCACAAACACATAACAGATATGGAGAAACAACAACAATAATATGCAAGAACAGAAAATTGGCTTCTTATTATCTCCATAAATGTGGAATTACAAACTTTCAGAATTATAATATGCAAAGCCACATGGGCATTCCCTTACAATATTCTGTAGGACAAAGCCTCGAACTATTACCCAGATCTACTACCCAGAACTATTCTGAACTGCCTAAGACAATAATACAGCCTTCCTTATATAGTCAATTTTCCACCGCCTGGGAAGGTTCCAGAATTTTAGCCAATAAGGCCGACCAAACTTAGAATTATTTTATTTTACATTTTATTACATCATAGTCGGCTCAAGATAACCTTTGAAACCCGAACAGAACTTTTGAAGAAAATTATTTTTTACCATTTCAGGTGGCCCAACTTCTGAAGACCATAAGTCATCACCCGTTGACCCGCTCGGCTATTATAACCCCATTTCAGAAATGCCACGAAGTGCTCTACAAGCTTGACCCATGCAAGCGCCCGTCACCCAAATTTTTGACCTCATCCAAGGCCTCTAAAGCCTTCAAAACTGAGTTCAAAGTTTCTGTACCCTACTGCCAATACCGAAAATCTTCAATATCTTCCAATCTACACCTGATCTGGCAATGAAACTTTACTGGCAGACTTATATCACCAAAACCAACCTCCAAGAAAGAAATCAGATCATTCTGAGCACATACAAAAATTACCAAAAATAGTAACTTTCCATAAATAGCAGCTCTGCACAAAATAGCCCTTATTGAAAATAAAAATAGAAATTATTTTTTTTGGGTGATGCAAGATTGCTCTTACACCCAGGATGCTCCTGCATCAGACACCCGGGGTAATTTGAGAAGTGACCCTGTCATGACTCAGGTGTGCAGAGGAAAATCAAGATGGCTAACCTCCTCCTTTGTCAGCCATGATGAATCTTCAACAGGCCATCCTTTCTACTTAACCAGATATTCTTCATATGTCCTGTTCCTTGTGCTTCTGCCAACACGACTGTCCAATATATCTTCGATCTCCTTAGTGTCTGAACTAGTTGCTGGAATACTCCACTGTGCTGCTGCAACCTCATCTTCAACACCTCCTTTGTGATACTCTGTCAAATCTGAAATGTTAAACACTGGTGAAATATTTAGCTCGGTAGGTAATTCTACCTCATATGCATTTCCTGAATCATGCTTCTTCAGTATCTTACATGGCCCAAACTTTTTCATTTTCAGCTTGGTATATGTACCAACTGGAAATCGCTCCTTCCGCAAATGAACCATGACTTCATCACCAACTTGAAATTCTTTATACCTCCTTTTCTCATCTGCCTTAGCCTTATACTGTGCATTCATCTTGGTAATATGCTTCCTCACCTCTTCATGGATGTTCTTCAAGTGTTCTGCAAAATCTTCAGCTTCAGCACTACTTATTTCTCCTTTATCTATTTTCCTCAATTCAGATGCATTTCTTGGACTACTTCCATATACAATCTGGAATGGTGATTTACCAGTGCTCCTATTGACAGAATTATTGTATGCAAATTTGGCCTATGGTAAAATCAAATCCCATCCTGTTGGCTTATCTCCAACTAAACATCTCAGCAAATTTCCCAAACTCCTATTCACCACCTCTGTCTGTCCATCAGTCTGTGGATGATGTGATGAACTGAACTTCAAATCTATCTTTAACTTTTTCCACAACGTACGCCAGAAATATCCAAAAAACTTAGTGTCCCGATCTGAAACTGTGGTCTTTGGCAAACCATGAAGTCTCACTACTTCTCTGAAAAACAATTCTGCTACATGAACAGCATCATTAGTCTTCTTCTAGGGAATGAAATGTGCCATCTTCAAAAATTTGTCAACTACTACAAAAATTGAATCATGTCCCCGCTATGTCCTCGGTAAATCAAGAACAAAGTCCATTCTGATATCCTCCCAAGGCTTCTCTGGTACAGATAATGGCTGATACAACCCTGTATTCTGCTTCACTCCTTTTTCCATCTGACATACTCTGCAACTCTGTACAAACTTCTTCACATCTTGTTGCAACTGTGGCCAATAATAATTCTCACTAACCAAACCAATGGTTTTATCATGACCAAAATGTCCAGCTAATCCTCCGCTATGCTTCTCCTTGATGAGATTCTCCCTCATAGAACTTCATGGAATGCACAACTGACTCCCTCTGAATAGCATATCATCCTGGATGATGAAATCCAACCATTTCGTCCTGTCTAGAGTAACAGGTTCTGTACAAGCTTTCCAAGCTTCACCAAAATCAAGATCTTCTGGATATAAATTCTTGAGTTCCTTGAACCCAACCACTTCAATTTGCATTTCTGTCAGCAATAGTTGCCTTCTGCTAAGAGCATCTGCAACCCTATTAGACTTTCCACTCTTGTGTTTCAGAACAAATGTATAACTCTGCAAAAACTCAACCTATTTCAAATGCCTTTGATTCAATTTTCCTTGACTATTCAAATATTGCAAAGCTTGATGATCAGTATACAAAACAAACTCCTTAGGAAGCAGATAGTGCCTCCAATTTTTCAATGCCTGAACTATAGCATAAAATTTCTGATCATAAACAGAATATTTTCTCTTGGCATCATTTAATTTTTCACTAAAATAAGCAACAGGTTTACCTTCTTGGCTCATAACAGCTCCTATTGCAGTACCACTAGCATCACAATCTACTTGAAACACCTTATTGAAATCTGGAAGTGCTAAAATAGGTTGTTCTGTAACTTTTTGTTTCAACAATTGAAAACTTTTTTCTGCCCCATTAGTCCACTTAAACTCTTTTCTATCCCCTCTCATTGTTTCAGTCAAGGGTCCACAAATACTGCTAAAATTTTTGATAAACTTTCTGTAAAAGCTAGCTAGACCATGAAAAGATCTTACCTCGGTAGCACTCCTTGGAGTAGGCCATTCAAGAATAGCCTGTACCTTCTCTGGGTCTATTTTTAGACCTTCTGCTGAAACTACAAATCTCAAATACACTAACTCTTTCTTCACAAAACTGCACTTCTTCAAATTAATCAACAATTTCTCTTCTCTCAACTTCTCAAATACCATACGAATATGCATCATATGCTCATCCAATGTCTTACTAAAAATCAAAATATCATCTAGGTAAACAATGACAAACTTACCCAGAAATTCTTTCAGAACCTCGTTCATGAGCCGCATGAAAGTGCTCGGTGCATTGGTTAGCCCAAAAGGCATGACTAACCACTCATATAGTACTTCCTTTATCTTGAAGGCAGTCTTCCATTCATCTCCTTCTCTGATCCGAATCTGATGATATCCACTTTTCAGATCTATCTTTGAAAAATACACAGCTCCACTCAAACAGTCCATAATATCATCCATTCGTGGCAATGGAAACCTGTACTTGATTGTGATCTTGTTTATTGCCCTAGAATCTATACACATCCTCCACTCTCCATTCTTCTTTGGTGCTAATACCGCTGGTACTGCACAGGGACTCAGACTCTCTCAAATCAATCCTTTCTGTAACAACTCATGTACTTGTCTGTTCAACTCCTCACTTTCTGCAGGTGTCATTCTGTGTGCTGCCTTATTCAGCAAACTCGCTCCTAGGATCAAGTCCATCTGATGACTGATCTTCCTGACTGGTGGTAATCCATCAGGCACGTTATCCGATACAATATCCTGAAACTCATTCAACAAATCTACAACTTCTACAAGAACATCTTCTACTTTCTCTTTACCAGCTTTTAGAATTAAAGCAAAACATACATGCTCATGCCTCATACCATCTAAAAAATTTCTTCCATCAACAAAAGTTATCCTTGCATTACCAAATACCTTTTCTTCGGTCTCCTTTAATAGTTTTAGCGTATGTCGCACTCCATCCTTTGTCAGGGAATAGGTATTCGCACGACCATCATGTACAGCACATTTGTTAAACTGCCATGGTCTACCTAACAACATATGACATGCATCCATAGAGATGATATCACATAATACCTCATCTTGGTATCCGCCAACCTTGAACTTTACCAAGCATTGTTCATTAACCATGACCTTGTGGTCATCCTGTACCCAGGCAATCCGATATGGATGTGGGTATTTCTGTCTCTTGAGCTTCAACTTTGTCACCATCTCTTCTGCCACCAAATTGTCAGTGCTTCTACTATCAATGATCACATCACAACATTTACCTTCACACT
Organism: Chamaecyparis obtusa; assembly: GCA_027943335.1. NCBI lineage: Eukaryota > Viridiplantae > Streptophyta > Pinopsida > Cupressales > Cupressaceae > Chamaecyparis > Chamaecyparis obtusa. The sequence goes on along the minus strand of BSBK01004051.1, from coordinate 1,121,937 downwards.
TGCACCTGGTGCGAAACAGGCTCCTCCTTTGCTCAGTTTTATTCTCACCACTCAACAAGACTCTTCTGTTAATCAACATTTCTTCTCTTTCAGCATCTTCAGAATTTGATGATCTGGCATCTTCATCTACATGTGCAACTCTGGCCTGGCCTTTATTTCTCCTGTCTGTTCTGCCTTGGCACTGAGGACATTCAAATGCCCTATGACCTTCTTCTCCACAGTGAAAACATGTTCCACGGAAGCCACCTCTTCTAGATCCTTGTCCCCTTCCTCTTCCTGTCTGATCTTTATTATTTTGATCCTGGAAGCGATTGAAATTATTTCCTCACTAATTTTGACTACTACTGGCCTCATCCTTCTTTTTTGGATCCTCATTTCGGCCACCGTATGATCATCCACTAGATCGTCCCCCGTGACCTCTTTCGTTTTGTCTGCTCTCGAACTTCTTGTTCAGCTTTTCCTCTACTTTTAGGGCAAATTGGTATGCTTCTTCAATACTGTTCATTCGAACCAGATTTAGCTCCTCCTGAATGCTTGGCCTTAACCCATTAAGGTATCGGGCAACTTTCTCCTTATCAGCTTCTGCATGGCCTGTTCTGATGAGAAGTCGATAGAACTCCTCTTTATACTCCTGAAAAGATCTTCCTGCTTGCTTCAACCTTTGCATTTTCTTTAGTAGATCAAGCTCATAATCAATAGGAATGAACTGTCACTTCAATTTATCCACCATCCCATCCCATCTCGTGATTTTCTCCTTTCCCCTTCTATTTCGCTCCAACTGAATCTCTTGCCACCATATCTTCGCATGACCTTTCAGTCTGGCCTTCGCAAATTTGACCCTATCAGGATCCTCAACATCTTCATACTCAAAATATTCCTCACATTCGTTGATCCAGTCGATCAATTCTTCTGGGTTAAGATTTCCAAAAAATGTAAGAACCTCAATCTTAGGTCTTTTCCCAATCTTAGAAATCGCCCGAAAAAGTCTTTCTTCCTCGTGGTTCACAATTTCAACTTCTCCTTCTTGATATTCTTCTTCAGCTTCATCCTTGCTTTCGTCTCTGACATTAAGATTCATTCCTCTGCGAATCTCTTCTTGCAATGCTCGCACTTGTCTCTGCAGTTCTCTAACCTCAGGTGTTACAACACCAGCTCTTCCGCCACATTGCCTTCGTGGAGGCATTTTCGTGATGCGCGCTAAAACCCTAGCCACGGTCCTGGTGCAAACTACCTCACAGTCGGTGATCTATTTACACACTCAAGAACTTCTGCTCTGATACCACCTGATGAAGGGTGCTCCCCTTAATACCACAAACACATAACAGATATTGAGAAACAACAACAATAATATGCAAGAATAGAAAATTAGCTTCTTATTATCTCCACAAATGTGGAATTACAAACTTTCAGAATTACAATATGCAAAGCCACATGGGCATTCCCTTACAATATTCTGTAGGACAAAGCCTCGAACTATTACCCAGATCTACTACCCAGAACTATTCTGAACTGCCTAAGACAATAATACAGCCTTCCTTATATAGGCAATTTTCCACCGCCTGGGAAGGTTCCAAAATTTTAGCCAATAAGGCCGACCAAACTTAGAATTATTTTATTTTACATTTTATTACATCATAGTCGGCTCAAGATAACCTTTGAAACCCGAACAGAAATTTTGAAGAAAATTATTTTTCGCCATTTCAGGTGGCCCAACTTCTGAAGACCATAAGTCATCACCCGTTGACCCGCTCGACTATTATAACCCCATTTCAGAAATGCCACGAAGCGCTCTACAAGCTTGACCTGCACAAGCGCTCGTCACCCAAATTTTTGACCTCATCCGCGGCCTCTAAAGCCTTCAAAGCTGAGTTCAAAGTTTCTGTACCCTGCTGCCAATACCGAAAATCTTCAATATCTTCCAATATACACTTGATCTGGCAATGAAACTTTACTGGCAGACTTATATGACCAAAATCAACCTCTAAGAAAGAAATCAGATCATTCTGAGCATATACAAAAATTACCAAAAATAGTAACTTTCCATAAATAGCAGCTCTGCACAAAATAGCCCTTATTGAAAATAAAAATAGAAATTATTTTTTTTGGGTGATGCAAGATTGCTCTTACACCCAGGATGCTCCTGCATCAGACACCCAGGGTAATTTGAGAAGTGACCCTCTCACGACTCAGGTGTGCAGAGGAAAACCAAGATGGCTAACCTCCTCCTTTGTCAACCATGATGAATCTTCAACAGGCCATCCTTTCCACTTGACCAGATATTCTTCATATGTCGTGTTCCTTGTGCTTCTGCCAACACGACTGTCCAATATATCTTCGATCTCCTTAGTGTCTGAACTAGTTGCTGGAATACTCCACTGTGCTGCTGCAACCTCATCTTCAACACCTCCTTCATGATACTCTGTCAAATCTGAAATGTTAAACACTAGTGAAATATTTAGCTCGGTAGGTAATTCTACCTCATATGCATTTCCTGAATCATGCTTCTTTAGTATCTTACATGGCCCAAACTTCTTCATTTTCAGCTTGTTATATGTACCAAATGGAAACCGCTCCTTTTGCAAATGAACCATTACTTCATCACCAACCTGAAATTCCTTATACCTCCTTTTCTCATCTGCCTTAGCCTTATACTGTGCATTCATCTTGGTAATATGCTTCCTCACCTCTTCATGGATGTTCTTCAAGTGTTCTGTAAAATCTTCAGCTTCAGCACTACTTATTTTTCCTTTATTTATTTTCCTCAATTCAGATGCATTTCTTGGACTACTTCCATATACAATCTGGAATGGTGATTTACCAGTGCTCCTATTGACAGAATTATTGTATGCAAATTCAGCTTGTGGTAAAATCAAATCCCATCCTGTTAGCTTATCTCCAACCAAACATCTCAGCAAATTTCCCAAACTCCTATTCACCACCTCTGTCTATCCATCAGTCTGTGGATGATGTGATGAACTGAACTTCAAATCTGTCTTTAACTTCTTCCACAATGTACGCCAGAAATATCCAACAAACTTAGTGTCCCGATCTGAAACTGTGGTCTTTGGCAAACCATGAAGTCTCACTACTTCTCTGAAAAATAATTCTGCTACATGAACAACATCATTAGTCTTCTTGCAGGGAATGAAATGTGCCATCTTCAAAAATCTGTCAACTATTACAAAAATTGAATCATGTCCCCGCTGTGTCCTCGGTAAACCAAGAACAAAGTCCATGCTGATATCCTCCCAAGGCTTCTCTAGTACAGATAATGACTGATAGAACCCTGTATTCTGCTTCACTCTTTTTGCCATCTGACATACCCTGCAACTCTGTACAAACTTCTTCACATCTTGCTGCAACTGTGGCCAATAATAATTCTCACTAACCAAACCAATAGTTTTATCATGACCAAAATGTCCAGCCAATCCTCCGCTATGCTTCTCCTTGATGAGATTCTCCCTCATAGAACTTCGTGGAATGCACAATTGACTCCCTCTGAATAGCATATCATCCTGGATGATGAAATCCAACCATTTCATCCTGTCTAGAGTAACAGGTTCTGTACAAGCTTTCCAAGCTTCACCAAAATCAGGATCCTCTGGATACAAATTCTTGAGTTCCTTGAACCCAACCACTTCAATCTGCATTTCTGTCAGCAATAGTTGCCTTCTGCTAAGAGTATCTGCAACCCTATTAGACTTTCCACTCTTGTGTTTCAGAACAAATGTATAACTCTGCAAAAACTCAACCCATTTCAAATGCCTTTGATTCAATTTTCCTTTACTATTCAAATATTGCAAAGCTTGATGATCAGTATACAAAACAAACTCCTTAGAAAGTAGATAGTGCCTCCACTTTTTCAATGCCTGAACTATAGCATAAAATTCCTGATCATAAACAAAATATTTTCTCTTGGCATCATTTAATTTTTCACTAAAATAAGCAACAGGTTTACCTTCTTGGCTCATAACAGCTCCTATTGCAGTACCACTAGCATCACAATCTACTTGAAACACCTTATTGAAATCTGGAAGTGCTAAAATAGGTTGTTCTCTAACTTTTTGTTTCAACAATTGAAAACTCTTTTCTGCCCCATTAGTCCACTTAAACTCTTTTCTATCCCTTCTCATTGTTTCAGTCAAGGGTCCACAAATACTGCTAAAATTTTTGATAAACTTTTTGTAAAAGCTAGCTAGACCATGAAAAGATCTTACCTCGGTAGCACTCTTTGGAGTAGGCCATTCAAGAATAGCCTGTACCTTCTCTGGGTCCATTTTTAGACCTTCTGCTGAAACTACAAATCCCAAATACACTAACTCTTTCTTCACAAAACTGCACTTCTTCAAATTAATCAACAATTTCTCTTCTCTCAACTTCTCAAATACCATACGAATATGCATCATATGCTCATCCAATGTCTTACTAAAAATCAAAATATCATCTAGGTAAACAATGACAAACTTACCCAGAAATTCTTTCAGAACCTTGTTCATGAGCCGCATGAAAGTGCTCGGTGCATTGGTTAGCCCAAAAGGCATGACTAACCACTCATATAGTCCTTCCTTTGTCTTGAAGGTAGTCTTCAATTCATCTCCTTCTCTGATCCGAATCTGATGATATCCACTTTTTAGATCTATCTTTGAAAAATACACAGCTCCACTCAAACAGTCCATAATATCATCCATTCGTGGCAATGGAAACTTGTACTTGATTGTGATCTTGTTTATTGCCCTAGAATCTGTACACATCCTCCACTCTCCATTCTTCTTTGGTGCTAATACCGCTGGTACTGCACAGGGACTCAGACTCTCTCGAATCAATCCTTTCTATAACAACTCATGTACATGTCTGTTCAACTCCTCACTTTCCGCAGGTGTCATTCTATGTGCTGCCTTATTCGGCAAACTCGCTCTTGGGATCAAGTCCATTTGATGACTGATCTTCCTGACTGGTGTTAATCCATCAGGCACATTATCGGATACAATATCCTGAAACTCATTGAACAAATCTGCAACTTCTACTGGAACATCTTCTACTTTCTCTTTACCAGCTTTTGGAATTAAAGAAAAACATACATGCTCATGCCTCATACCATCTAAAAAATTTCTTCCATCAACAAAAGTTATCCTTGCATTACCACATACCTTTTCTTCGATCTTCTTTAATGGTTTTAGCTTATGTCGCACTCCATCCTTTGTCAGGGAATAGGTATTTGCACGACCATCATGTACAGCACATCTGTCAAACTGTCATGGTCTACCTAACAACATATGACATGCATCCATAGAGATGATATCACATAATACCTCATCTTGGTATCCGCCAACCTTGAACTTTACCAAGCATTGTTCATTAACCATGACCTTGTGGTCATCTTGTACCAAGGCAATCTGATATGGATGTGGGTGTTTCTGTCTCTTGAGCTTCAACTTTGTCACCATCTCTTCTGACACCAAATTGTCAGTGCTTCCACTATCAATGATCACATCACAACATTTACCTTCACACTTGCACCTGGTGCGAAACAGGCTCCTCCTTTGCTCAGGTTCATTCTCACCACTCAACAGGACTCTTCTGTTAATGAACGTTTCTCCTCTTTCAGCATCTTCAGAATTTGATGATCTGGCATCTTCATCTACATGTGCAACTCTGGCCTGGCCTTCATTTCTCCTGTCTGTTCTGCCTTGGCGCTAAGGACATTCAAATGCCCTATGAACTTCTTCTCCACAGTGAAAACATGTTCCACGGAAGCCACCTCTTCCAGATCCTTGTCCCCTTCCTCTTCCTCTCTGATCTCTATTATTTTGATCCTGGAAGCGATTGAAATTATTTCCTCACTGATTTTGACTACTGCTGGCCTCATCCTTCTTTTTCGGATCCTCATTTCGGCCACCGTATGACCATCCACCAGATCATCCACCGCGACCTCTTTCATTTTATCTGCTCTCAAACTTCTTGTTCATCTTTTCCTCTACTTTTAGGGCAAATTGGTATGCCTCTTCAATACTGTTCATTCGAACCAGATTCAGTTCCTCCTGAATGCTTGGCCTTAACCCATTAAGGTATCGGGCAACTTTCTCCTTATCAGCTTCTGCATGGCCTGTTCTGATGAGAAGTCGATAGAACTCCTCTGTATACTCCTGAACAGATCTTCCTGCTTGCTTCAAACTTTGTATTTTCTTTAGTAGATCAAGCTCATAATCAACAGGAATGAACTGTTGCTTCAATTTATCCACCATCCGATCCCATCTCGTGATTTTCTCCTTTTCCCTTCTATTTCGCTCCAACTGAATCTCTTGCCACCATATCTTTGCATGACCTTTCAGTCTAGCCTTCGTAAATTTGACCCTATCAGGATCCTCAACATCTTCATACTCAAAATATTCCTCACATTCGTTGATCCAGTGATCAATTCTTCCGGGTTAAGATTTCCAGAAAATGTAAGAATCTCAATCTTAGGTCTTTTCCCAATCTTAGAAATCGCCCGAAAAAGTCTTTCTTCCTCGTGGTTCACAATTTCAACTTCTCCTTCTTGATATTCTTCTTCAGCTTCATCCTCGCTTTCTTCTCTGACATTAAGATTCATTCCTCTATGAATCTCTTCTTGCAATGCTCGCACTTGTCTCTGTAGTTCTCTAACCTCAGGTGTTACAACACCAGCTCTTCCGCCACGTTCCCTTCGTGGAGGCATTTTTGCGATGCGTGCCGAAACCCTAGCCACGGTCCTGGTGCAAACTGCCTCACAGTCGACGATCTGTTTACACACTCAAGAACTCCTGCTCTGATACCACCTGATGAAGGGTGCTCCCCTTAATACCACAAACACATAACAGATATAGAGAAACAACAACAATAATATGCAAGAACAGAAAATTGGCTTCTTATTATCTCCACAAATGTGGAATTACAAACTTTCAGAATTACAATATGCAAAGCCACATGGGCATTCCCTTACAATATTCTGTAGGATAAAGCCTCGAACTATTACCCAGATCTACTACCCAGAACTATTCTGAACTGCCTAAGACAATAATATAGCCTTCCTTATATAGGCAATTTTCCACCGCTTGGGAAGGTTCCAAAATTTTAGCCAATAAGGCCGACCAAACTTAGAATTATTTTATTTTACATTTTATTACATCATAGTCAGCTCAAGATAACCTTTGAAACCCGAACAGAAATTTTGAAGAAAATTATTTTTCGCCATTTCAGGTGGCCCAACTTCTGAAGACCATAAGTCATCACCTGTTGACCCGCTCGGCTATTATAACCCCATTTCAAAAATGCCATGAAGTGCTCTACAAGCTTGACCCGCGCAAGCGCCCATCACCCAAATTTTCAACCTCATCCGGGGCCTCTAAAACCTTCAAAATTGAGTTTAAAATTTCTGTACCCTGCTGCCAATACCGAAAATCTTCAATATCTTCCAATATACACTTGATCTGGCAATGAAACTTTACTGGCAGACTTATATGACCAAAATCAACCTCCAAGAAAGAAATTAGATCATTCTGAGCACATACAAAAATTACCAAAAATAGTAACTTTCCATAAATAGCAGCTCTGCACAAAATAGCCCTTATTGAAAATAAAAATAGAAATAATTTTTTTTGGGTGATGCAAGATTGCTCTTACACCCAGGATGCTCCTGCATCAGAACCATAGGTTAGAGGCCACCTATTTTAGTTGCTTATCTTCTTAGTGCAAGGATTGATCCAAGTGGACTAACCTGGATCACCCCAAGATACTCACCATATGTGTCCCTTTGGTTGTGTTGTTTGACACTTCCATGAAAAAGCCAATATCTCTTGTGGGCAACCACTTGGTGTGAGGCAAGGGGGCATCAAGTTGTGGGCTAAGTTGGTAAGTATTGAGCCTTGTCTTATAGGCAGATATTGTTTGAATTGTCTTCAATTGTGTGATACCAATGTAAATGTTCTCAACATACAAACAATTGGTAGCATTCATAGGGTGCAATTTTACTTTTGAATATCATAAGTGCTTGTCTTGGCAAGGTTGCTTTTGCCCTTGTTTCGAGTGTTTGAAGACATGTTTGATCCCCTACTATTTGCAAACCTATCCAAATGCTGTGATTGAAATTAGACATTTTCACCCTCAGATTCAGAAACTTGAGATCAGACCTTAAAAACTTGAAATTTTGCATAAATTGGTCAAAAACTGCATCAGTATCACCTGTACTTAAGAGAAATATCGCGTGATACTTCGCACTGGAACTGTATCACCTGATAGTTGTTAGGTCTGTCACCTGGTAGTTTTGAAGTATATCGCATGGTATTGTGTGAAGTATCACCCGATCCTAGGTTTATCGCCCAACCTGTTTGGAGTCTGTTGCCTGGAAGTTTTTAGTAGTATTCTTAGTTTCAGTCATTTAAGCTACCTTAGTATGACTTGACCTTTGAGTAGGTTATCTGACCTTGCTATTAGAGACCTGTTTTGACTGCAAATTTTTTATTTTAATCTTCTAGGGATCATTTCAATTGATTTATAAGGTTACCTTGAAAATAATTTGTCAAGTTAGAGAGTTATTCCTAGTGAAAAGTTTATCTTTAGAATTGTTGATCACACCCTTGGAGAATTTTGATCCTACTATTGTCCAAATCATTTTTCATATATCTCAATTTCGATTTGATTTTGGCTAAGTCCAACCTCCTGATTCAAAAGTACTAGGGTATTCACCCTTTGTTGGAAGCACCTCTTTGACAGTGTTGGTGATGCCCTTTATTTTCTATCTTTTCATTTTCTCTTTGGACAATAGAGAATCTTAATTATCCTAGGTTGGCATTGGCACTTGAAGAGATTGACTTATCACCTAGAGTTTCTTTCTTTCATGTCAGTTACAACAAGATACCAAGTTAGTCAAAGGAAACAACCTCCAAGTTGTCAAATCCTAGGTGTTGTAATGTTGCTCAACATCTCAATGAACATTATGGTATCAATTGCACAAGATGACTCTTAGTCTCCTTCTTCCTTCTCCATTTCCCATGTTCTTTTGAAGTCTTCTATTCCCATGGGAAATTCTTCTTCTTCTTCTTGATTCTTTTCCTCTTATTTTCTAGTCTACCTTCTTCTATTCATCTATTCATTTCTTCCATGATTAATTCTTCCTCTTCTAGAACCATGAATTTCAACTATCTTGTTAAGGAACCTCTCTTGAGAATAAATGATCTTGAACTCATTGCTCAATTTGAAGAGTATCTTTATTCCTCCAATAGTCTTTCCAAATATCTCATGGGTGACAAACTTATAGCAAAAATAAAAGAAAACATGATTAAATCAAATGCCTTTGCTAGGATCATAAACATGATCATATCACAACCTCCTTCTTCTAAACATTCTTCATCATCTAATTTTTCTCATTCTTCCTCATCTTCCAAGTCTTATCATGACTCTTCCAGACATCATTCTCATTCTTCATCTTCTAAGTTTTATCATGATTCTTCTAAACACTGTTCACATTCTTCATCTTCCAAATCTTATCATGAATCTTCTAAACATTATTCGAATTCCTCATTATCCAAGTCTTCTTCTTCCACTAGGTCTTCACCTTCCTCTTCTCCACAATCTCATTCCTCTTCTAGTTCGCCTAAGAATATTCCTTCTCTTTAGAAGACATACCATAAAGAGAAATGTGATAGTCCTTATGATGCCTCTTCCACAAAGAGTGACACACCCACCTATGATGACTATGACAATGGATAGTTTAGCCATACCAATGATGCTTCTATTCCTAAGAGTCCTCATCATCATGTGCTTAGGCTTACTAAAGGGTCATCTTATTGGGTAGATTGTGATGGGGATCCATATGATTCTGATTTTGAAAGAGAATATGATATTTGTTGTGAACAATATGATACATCTACTTCTATTGAGGAAGAGAAAGCTTTCTGTGCTGATTATAAACATAGATACTATAAGCATCTCTCCTCTAAAAGTTCTCATGCTGAAAATAAAGATTGCACTTTCAAGCAAGATCATGTTAATGTTGTACCTTTGTCTTGTGATGGTTCTCTTCCATCCTCTACTTCCTCCAATACCCACACATTTCCTAAAGCTTTCAAGTCTTCCAAATCTTTCACAAATCCTTCATCTAACAAAGATCCTAAGGCTTCCCATGCGGTTCCCTATAGTTATTCTCAAGGGTCATCTCTTAAAGAAACTCAAGCTAATCTTCACTTGGCTGCAAATACTTTCAATAATGTCAAACCTAAAGAGCCTAAGTCTTTATGCGCTATAATGCCTACTTCAGTTAGTCCTTCACCATCTTTTCCAAAGTCTTCCATACAATCCCAACATGCTTCCTTGTCCTTAGAAGTGGCTCCATGTCAAGAGGACTCTAAAAATGATAAAGAAAAGAACATAAAGAATCATCAAGATCAAGGACCCTCCATGTCATCTAATCCTTTTCATGATGTCTCTCCTCCATTTCATGGTTCTTTTGATCCTTTACACCCTTCTCCATTCATTCCACCATGTCTTAATTCTTCCTCTAAGCAAGATCAAGTTACTACTTACACCGTTGAGCTTGTTGATAATCAAAATAACCTTACCACACTTGTGATTTCCAAAGATGATAGTTCCATTGAGGTTATTGAAAATGATGTTGTTACTTCCAATGATAAGCCTATTGAAAATCAAGAGAAAAATTCTATGCTTGTGCTATCCAAAGATCTTTGTCAAGATCAAAGCCTTCCATCTTCTTGTTCTACCACTCCATGTTCACTTCTACTTTCTACTCTTCCTAAGTCTTCACAAGCTTTGAATGTTCCTATCGAAGAAGTTTCTCCTATTCAAGATGTTCACAATCCTCTTGAAAATCCTAATGCTCACTCTAAAGATGTTGATGTCCTTGGATGTCATATAAATGCTGATGAATTGGTTGATTATCCTTTTGCATCTTCCACTTCCATCCTTGGACCTCCTCCACCATTGCTAAGGACTTCACATCTGCCTTCCATATTGGGTCCTTATGTCCCTTCACTTTCCCCTCCTAATTCTCCTATTTCATCATTAATTTTAGGTCCTTACGTCCCTCCATCTCCTATCTTTCCTCAAGATCAACATAGATGCATACCCTTGAATCCTTTTCATCCACCTATCCATCTAAACCAATCATATCTTCCTTCTTCTTCCACAAGTCCCAAGTCTTTTGGAAGTCACTTGAATGTTCAATACAAGAAAAAGAAGCAATACAAGAATCCATCAAAAAAAGAAGATCACCATGTCTCCTCTAATTGACATGGGGGCATAAAGTCAAAAGAGATATTTAAGAAGAAAACTACAAGACAAGTATGGGTTCCAAAATCCATCATTCAAGATATTCTCTCTAAATCATCAAAAGGAAATGAAAATCTTAAAGCTATATGGATTACAAAGTCTCTCTTGAAAGAGTCTCATGTTGAGCAAAAGGTGAAGTTGACATTCAAGCTTCCAAGGTTTCCACTTCATCTTCTTCCAAAAACATTCTTCCATTCCATGTGCCTAAACTGCAACCTCTGCTAAATATTCACCATATTCCTTCTCGTATTCCCTCATTCACATTTCCTCCATCCTCTCACCACCCTTCAAGGTGTGTGTTGATGTTGATCTTTCCTTCCTTTCTATCTACCCTTTCACAATCCTTCCATTCATTATCCTTCTACCTTCTATCATTTTTCATCATTATCCTATTCTTCCTATCTTCCAACCTCACTCGCTTTACATAAAGCCTTATCCTCCATTTTTCTCTTCCATTTTCCTTTCCCTATTAGCATCTTTGAGCATATCAATTTGGATCCTTGGCATATCATGGTTTATCCTTTCAAGGAGCATTATCTAAAAAGCTTTCCTTCTTCCAAAAATTTCAAAAAATAGAAAAATAAAAAAATGAAAAAAAAAAAGAAGAAGAAAAAGAAGAAAAAATTGAAAATGTGCCTTGGTGGAAACCTGGAGACAGGCACCTTGGTAGAAAAATTAAAGAGAAATAAATTTATTCTATGGTGAAAACCACTCCCTTGTGGCGCCTTGGATAAGTATCATGATGAAAACCTGGCAATCAGGTGTCATGCGTAGTTCTTCTACATATTTCATTCATTCCGTCTTCTCTCTTTGATCTTGATAATGCTGAGCTATACACAAACATTTGGCTATCTTGTGAGCTATCTTATGATGATCTTTCTTTCATTCCATTCATGTTTAGCCTTCATATTTATTTTCCTCCATTCATTCTAGCCTTTCCCTATCCTTTTCCCCTTTGGTCTTTATCTAATAAAAAGAGTAAAATACAATGCTATGAAGTCTCTTGACATGTCTCCCCTCTTTGGACTACATCCTTTCATGCTCTTACATTGTGCTTTTGTGGCTTATCCCATGCTAGCCTTTCATTGCTTGTCCGAATATGCTTTTCATGAAAATTTTTCCCTAGCTTGGGTACTCTTGAAGAGTTTTCCTTTGAGGATTTCTTCCCTCCATTCGCCTTCATTCTCCTTTCCTCCATCTCATTCACCAAATTGCTCATCCATCTTCTCCCTCACCTTGCTAGACATTGGGACTGCATGATGTGATCTTGCTCAAAGAGTTCGATGCCCATTCTATCTGGGGGCATCCTTTGTACATACTTATTGATCTTGAAAAAATCCAAAAAAATGGTATATTGTTAAAAATTTTAAAAATTGAAAAATGTCTTGAAAAAATTATCATCTTAGTGAAAATCTACTAATAGACGCTTTGATGTACCTCCAAAAAATATATATCTTGCAAAAAAAATACCAAAAAAATTGATATATGATGCTGAAAAAATTCTAAAAAGAATAAAAAGTCCTGAAAAAATTAAAAAAATAGAAAAAAAATAGAAAAAGTGCCTTGGTGAAAACTTGGAAACAGGCGCCTTGGTAGCAAAAAATAAAAAAAATGAAAGAAAAAGAAAATTGCAATAAAAATCCAAGTGGTGAAAACCTAGAAACAGGTGCTACTTGAGGTCTTTGCACCCTTGTCTTTTAGCATGTGTCCTCAACACTGAGCCTTTCTCCATCATGTCTTGACCTTATTTGACTTGGTCTGGAATTGGTCTTTGTTTTTGTCTAGGGGCATAACTATTCGCATAGGTCCTTTAGGTGCGTTCATCTCTTGGGGCATTTCCCAATAGGTATTTTTCAACACCACCCCAAACAATGTTTTTCAACACTACCTTTGCATCAAGTGTTTCTTAACACTTATCAGATGTCTTACCCAGTAGTCTGAGTGTAATGCGATATTTCTCATTGGTAGATGTGACAACCAGAGTTTGACTCTATGACCAACACACACACTTAAACAATTAACTCTATTGAGATATGTTGACTTTATTTTTCTTTGTGTGTTGTCTATGAGGATTTCTTTGATAAGTGGTCTCTCCCTGAGAAGCTTTTGATGATGCATAGCTAGAAGACTGAGGGTATGAGAACATGTTTTATTTCTTTATCTGCTTGTGGGTATATTTTGTTGATCCTAACTGTCATGAGCATTTATGCTGGTGTTACTTGACACTTGGGGTTGACAAGGTATTATCCTTGACTATTTTGTGAGTGCATGCTTCTAGTTATCCTGACTTTCATGTGTCTTGATACAAACATAATCTCAACATATCAAACTTAGGTGATCTCACTACACTACTCATCTTGACCTACATGTCTTTGATGCCTAGGTGAGATCTCCACATTTTTATCTGATACAGATCATATTCATATTCACATAGTCATACTAGTGTGTATTGTATGATCTTACAGCACTACCTAATGCTTGATGATGATAATTAGATGTCTATAAGCATTATGACCTTGCAAGTCAACCACTTTGCATAGTAGCTTGCATTTTAGGTTCATCTTTGGCTTAGTTTTGCATTTTGCATATGGAGAGAGCTCTCCTTTTCATCTTACAAGGACCTATTGGTCAACTACACTCACCTTTCACTTCTTCTCAATCATGTCTTTCACTTCTTGTCTTTCATATCACATCCTTTTCTATGACCTTTTCACCCCTTATAGCATTTTGACTTTTTGATCAATTTTCAAAACACCTCAGAATTAAGCAAAAATTGCACCCCTAGCTAATTTCGACATCCCGGATCCATTTTCAGACTTGAAATCAAAATCCAAGGTTATCTTAATTGTAAAAATCATGTTTCAAAATTTTCCCCTTCTTATGAGTAGTTGATTGACTTTTTGAAGCATAATCCAATTTTCGATAGACTTTCTTCCTTCCATGTCTCTCAAATTTTCTAGTCTTTCATTCATGCTATTTGTAGTCTTCTATTTCTATTCTTCTGCTTCATCACTGGGGCATGTTTCATTGCCTATTGGTTACCCTATTGACCTCTACATTCGATTATGATTTCATTCTGATTTGATCAAATCTTTTATCAGTTGTTGTCTCTCCTCTACCTGATTTCAATTTCAATTCTGAGAGGGCAATATCTATTGGATTTTTATTCTTGATTTCCTAATTTTCTTGATTCAGACATCTTTTGTGAGCTTTTGCTCAAATTTGAGATTCTTATCTCTTACTTTGAATATGATCCCAAAGAAACCTCATGTTCAAAAGCTTTTGTTTATGTTTTGTCTGGATATGATCCCAATCGAACTCATATTTGAGTTCTTTTTGTGATCCCAGATTGATCTCACATTTCAACTTCATTCTTTGACTACATGTGTTCCCAAACCGATCACACATTAGTCAAAGAGGGGCAAAATGTATGCACCCAAAAATGGTCACCTAGACTTTGGGCCCCATTTATTTGATTTATCAACCCTAAATCATTTTTATCAATAATCAATATATTCAACATTATCAATTTCTTGATTAAGTCTTAATTTCAATCATATATTGGATTTTTATCCTATGGGCTAACCATTTATCCTAAGTTTTTATTTAATTAAAAAGAATATTTTCTCACCTTTTAATTAAATTGAAAAACCCTCACTTTTCCTCTTATCCTAAGTTGCACAAATAAAGTATTATTCTTATTTTATAAAAAGTGAAAAAGTACCTTTTGTCTCATATGGACATAAAGTCAACTTCTATTTTCTCATTGGAGGATATTTGTGTACAAGGATCAAGCTTCCATTTTTCTCCACTGTTGATTAAGACTTTTGCCTCTTAATCTCAATGGTCCATTTTAGTTCATTTCTTATAAAAGGAGAGCTCTCTCCTTCATTTGGATATCTTGGAATTTTATGACATTGTTATGCTGCAGGTTTTCTAGCTCACTTTGAAGACTCTTTTGAAGAAATTGAATAATTTATTTCTTTCATTTTATTTTATCATTTAATTTCACCTTTCATTTGATTAGTTTGCATAATCATGGCATTTTAGAGTAATTTGCCTTTTATGCAATAGATTCAGCTCACATAGTCTAATTAGGGGCTTGTAATTCATTGCAATTTCCTTTCATAGTTGCATTGTACTTTCATTTTCATAGATTAATTTTCATTCTCATATAGTTTGCATTACATTTGCATACTTTGATTCAATTTGGGGATATTGGCATTCTTTCCCTTGTCTTTGGATTTGAATCTCTCATTATATGGTTGACTAGCAAGGTCACTAGTTTGTAGCTCTAGCTGAGAGCAATTTTATCATAGTCCCTTGCAACTCCATGCATAGAGAGCTATGAGCCACTTTGTGAGGCCTCGTTGTTGAGAAACTTTGCATGTAATGGTTCATAGAAGTGTGGTCACTTTTACACCATACACCCAATATGAATTGTCAAAAGAGGTGGCTAGAGTAGCCAAGATAAGACTATTGCAACATGAGATACAAAAGGTATAAAGAGATAAAGTAAACCAACAAGAGACAACACAAGCCAAAGAAAAGATCAATCAATTCCCAACTTGAGACAACCAGTTTCTAATAGTGAATGATAAGAAAAAAGAAAAATAGACCTTAGACAAAAAGAAGATCAGATAAAGAGTCAAACAGTTAATGGCAAACAGGTCTCTATTTCTAAAAATTGGGCTACAGCTTCATGCGAGAAAGTACTAGGCTACACAAGAGAACACAAACCTTCATGTGAAAGAACAAAGTCTCACTCAAGAAAGTGCTGTGAAAAGTGAAACTTCGGATTGGAAAAATCCAAAATCTGATAGTCTAACATAGTTTTTGAGGTTAAAGTTGAATTCTGAGGTACATCCTGAATTGATGTCTGACAAAAAATCTAGTTTCCTGTTAGGTTTGCATAACAGTTTAATCAACAATCTCATTTTGAGGTTTCAAGCATTCATTTAAAGACACAATGGTTTAGATCAATTAGTTGTGATACAAGAAGTAGTCATTAACAAACCTATCAAGGACAAAGAAACTTGATAGGATCAGGGGAGTCTTTGTTTGATAATGTTTGGACAATGTTTAAGATTTGATAACAAACACATAGCTTATCCCTACCAAAAAAATGGAGAGAAGACAAAACCTTTTCCCCATTGCTTATCCGCATACGTGCACCTCACATAGCCATGTCACCCCCTAGAGGGCACCTATGTTTTTGGTGTTTCCAAGGACTCAATAGTATACATTCAAAGGTTACCTTTATGGTAGGGGCCAGTTTCATATACCACCTTCAAGCGTCTAGGTGTATGCCTATGATGGGAATCCACGAGAGAGATTCTTCCCCCTCCCTACACAAAGATTATGACTCCTTTCATAGGTGAACTAGGTAGGCCACTAGCTAAGGAAATTTTTAATAGGCTTCCATTCATGCTAACCTTTGGTGCCCCCGATACAGGTTCGAGGCCTCGCAGCCACACCAACACCTGAAAGTCATACACCCCCATAAGCAAGGCTAGGAGCAGCACCACTCAGTATATTAGATGAAGCCTTCTCAAGATGATAGTCGAAATCATGAGAAGGAAGCTAATATGGCTTAGGAGTCTTTAAACTCAACAAAGCATTCTTTATTAAAGTGAGGTGGAATCACCAGTGAAAGGTACGTACTCACTTGGGTCATTCCTGGAGGTTCAACTTCTGGTAGGTCCTCTAAAGGTGACACAACTTGGCTTAGATCTGAGGGTTTGATTTTCTATTTCTCTCAAAGAGAGAAGAGAATGCTTCTCTACCTCATCACTTCACCCAAACACATCAAGAAGATTCATCACTGAGTTAGTTTCACTCCACCACATCTACAAGCTTTTGGGTTTCTGGTTCTCTCAAAGAGAGAAGAGCATAATCCCCTGGCAAGTAGAAGCATAGAGATTCACTACCTTTCTCCGCTTCCCCAAGAATTTGTCATATTAGTAGGATCATTAGGTTTTTGGGTTCATTCATGGTCATCACCTCCATGTAATGAAGAGCCAAATTCCCTACCCACTATCAAAATTCTCAAGAAATTTTAATGGAGCCCTATTTAGACTATGTGAATGAAAGAGACAAACAAACACAATGTTTTAATTGTTCTTTGACTATCGTCCTACAATCAAACCATTAGCATGTTTTATGTTCTTCGACAAATGTCCTACAGAAAACTATTATTCTATGAAAAGAACCAAAAAATAGAACTTAACAACAAACAAAAACTATCAAAAATCTGGAATAGAAAAAAATAGAGATTGAAAAATTTAAAAACTGTATCCAAATCTCGCACGAGAAAACACAAGGTGTTACTCGAGGATGTAAAATTTCATGCAAGAGAGTCTTACTAGGAGTGAAAATTCATGTGGTATGCTTTGGATTCTTGCATGAGAATCTGTACATAGGAAGTACAAATGCACAACAGAAGTTAAATTTCCTGTTAGAAAAATCAAGAATGAGGCCAAAAATTGATCTTTTGTACCCCACGATGGGTGCCAAAATGTGTATGGTTGAATGTGGACCTCTAATCCAACTACACATGCAACATAGTCATTACTCACATGATCAAATTATGAGAGAGAGTATGAATTACTCAATTCAAAATTCATGGTGAAGCAACCTATTGCCTCCTATGTAGACGGGGTGTTTGATTACTCTCAGAATGAGAGCCAACAACCATAAGACCAGTACTACAATGGAGGATTTGAAAGCTATGAAGATAATTGAAATTGAAATTAATCTAAAATGAAGTGAAATTAATCTAAGAACTTGAAATAAATATAAGGGTACAAGTTTATAATCTAGAATGAAATGCAGATTCTAGTCTAAATAACTTGAAAGGAAATATGAAAATTAAACTATGAGCAAGTAAGAAAACTAACTATAATGAAGATGCAATATTAAACTAAATGAAATTAATCTAAAATATGCAATTAAAGCTTGAAATAATGGAATTGAGACAAAAAAATGCTATAGTTTAGTTACTTTCAAAATTTCTCTCTTTTAAATGAAGAATGAGGTTCATTAAATAGACAAGCCCGGGGAGAGATCGAAGAGGTTCTTGATTTGAAACTCCTGACTCTTCATTCCCATTTGAGACAAAAAGACATGAATTACTTAATTAAAAGAATTTTTATTGCCACATAAGGGTGACCGTTCAAATAATTTGAATTATTAATTCAAATAAAGGTGTCCATTCAAATAACAAGTAATATTAATTCCTTTTTATGTATATTAGCCAAATGGGGTGGGTTTAATTTAATTTAAAGCACTTAGGACTTTAGAATTAAATTAATTTATCATAGGGGTAATTTAGCTAATAAAAGTTGAAGACTTTAGTAATTAATTTTAATATTTGATTAATGCAATTTAGGGTTTTTGCAATTGACATCAAGTCGAATTAAGTCAGGAAAGAGAGAGAAAATTGCCTAGCAAAGTAGGACTTTGAAGACGTAAAATTAATGAAAATGCACCAAAATTGATTGAATTTATTAGGTTCCAATTTTGGGGTATTACAGGAGACAAGGAGATTACTTGGAGGCTTGCAAGCTCAAGTTTAGATCTACCTTAGGGTTTCCATCAGCTTCTGATTGTCTTCAGAGCTAAACTAGTTGAGATTGTATTGGATTGGTTGTGATCTTGCATAATTGTTTTTGATTGTAATTGGCCTTAACTTGAAAGGCCTTACAGTCAGGCATGTTAATGAAAATCAGAGTTAAAAATTAATTTGTTGTTGAGTTATTAATTATTGCACTATGTTGTTCTATTGGTTACAAGGTTTGGACTATCCTTAGTTGGATCCACCATCCTTGACTACATCACTTCTATTAAAGGCATCAATATTTGATAGATAAACATATAAAAAGAGAAGATACGAGCTAAAAATTACAGCCAAAAGGCATTACAAATATGTATAATCTCTATGAAATGGATTATAAAAACACTTTGGTTCTATAAAGAACCTAGGAAAAGTTACAAAAAAGCAAGCTAGAGGGAAGAAGAACTTCCTACAAATGAACCTTCAACTCATACTTATGGTTTTTGATCCAATTGCATTATTAATGAGGGAAATAAATTTTGGATTAGATAAAATCAATTAGGCCTATTTTGAGCCCCTCAAAAGACTTCAAAAAAGTGTACAAAAAAACTTAGAAGTCAATCCTCATTAATATCATCATAAATATCCTCCACAAATGCAATCTTATCTCTTAAAAACCTCATAAAGGCCTCCAAAATGCAATAAATCCTTAAAATTTAACAACTGCATTTTACCTAAAATCATTTTATTCATTTCACTTTGTCTTTCCCTATACTGTTGGATAATTTCCACCACCATGGATGCGGGTTTGATGGAGTAAACCTAAAGAAGCTTTATGGGGATTTGATTGATGTGCCTCTTGCAGATCACTCAAGTATTTGTTTACAAGTAGCTTTGAATTTTCTCTTTTCATAGAGTTCCAATCAAAGCATTTACTAGAAATAATTTGCCTCAATTTTGAAATTAAAAATGACATGACAATGGCTTCTCCTTAGCATAGGTTTCCCTAAAAAATATTGCTTCTTGGCACCATTGGTATATCATTTATTTCCTTACTCTAAAATCATTCTTTCTCTTTTCAATCAAAATATGTCATATCGATAGCCTCATCGGGTATTTGAGGAACTCAAAAAAATTTCCACCATTATGCATCATTATACTAATATGTCCATCAGTGTAACTCCCTCTGATGTATTCATTCCATCTTATCAGTATATGTCTTCCCAATTTTTCTTCACAATAGTTTCCTAAATCTTATGTCATCATCGGTTGTGCCAATATGTTCATTAGGAGTTAGTGGAGCTTGAAAGTACTTACCTTGATAACATTATTTACTCCAATGATATTTATCAGTTAAGCTCTCACTAGTAAAACTATCCTTCTTTGAAATCCATCAATGTACGTCTTATTGATAGCCTCATCGACTATCAACAAGACAAATAAATCCCTTTGCTACTAGTTTATATCTTGCTGATGGAGCTCATTATTATAAGTCTTAATAATTTTTTTCTTTCCTTTTTCTTATCTAATACTATTGTCATAACTTTCACCAGCATGGCCTTCACCTTGGCACTCATCTTCTCAATCATTGTATGTTATCCAGATCACATTTGTTACTTTTCTTAAGTGTCATCATCATGGTGACTCTTGTCAATGACATAAACCTCCATCAATATATTTTTTCCTTCCACTCATTCATATAAATGTTTATAATCTACTCAATCATCTCATATAAATTGAAAAACTTCTTCTGCAACTAGGAGATCCTTTGTTCTATTAAAAGTTATGCCTCTTGGAACTAGGTGCTCCTGCACTACTTTGTCTCTCATTAGCAAGATAGGCACAAACCCTTGTGGGATCCACATTTATGTCCACATTCCATTGAAAGACCCCTATTTTCTTTTTTGGTTTGAAACATAGTTACTCCACTGAATTTATCTTGTATGCAAAATTTGGTAACAATTATTATTTTTTGTGTAGTATTACTACTATTAACATGAACCAAAGTGGCATTTTTAATAAATACTCAATGCAAATTTTTTTGTGTGATGTCTTAGAGAAGGAAAATCTTACTAAATATTTCCCTAATCACTAAGGGAATATTTTGGCATGTTCAATGTTTAATGTGAACACCCAAAAATTATTATCTCACCTATTAACATGCATTCCGCCCTTTTCAATAAACCTTAGTACATTATATTGAGTTTATTCTTAGCTAGTTAGGTAAAAGAATGGTTGAATTTATATTTTTTAAAATTCTCTCCTACTATCTTAATTTTGATTCTTTAGACTACATGGATATAGATAGTGTGTGAATCAAAATAAGTATCCATGATAAATTTAAAGTATATTCTATGGTATGACACAATTTTATTTAGTGAGGGGTATCCCAAATCATAGAATGCATCTATGAGTTTGATAAGAACCTATTGATCAAGATTTCCACTTCATGAGATGCCAAAAAAGTAAGGGTTAGAAGTATCTCATTTGATATGAAAGAAGATGGAATAGTGAAGGTAATAGACCTCTACATAAAAGTGTACCATTGTAAATTGTAAGAACCTAAGTAGTGTACAATTTCATAAATTTTTAACACCTAACTTAGTGTGTTTAGTTATATTTTCATAATTGGACTTCATGATTGCTCTCAATGTACACCTAAATTCAAATATGGGTCATCTGTCCCTTTAATATTATTTAAAATGTAGGTAAGACATTGGTTCTAAGTGTGATCTTCTATTTCTTCTCCAACCAAATAATTCATTCCATCTCCTAGGCCCTATGTTACCATGTGTAGCCTTGGTAGTTTGTCTCAACCTCAAAACTAGGTATTAGATCTAATCTTGTAACTCCTAATTTTTTGGTATTGACAACCTTGATTTGGGTCTAAAATGAGTTGTATAAAAGATTTCACATATTTTGTACCCTTTTTTTTTAGCCCAAATTCAAATTGGGTCCCCATCTTAGTGATTTGGAGGATTAGGATATATAGTTGACTCTCTCGATTCTATCTCCTGATTTTGTATAAAAGAAATCCTCACACTCTATTTTGGAAAGATGAAATAAATTGCAAGGTCAAAGTTTGAATTTGAGGACATCCTAGGAAGTGAGGACTTGCAAATTAAGGCAACATCAATCTTCTATTGAGAATTCAAGCATTCAAAACATATTCAACATCATGATAGATATATACATGGATTATGATGACTTAGTGATCACTAACTGATGATTGGCTTGTACTCTTCCTCTTTGGATTTGGGTACGGTTTCTTGTTATCTTTAGATCCAGATAATTTTTCTTTCGATCTATACTTGTTACATTCTCTCAATGAAAAATTGATTACATTTTCATATAAGGTTTAATCTATCGCACTAAAGTATATCTTTACATTGCATTTATGCATTTTATCTCATAGTGATTTAGACATAATCTAGAGTCATGATCACTACACACATATATCATTTTCATACTAGCTATCCATGGAGGTGGGAATTACCAAAATAGGGGGTTTCCCAATGACAACCCCTATATAACCACCCACCCTCACATTTCTTAATATTTCAAGTGAAATAGACCTCTAAATTAGTGGCCAATAGATTTATGCCATCTCAGCACCAAGACCGACAATCTACAACTTGTCCCAATAAAAAACCCCAGGTATAGAACATTTCAAACATTTTGTACTAGGGTACAAAACACTTTAAACATTATGTACCCTACAAAAATAAGTGAAATTTGGTTTGTAGGAAAATAAAGGGTTTGGGATCTTAAATTGACAGCTACAACTATTTTTAGGATTCTGACAGTTAGAAATTTAGTCCGAGTCTTCATTTCTTCTATTTTCAATTCTAAGTGCACTTACATCTAATTGTATCTCCTTATAAATCTACATTTTTGGTTTATTACTTCATCTCTTTATCTTGATTAGTCATTTACACATTATCCTTATTCATCCCTTTTTGAATTCTAAGAAAAAAATGAATAGAAACCCTGAGAAAAATCTTACATTAGATTCCCTCTTAATTGGGGAAGAACAAATCTTAAGGTGATTCCATTTTCATACTACACATTTTTGGTTAATCCATCTCTTTCATGAATTGTACCTTTTGTTTTGGTTAGTTAGATATTTCATGTGTTTTGTACATAGTGTTTCTCATTTCATTGCATTTGCATATTTATTTTAGAATTTAAAAAATAAAATCATATTGCATTTATATTTTCATTTCCTGTTTAGTCATAGTTTTCTTTTACAATTTATGAGTTTTTTATGGAATAGTTTAGAGCCTTTAATGAGCTATTTAGTAGTGGTCACTTTGATATGTTAGATGAAACTCATGATGAATTTATCTCTATTTATTCTTACTTTATAACTCTTAAACTATACCTTTTCCAAAAAAATATTAACTTCTTGTGAATGACTTTATTAATAATGTTGAAGAACCAAAGATAGTTGTTCACCATTCTCAAGATAATTCCTAACTAATGAAAAAACTTGTTATTGTTGTTAAAGGCTGCAATGAATAAAATTCCTTTCAAACTCCAAATAAACTAATCATAATCATGAAAGGGAAATCAAAATTTCCTTTGGATTTTATTAAGAATTATAAGACAAGTGCCCATGCTTATCATAGAATAAACAATCATCAAACTACTAATTGTTAGGAATAATAATCCACAATATAACTGAGAGGGGGGGTGAATCAATTGTATGGAAGATTATTAAACTTAAAATTGAAGTAGTAACAATATTAGATCCAAAGAAAATAATGAATTCCAACATAATAATAGAATATTTTGGTCTTGGGTCAATTCTATTATGGTCTTGGGGCAACCCTATTAATTAAGGTAAAAACCCCAGTGGGAATTAGCACCCAAAAAAGATGTACTGAGAGTATAGTATCCTTGTTAGAAGATTTAGCCCTGTTAGGAGCTTATTAAAACATTACAGTATATAGTCCATGTTAGAGGACATGCCCTATTAGGAGTCAAGAAGAAATGGATGGTTCACTGTCCAAAGAAGGTTAAATCCACCTTTAGAACTCATTGTTTGCAACACAAGTGTATATGAAGAAATACACAATCTTTTTGAATTGTTCGGCAACAACAGTATTTCCTTGATTAGTTCCAATGAATTCCACTAGTAAACCTATGCTCTACATACATTAGACACAAGTTTGCATCATTCACAACTTCTTTATATCACCTTTTTCCCATCCATGTCTTTTCCAAAGAAAAGACCTTTCATT
The DNA here is from genome assembly GCA_027943335.1 of Chamaecyparis obtusa. Lineage (NCBI taxonomy): Eukaryota > Viridiplantae > Streptophyta > Pinopsida > Cupressales > Cupressaceae > Chamaecyparis > Chamaecyparis obtusa. Next base: position 1,097,838 of record BSBK01004051.1, on the reverse strand, counting down.
TATACCATATTACAATTCTCATGATCAGGTGGGCCCATAAGCCTTTCCTAATTACAAATAATTACATAAACCCTTGCTAAGATACACATAGTATCTAAAAAAAGTATACAATGATTCCATTACAACAATTAAGGACCGACATCCTTAATTTACATTTGCAAAAAAAAATCCATGCTACATCTCCTGACTCGGCTTCCAAATAAGTCTTTTCCAGAATACACACCATAGCTGACCTCACCAAGCAATCCATACCTTGTACTAACCAATGAACATCCTTTAGTATATTTTCTATCATTCCTGAAGCTTGCATAACTCTAATCTACATCATCTGGAAGATATACCAGAAACACAGAGACTAACTTTGTGAGTTCTCACTATCATAGTCCAGTGACTAGTCTTCATGTTGCAGGAGTATCCTAGGATTCTTGGCAATCCTATATTGACCAAAAATATGTTTATCTTTGAAGGTAGATTTTTAGTTTTGATCTTCATTTGGTGGAGTTCTTGCTCGGTTTGGGAGACTAGTTGCTTAGTTTCTGTGGTTACTGGGGTACTCAGTCTCTGAATAATGCTTGGTAACTAAAGGCATCGGTTCACTAGCACTCAATGATAACAATGTTACTTGGTCATGCTTGGCATGGTCAGTCGACTGGTGCTTGGTTATTTCCTCTATTGCTCAGTGTTCTTGCTTACCGAGTGGATTATTTTGTTAGATCAACTTGGCCAATTGGTTTCGTTGATTTGGGTCACACTCCTTGAGTTATGGATCAACTGTTGGACATGTGGGGACCTAGATCTAGCATGTCACATTCTTCTTTGCATATCTGATGACCATTTGGGGCCATCCTTGAGAGTTTATTTATTTTGTAAGGCTATGTGTGAGCTGATTGATTTTTTAGCATTTAATATTTGTTTGTGAGGGTTTATTGTTTCATTAGCTAACTTGTGGTTGGGAATCAATATTTATAAGATGCTTGGGTAGTTGTTCTAGAGGATCGAGATCATCAAATTTTTAGAAGGAAAACTTAGTAGCCTACGAGCTTAGGAGTAGGAAGATTGCTTGGAAGTTTGAGTACAAGTTTAGATCTTTTCTAGGTTCCTACTAGTGTGCTATGTGTTACAGACCTAGGCTAGCTAAATGCTGATGTTGGGGAAAAGATTTGGATCTTGTGAGATCTTGTATACTATTACTTTCTTTATATCTTTCCTTAATTGGCAAGGCCTTACAGCCTAGCACATTGCATGTAATTGGTGATTTGATGAATAAAGACTTCTATTTTATTTCAGATCTATTATTGTTATTGTGTATTTTTGTTGCATATTGGTTTGGCTACAAGGTTAGTCAGTCCTTAATTGGATCCACCAGCTTTGACTACATTAGGTGGTATCAGAGTGAATTTGGTTCCTTTTTGAGTGAGGTTTGTTCCTATTGGAGTTGAGTGGATCTTGTGTGTTCATGTCTGGAGTTGATTTGAAGATGCCTATGAAGAGAAATTGTGAGATCTCAAAGGAAGAAGAAACTAGTGGAGAATTTAGTCTTGATGATTTTAGGGCTTTGCAAAAACAAGTGCAAGACTTACAAGAGGAATTGAGAAAGAATAAGCCTACCTTGAAAGAGGATAGTGATGATGAATCTGAGGAAGATCAATTTGAAGAAGATATAGAAGAAGCTAGAGATTCTGAGGAGAATCAAATTCTAAAAGCTATGTCTAAGATTGGGAAAAGACCTAAGATTGAAGTTTCTGCATTTGCTGGAAGTATTAGGCTAGAAGAGTTGATTGATTGGATCAATGAGATTGATGAATACTTTGAGTATGAAGAAATAGAAGATCCTGATAGGGTTATATTTGCAAAGACTAAGTTGAAGGGTCATGCAAATATCTAGTGGAGAGAAGTTTAGTTGGAAAGGGGTAGAAGAGGAAAAGAAAAGATCACTAAGTGGAACAGAATGGTTGAAAAGTTGAAGAAGAAATTCATTCTAGTGGATTATGAATTGGACATGTTTAAGAAGATGCAAGATTTGAAGTAGATTAACAAATTGGTACAGAAGTATACCGAGGAGTTTTATAGAATCTTGATTAGGACTGGTCATTTTGAAGTTGATAAAGAGAAGGTTGCTAGGTATGTCTATGGGTTAAGACCTAGTATTCAGGAAGAGTTACTTACTGTGTGGATGACAACAATCAGTGATGCTTATCAGATGGCATTGAAGATTGAAGAGAAGCTGGATAAGAAGTATGAAGGAAAACAAAATAATAGGAACCAAGGTGGTAAAACTGGTTAGACAGTTGCTAAAAGTAATATGATAGAGAATCCTAAGCTTGATGTGGGATCTAGCAATGGTTAAGTTACTAAGAATGCTGGACAGAGAGGAATGTGGAAGAATGAGTTCACCTACACTTGTTATAACTGAGGTGAAGCTGGCCATAGAAGTTTTTATTATCCTAAGAAAAGGGTGGCACTGACTATTGAAGAATATATTGTGAATGTTGTAGAAAAAGGTGAGACACTTATCACTAGAAGATTAGCTACATGTGTCCATGAACTAGTACAAAGAAGAAGTTTTTCAGAACCTGATGTAAGTGAATGAATAAGGTATGTAATGTCATAGTTGATGGTGGAAGTTCTGAGAATTTTGTTTCAGATGAAATGGTTAGTAAGTTGAATTTGAAAAGAAGGAAGCATCCTAATCCTTATCAGATTAGTTGGATACAAGATGTTTCTAAGGTTAGAGTTGAAGAACAATGCTTGGTTAAGTTTTAGATTAGATCTTACCAGGATGAGATACTATGTGATGTACTACCTATGGATATTTGTCATTTGTTGCTCGGTAGACCTTGGCAATTTGATAGGAATGTTTTATTTGATGGTCGTGCTAATACCTATGTGGTTAGGCATGAAGGAGCTCGGAATAAGCTGATACCTTTATAGGAAATAGGTGTTAAGGGATGTGGAGTTATCAGGTGTTATCCTTATGACAAACCTCAGGAGAAAAGGGTTGATCAACCTATTCCTGTTAAGTCTAGTTTGAAGGAGAAGGAGAATGATATCTCTGAAGAGTTTATTGAGATTAAGAAATAGATGGTTTTGCTAGTAGAGATGGTACAATAGATGATGACATTTGTGACACAGAGAGATGCAGATGATACTGAGTTGATTGAGGAATCTAGAGAGAATGAACCTTACCAAGGCACTGATGTGATCAGTAGTGGTCAGAATCGGTTGCTATTAGTTGTTAACCGATGGGATAAGCATAGTGGAAAGTAGAAGAACTTGTTGTAGGGAGCAATGAATGAAGTGAAGACTACTTGGGATGAAGGAAAAGAGGAGATATAGGTTTAGAATAGATTTGGAATACCTGTTCTAATTCCCTTGAGGTGTTCCTGATTTCCTTATGAGAAAATATTTCTTACCTGGGGTGTTTGATGCAGGAGCATCCTAGGATTCTTGGAAATCCTGTATCCACCAAAATAATGTTTTTCTTTGAAGGTAGATTGTTATTTATGATCTTCATTTGGTGGGGTTCTTACTTGGTTTGGGAGATTGGTTGCTCAATTTTTGTGGTTACCAGGGTACTTGGTCTTTGAAGAACACTCAGTAACTGAAGGTGTCAGTTAACTAATGCTTGGTGATAAAAGTGTTTCTCAGTCATGCTTGGCATGGTTGGTCGACTAGTGCTTGGTTATTTCCTCTGTTGCTTGATGTTCTTTCTTACCGATTGGATTATTTTGTTAGATTGGCCTGGCCAACTGGTTCTGTTGATTTGGGTCATGCTCCTTGAGTTATGGATCAACCATTGGACATGTGGGGACCTAGATCTAGTGTGTCACATTCTTCTATGTGGATCTGATGACCATTTGGGGCCATCCTTGAGAGCTTATTTATTTTGTAAGGCTATGTGAGAGCTGAATGATGTTTTAGCATTGAATATTTTTTTGTGAGGGTTTATTGTTTCATTAGCCAACTTGTGGTTGGGAATTAATATTTATAGGATGCTTGGGTAGTTGTTTGGGAGGATCGGGATCATTAGATTGTTGGAAGGAAAAGTTAGTAGCCTGCAAGCTTAGGAGAAGGAAGATTGTTTGGAAGTTTGAGTAAAAGTTTAGTTCTTTCTTGGGTGCCTACCAGTGTGCTGTGTGTTACAGACCTGGGCTAGCTGAATGCTAATGTTGGGAAAAGATTTGGATCCTATGAGATCTTGTAGACTATTACTTGCTTTATATCTAGCCATAACTAGGAAGGCCTTACATCCTGACACATTGCATGTAATCAGTGATTTGATGAATAAAGACTTCTTTTTTTATTAAGATCTTTTATTGTTATTGTGTATTTCCACTACATATTGGTTTGGCTGCAAGGTTAGTTAGTCCTTAATTGAATCCACCAGCTTTGACTATGTCACTTCACCAAAACATCTATAACTCATCCAATATGAAACATTACATGATGTGATCTTGGATATAAGATCACAACACCCTCCTGAACTCTCATCTATCTTCACAACATCTGAAACATCTATACAATGTCTGTACACTATGATAACTAGCCTTTTTTCCTCACAGAAACATATGTTGACATCAGTGACAAAACATAGATGAAAATAGTATGAGTGCCCATTTAGTAATGTAGTGATTAAAAATATTAAATATCTCAATCACCTCTCCATGCATTAGCAATATCTAACAATCTCCCCCTTTGGCATTGATGCCAACATATGGGAAAATCCATCATCCCAAAGTTATATCAATTCAATGTTATGCAACCAAATAATCTTCCCATATAGTATGGATTTTCTCATAGAAACACTCCTCCTTTTACAACAATGGAAAACGGTTTCATGAGTCATCAACTATTTTCCAACATCTTTCATCCATGATCACTTCCCCTAAGAAGTAGATCCCTACATCTAGTCCAGATTATGATAAGGCTCTGAAAACCTCTAGATTGATGCATCTTTTCATCATTTAATTTTGACTAGGAGGGGCTTGAACCCCCAACATACCTCTAAGATATTCAAAGGTATCTTTTGGTAGTGGCTTTGTGAAGATGTCTGCAATCTTCTCTTTTGTACTAATATATTATAATTTTGTTTCCATCTCTACCACCTTGTCTCTCATGAAGTGATATTTGATAGAAATATATTTAGTCTTAGAGTGCATCACCAATTTTTTTGACATAGTCACTATACTGGTGTTATCACAATGGATAGCCATAGCCTCATCAAAAGTTAATCCTATGTTGTTCAACATTTGTTTCATCCAAACAATTTGAGTTCATTTAATAGTAGCAACAACATACTCTAATTTAGTAGTAGATTGTGCTATACAATATTGTTTCTTACTTAGCCAAGAAACCAAATTTTTCCCAAAGAAAAATGCACCACCACTAGTACTCTTTCTATCATTAATGCTTCCTGCCCAATCAACGTCAGTATAAGCATGAAGTACAAAACTATCATTCCTATCATACCATAGGCCATAGTCAATTGTCCCTTTTAGATATCTGAATATCCTTTTCATAGTAGCTAGGTGTGTCTTCTTTGGCTCTGCCTTATATCTAGCCACAATTCCAATAGCATTAGCAATATTTGGTCTGGTATGAGTCAGATATTGTAATCCTCCAACCATTGATCTGTACTTGGTTTGAAATACACACTGAGTTTCATCATTACATGATAGCTTATTACCGATCACCATTAGTGTTCCTACTAGTTTATAGTCTTCCATTCCAAACTTCTTTAGCATTTCTTTGAGATACTTAGTCTAAGAAATCAAGATACCATCTTTTCTCTAATTTATTTGTAGTCCTAGAACTAATTTCATTTCACCTATCATGGACATCTCAAATTCACTTTCCATTTTCTTAGAAAATTTCTTACATAGATCATCATTACCTCCAAAGATAATATCATCATCAAAGACTTCTATTATCAAGATTCCATCTTCACTACTTCTTAAATACAAACTACTATCAACATTACCTTTTCTGAATCCAAGCCAAAGTAAATACTTGTTTAACCTTGCATACCAAGCTCTAGGAGCTTGTTTCAGTCCATACAAGGCTTTCTTCAACTTGCATACCATGTCTCCATCTTTGCATAGAGGAAATCCATCTAGTTGTTCTATGTATACTTCTTCTTCAAGATCCCTATTCAAGAATGCAGATTTCACATCTATCTAATACACCTTGAAATATTTATGGGTAGCATAAGCCAAGATTAATCTCACTACCTCTATTCTAGAAATAGGATCAAATGTTTCTTCAAAGTCTATACCTTCTTACTGTTAATATCCCTTACATACTAGTCTTTCTTTGTTTCTTACAACATTTCCTTCTTCATTCATTTTGTTCCTATTACATTTTTATTTTTAGGTCTTGGAACCAATTCCCAAGTGTTATTCTTCTTTATCTAATCTTGCTCTTCCTTCATAGCATTTATCCAAGATTCATCTCTACATGCTTCATCTGTAGTCTTTGGTTCAACTTGAGAAATCAAACAAATTTCTTCTCTAGCTTTTGATCTAGTCATTACTCCTTGATTAGAATCACCAATAATTTGATTTTGAGGATGGTTATTATTTACATACCTTGGAGTCTTAGGAACCTCATTAACCTCACTTGTGTTAATGTCACAAGTCTCTTTTTCACATTCTGCCTTAGCAAGTTCTTCTTCTTCTACAATAGTAGCAACCTCTTTGATCTCTATAATCTGATTGATGTCATATATTCTTGCTTGTATAAGAAAATTTTCATCTATCCTTACATTTTTACTTTCAATCATCTTTCTTAATCTTATATTGAAACATTTGTAGGCCTTTCTCTTGGTAGAGTAACCAAGAAAAATTCCTTCATCACTTCTAGCATCAACCTTTCCTATCTCATCATCTCTCATGATATAGCACTTATGACCAAATATTCTAAATTATTTTATAGTAGGAGTATGATCAAACCATAATTTAGAAGGAGTCTTCCTTGTACCTTCTCTGATTTGAATTATGTTCAATGTATACACTGTTGTCCCAACAACCTATGTCCAATGTACATGAGATACATTTACTTCAAGAAACATTGTCCTAGCAACATCAAGTATAGTCCTATTCCTTCGCTCTGCTATTCCATTTGGTTGTGGAGTCCTAGGAGCATATGTCTGTCTCTTTATTCCATGATATTCACAGTATGAATTGAATAAGTCTGAAGTAAATTCTCCACCTCTGTCTGACCTTAGACACTTAATCTTTAAAGCTAATTCATTCTCTACTTTTTCTATGAACAACTTGAATTTATCAAATGCTTATGATTTTTCTTTCAAATAAGTAACCCACATCATTCTAGAAAATTCATCAACAAAAAGTATGAAATACCTTTCACCATAGTATGATCTTGTCTTTGTAGGTCCACATAGATCTGTATGAACCAAATCCAACTTTCCCTTTGATGTATATGCTTTTCTTTTGTAACTACTTCTAGTTTGTTTTCCCATATAACACATTCTCTGCATACAGTGTTAGATGGTTTCACAATCTTTGATAGATCTCTTACTACATTAGCCATACTTGCCTTCACAATGTTATCAAAATTAACACGACAAAATATTCTATGCCATAAACAACTTTCATCTACCTTCACAACAAAAAAAGGCTCTAGATGTATTTAATTCAAATACATTATCTCTAGATTTAGTACCAGTTGCAATCAACTTACTTGCCTTACTTTTGGTAAAAAATTTACCATTAACAAAATTTAGTTGAAGCTCTTTATCCATTAGTTGTCCAACACTCAACAAGTTATGTTTCAATCCATCAATGAGTAGCACATTATCTGTATTAGTCTTTTCATCCAAAGTAATAGATCCTACACCTATGATACATTTAGGAAGATTGTCTCCAAACCTCACAACACCACCATCATACTTCACTAACTTAACAAAATTGTTTCTATCTCCAGTCATATGATGTGAACAACCACTATCTATAATCCATTCAGTTTTCTTGTCAACATGAGATACTAAAGCCTTTTCCTCATGTACTAGTTCATCTCTAATAAAAACAAATCCAATCTCTTCATAATCTAAATCATCATCATTAGAAATGCCTTCACTAGCATAATAACATTCGTTATCCCTTTTAAACTTGGAAAAGTTAGGTCTGTATTTAGGAAATCTTGTAGGATATCTAGATGCAAAATGACCTACCTTATTGCATGAAAAACATTTCAAGGGTAACTTGCCTTCAAATTTTCCCTTACCTCTATTTTGTCTTCTAGAAATCAATGCAACAAGTTCATCCATCTTTCTTTCTTCTACCATTATCTATTCCCATTCCTCAGCATACTCACCAAGCTCTTTTTTTAGGTCTTCACTACCGGTGCTCAGAAGTGTAGACATTTTCTTGTGTGTAGATGCCTTGAATGCAAATTCTAATTCAGGTACTGAATCTCCCATTTCAGGAGCCTCAAAGGTAGTTAGCTTTGCAATCAACATCTCTCTACTAAAATATGGAGTTAAGGGTATAGTCTCTTGAATAGACATAGCCTTGAACTTGTATACAGGTGTCAATGATCTAAGGATCTTCACACTAACTTCTTCTTCAACATAAGTACCTCCACAATTTCTAATTACAACCACAACTTTTGTAACCCTTTGAACATAAGCCTTAATGCTTTCATCATCCTTCATTTGTAGCTTCTCCATCTTGGTTTTCTATTTATGTAACTTCTCTTTCTTGGTATATGTGTCTCCTTCATATAATTCTTCTAATATTATCCAAATCTCATATGCCAAATCCAAGTCTTTTACTTCAATAAACTCACCTTCAGATAGTGCACTTATTAGTGCTTCCCTTGTGACCATGTTGTATGAGAATACCTTATTTTCATCATTAGTAGCTGATGGAAAATCACTCTTAGTTTTTATAGCCACCTTATTATTTGTGATCAACCAATAGTCAATGCCCAAACATAGGAGATGAGTTTGTATCTTGTTCTTCCAACTATTAAAGTTTTCAGGATCAAATTTTGGACCATCCTTCCTATAGAGATCTATCTCCAAGATCACCTCAAGCTATTAAGATTTCTCTCTGAGGACCACAAGCTCTGATACCAATTGTTAGGAATAAAATTCCATAATATAACTGAGAAGGGGGGTGAATCAATTGTATGGAAGATAATTAAACTTAAACTTTAAGTAACATCAATATCAGATCCAATGAAGAAAATGAATACCAACACAATAACACAATATTCTGGTCTCAAGGCGACCTTGTTAATTAAGGTAAAAACCCAAGTGGAAATTAGCACCAACAAATGATGTACTAAGAGTATAGCATCCTTGTTAGAAGATTTAGCCCTATTAGGAGCTTATTAAAACATTATAGTACATAGTCCTTGTTAGAGGATAGACCCTATTAGGAGTCAAGAAGAAAGGGATGGCTCACTGCCCAAAGAAGGTTAAATCCACCTTTAGAACTCACTGCTCGCAACACAATTGTATATGAAGAAATACACAATCTTTTTGAACTGTTCGATAACAACTATATTTCCTTGATCAATTCCAATGAATTCCACCAGTAAACCTCTACTCTACATACATTAGACACAAGCTTGCATCATTCACAACTTCTTTATATCATCTTTTTCCCATCCATGTCTTTTCCAAAGAAAAGACCTTTCATTTATACCATATTACAATTCTCATGATTAGGTCAGCTCGTAAGCCTTTCCTAATTACAAATAATTACATAAACCCTTGCTAAGATACACATGGTATCTAAAAAAATTATACAATGATTCCATTACAAAAATTAAGGACCGACATCCTTAATTTACATTTGCAAAACAAAATGCACGCTACATCTCCTGAGTCAACATCCAAATAAGTCTTTTCCAGAACACACACCACAATTAAAGTCACCAAGAAATCCATACCTTGCGCTAACCAATGAACATCCTTTAGTATCTTTTTTATCATCCCTAAAGTTCGCATACATTGAATCCATATCATCTGGAAGATATACCAAAAACACAGAGACTAACTCTATGATTTCTCACTGTCACGGTCCAGTGACCAGTCTTCACCAAAACATTTGTAACTCATCCAATATAAAACATTACATGATGTGATCTTGGATATAAGATCAAAACACCCTCCTGAACTAACATCTATCTTTGTAACATCTAAAATATCTGTACAGTGTCCTTACACTGTGATAACCAGCGTATTTTCCTCACAGAAATATATGTTGACATCAATAAAAAAACATAGATGACAACAGTATGAGTTCCAATTTAGTAACATAGTGATTAAACATATTAAATGTCTCAATCACCTCCCCATGCATTAGCAATATCCAACACTAATCTAGTTGATTCTAACCCTCTCCCAAATTCTCAATCCATTCTTTCTCCACATTTTGGATAGGAGCATGATTTGGTAGAATAATTACATTCTACTCACACCAAGATATATTTGTGAAAACTTATTTAAACTTTCCCTACTTATCATGATGCATTAAAATAAGCATTAATGAACTTATCTATTTCATCTCCTATGAAATTTTTTTAACTTATTTATTCAAGTGTATGCACACAACTAATACGAAAGGTTATATTATTTTTTCTCAAGATGAGTTACCTCGTAAAGGGATTCAAGGTCAACATAATTCTCTTATGGTTTTTGTCCTTATAAATGGTAATCTTATTCATCAAACATTAATTTTTAATGGTTGAGGACTTAAAAATTATCGTATTGTCTTGTTAAACAAGATAAAAATGGATATTTATAAGATTAAACCCAATTCTATCCCTATTCATGGCTTTGATAATGTTGCCAATTTTTATTTTTTTAATTATCACTTTACTTGTTAAAGTGGGTAATTTCATTTTGTCTAATCCTATTCATTTCATGCCCAATTTTTTTAATTACAATATCATCTTGGGTAGACCATGGCTACGTGCAATGCATGTTATCCCTTCAGCACTTCATCACAAATTAAAGTTAATTTACAATAATATTATGTACACTCTTGTTGTTGATGATAAATTGCAAGACTATTTGCATAGTGCATCTGATGCTAAATCTATTTCTACTTCAATTCAACAAGAGACACTTTCATCTCCTCAAACCAATTACTTTCCTACTAGTGTCCTTTTGGATGAATATTAAGGATACTTGGATTTTACTCCATCTTCTTAATAGGAGAATATAATCTTTTATCAATGGAATCTAAACAAAGTGAACTTATTCATGAACCGAAGAAAAATTCATCTCTTCTAACCAACTTAGAAACAACTTTGTTGTTGCTTCAAATTCAATTGAGTCTCTCAAAATTCTTGCCAAACTTGATTGTTATACATAGTGACCTACAAAGCCCTATTATTATTTTCTAATATGGCTTCTCAATATGGTCCTAGTTATCATCTTCTAGATAAACATCATTTTAGTGATAGTTCATTTAGAATACATGAACATGGAATTCAATTACCATTATAAAATGATGGAAATGAAAATTGTTTTTTCCTAGGGTCCAATCCTTTCAATCCACCAAAGAAATCTCACAAACCTTCTCCCAATATCAATACTATCTTTTCTAAACATCTCTCTCCCATTAATCCTCATCTAATTGATGATGATGTAATATTAGTGATACCTTCCCTTGACATTTTTAGTATCAATAACTCCTTGGCTTAAATATTAGAAGCTTATGAGAATATTCCTTGTTATCATGGTACTCATGGTTTTCCTTATTGTTTAAATGTGGAAGCATATTTTGGGAAAGATATTAATCATGAAAAGATAATTGAGTTTACTTTGCCTATGGATATCCATCAACAAAGAAATCTATGTTAGAGCAATAAGTTATTTTCTTATTAATTGAATCTTATTGATTTAATTATTAAGTCACTTATTATCTCTTTCTGCTTAAGCTAAACTTTAAGCATACGTAGTCTCGGTGGGGATCATCGACTCTATGTTTTGACCTTGAGTTTTTTCTATCTCTATAGTCTTCTATTTGGTCTCCTTAGTATCAACAATTTTTGCTAGAATGGTAGGAATCTTAACATCTGTAGGTGCACCATCAGTCACCTCTATCTCCAGAAAATCCATTACTTGTATAATTTCTAGCTCTTTTGTCAACAATCTTACAGTAGCCAAATCATCTATATCCATAGATTCTAATTCTTTGGCCTCGATTTCCATAACATTTTCATCTTCTTTAACTGTTTCATTAGGATCTTGTTTGGTAATGTCTTCTATGATTACTTATTCCTGATATTTTTTCAATCCAACTGGCTTGGATTTTTCCTCTTCAATTGCTACACCTTCAATTATCAGTTGGTCAATAGAAAAGATCTTTCTCTAAAGATTATCGGTATCCTTTTGTACTTCTTTTAATTAATCGACCATAATATTGAATGCTCTTCCATTTACTGTGAATCTTTTGGAATACTCATTTAAAATATCTCTTTTTCCTTTCTTTGTCAAATATGGGACTCTAATTGCAAGTGATCTCTCTCTCATCTCTTTCCCTACATCAATAACATATTTCCATCATTCATCTATTCTCTTATATAGTTCCTTGTTAATATGTTGTACTACCTCAACTGGTATAATCTTGAATTTGTGTAGTGTGGTAATGATTGTTTCTACAATCTTGTCATTCTCCTCATCGGCCCTTGTGTCAAACTCTAATTTCTCCATGACTGAATAAGCTCCATATTTGTCCAATGTCTTGAGCAGTTCATCAAGGCTTCTATTCTTTTTTCTTGGTGCTACCTTAAATTGTGATAAGTCATCCGACTTAGTATCACTCTCCTTTTGAAGTTTCAATTTTCTCCTAGGCCTTTTTGTAACCTTTCTTTCCCTAACATAAGTCTTTGTCTTCAAAGGTTCTGCTTCTACTTTCTTCTTTCCACTCGGTGTAGAGGTAGCCTGGGTAGATGGTCTTACACCTACAAGACTAGGGGTTTCCTTCTTGACTTTTATTTTCTTCTCCTTTATTTCCAATGGTTGAACAACTTACTCAACTTCATCAACATCAACAATACCTAATTTCTTAGATAATTAACTAGTTATTTTACTTGTTTTCCTTATTGATTTCAGTATCAATATACCTATTCTTATTTTCTCCTTCACTTCTTCATAGGTGCCATACTGAGTTGTAGCTCTATCCACTAGTTTTTCCAATAGTCCTTTTATTTTTACAGTGGATACATCTATATTCATTTCATAGCCCATCACTATTAACCACTCTATTCTTGTTTCTACTACCCGTATGATACACACATTGGTGTCCACTTCAAAAAAAATTCATCTTTATAATCTTCCACTAACTGAGATGGAATTATATACCTCTGACACATTCTAGATTGAAATTTACTAAAATAATCATCCATTATAACATTGAAATTGTCACCCATACTTTGAATAAAATTACTAATTTGATATACTATGGGTTTATTTGCACTCCATCTGACTTCACCGACTATTGGAAATGATTTTTGAAAATAAAATAATATACATACCAACAGTGGTCCAAAATTTAGTATATTCAACTTTACCTTCTGAATGGTATTCATGTTGTCATCTAATTGTTTTAGAAGAATCTCACACAAGTCAATTTTCATGTCCTTCTTCATAATTTTGTATGCAATATCCACAGCTCTATAGCGTACACTATCTACCCAAGATGATTAAAATATCCTATATGATATAATTTTCAATGTAAATTTCTATTCAAGGTCTTTGACAATAGATAACTTAAGTCCTCTTCCATCCCACTTAGCTTTCGTAGGCTCACACAATTTATTCTTTTATGTCTTCTTATAGGCCCTTGGTCTATCACCGATCAGACAACCATTTACAATATGTAGAACATCCTTTTTTATCTTTACCAACCCATCAAGCCACATAAAATGATCATGAACTATGCTTAGTATGATTCTCATCCACTAATTTTTTTATACTATTGGTATATGCATAGCACGAACCAAACCCTTGGTCTACAAGTGTGTGTGATCACTTTTCAAATTACCATTAAAACACAAATTCTTATACAATATATCAATTTATTCTTGAAAAATATCTTCAATCTTACAATGAATGAAGGCACAAAAATATTCAATCAAAATGACTCTTGACAGGATCAAGGATAGGGATCTCATTTTATCAATTTTCATAGCAATGTGGGAGGAAGCTTATACTTCATATTGACTGGTTCAATCTTCTCAACTATGACTGGTTTCTGTATCTTTAGTGCCACTGGTCTCAAAAATACCTTGACAAATTCTAGGGTTTAAATAGAATAGAAAATAGTGTTAGGAATGAATGCTGGATGTTGGCAGTCATTCTGTAGCAGTTGTTGTTGCATTCATGACTACGATTGTCATTGATGTCAACACAGTGATCTTCTAGAGACTAGTGAAGAAGCAGACAATTTTTTGATTAGCGCACATGGGATATTGCAATTGGAGCTATGTAATGTTGATTTTATACTCTTTGATATGTTATTTGTCTATGGTTAAGAGCATAGATAGTAATTCATTGATTCATGAAAGTTATGAGTATTTTGGTAAAAGCAGTATTTAGGCAGTGTTCTTGAGTAGCGGTTTGTGGAAATTAGATGATATCTCCTAATCAGGATGGAATCTAGTTTTGCACAGTTAAAGGGAAGTTTGAGACACATTGATGATGACATTTTTCATAGCACAAACTTTGAGGTCACATGAGTGAAGATTTATTGCATCTGGAAGCCAACAATTTTGTCTAATTTTGATGTAGCGTGTGGAAAATTTTATTTTGTAATTGTGTGTCGACTCATTTGTAATTATTTGAGTGTGGTATAAAGGAAGGAATTTTTTTCCTTATTTCATGTAGTTGTAATATGAAAGAAGTGTGAGCATGGTTTTGGTTGCATGCGAATGTAAGCGTGAAGTGAAGAAAAGAGTCTAAGAGGTTGTGAAGGAAGACATGCGAAGTACAGAGATCTAGAATTGAGATTTGATGTAGCAGTGAGTGCAGTTTGGCACAGTAAGGAGGTAACATATTTCATATTATTCTCTTGAATAATATTAAGGTTATTTGTACAGTGTGTTCAGTGATCTTACCCTGAAGCTGTTTGGGCAGTGGGTCCTTCTGTCTTCCATAACTCTTAACAGGGTTAGAATCTTTTAATAGGGATTCAAAATCTCCTAACAGGGATTTATATGTACCGAATGTATTTCATAAGACTCCTAACAGAGTCCATCCTTTCACAAGGAATATTCATATTAGTGCATCTTTTGTGGGCATCATTCCCACCGGGGTTTACTTTTTGATCAAGAGGTTCCCTAGTCAACATATCTTGTGTTATTGTGTCATTGTGTATGAATATCTTTGTATGGTTAGTAATTGCATTGCTTACATGGTTAAATGCTTTTGAAGATGAAAAAATTTATAATTATTTGATAACTGATTCACCCCCCTCCCCTCTCAGTTATCTTGGTGGACTTTACTTTCTAACAATTGGTATCAATATGGAAAGTCCTTGAAAGGAAAGTTTAACAGCTTAAGGAGATCCATGGCGAATTTCAGGAAAGAAAGCCCTAAGTTTGATGGAGTAAATTTTGACAGCTGGAAGGAAAAGATGAAGACACATCTATTGTGTTTAGGACTAGGCTATTGGTTGATTACAAAGAATGAAAGGACTATAATTGAAGAAGACAATCTTGAAACAAGTACTAAAGATGAGGTAGATCTAACATACTTGCAAGAGAAGCACTCTTTATAGCACTTCTAGAGAATGATACAGTCATGTAAAATGTTTTAAGAAATCTAATGAAATTTGGAAAGCTTTACACTCTACTTTTGAAGGTGATGAACATAAAAAAGAGCTAGATTACATAATTGGATATGTGCATTTGAGGATATTACAATGATGAAAGATGAATCTGTTAGAAGCTATATTGGTAGAATGTCAAAAATTGTTGCAGGGATAAAATCTTGTGGAGGATCAAAAATAGAGAATGAAGTGATATGGAAGATTCTGTGGACATTAACTCCTATATTTAAGTAGACAACACAAATGATTGAACAAGTTATACCTTATACTAAAAACTTTACAAGAGAGACTCTTCTTGGAAGATTGGAAGTAGTAGAGATGAACCTGAGGTTATTAGGAGACTTACCTAGAATGGAGACAACATTTAGTGCTCTTAGTATTTGTCCTACTTTGTCAAGAAGTACCAGTGTGAGTGGAGATTATGCTAGTAGCAATAGATCTAAAAATGAAGAAGATAAGAAGATTGAAGAAGGTATTGCCTTGCTTGTGAAAAGAGAACCAGACGGTAAGAAATTTTTTAAATGTTGGACTTGTCAAGAATATGGTCATTTTACATCCAAATGTCCTAAGAGAGTTAAGAAGTATAGAAATAATTTCAAGCCTAGAAGATCTAAGGAATGTTATTATGCTAATGATGAAGATCTTGAAGCTAGTATAGAAAGAACTTTGAGTGAAAGTGATATAGAGAATAATGATGAAATAGGATTTGTAGCAATTAAAGAAGAAAATTTTGAATCTGATGTTAAAGAAGAAAAAGCATTAGTTTCCCAAGTTGAAAAGAACATTGATTGGATTATAGATAGTGGTCGTTCACATCATATGACTAGAGATATGAAGAAGTTCATAAATTTTAACAATTATGATGGAGGAGTTGTTAGAGTTGGTAACAATGCACCTTGTTTGATTAAAGGTATAGGATCTATTACTCTTGATGGAAAGACTAATACTGATGATGTTTAATTTGTTGATGGATTGAAACATAATCTTTTGAGTGTTGGATAGTTAGTGGATAAGGGATATCAAGTTTGGTTTACTGAGAAAAATTGTGTGATAAAGGATAAAGATGGAAATCTAATTGGAACTAGAACTAGATGTAATGTATTTCAGTTGAATCCTATTGAGATGACATGCTTAATTAC
This sequence comes from Chamaecyparis obtusa, assembly GCA_027943335.1. Classification (NCBI taxonomy): domain Eukaryota; kingdom Viridiplantae; phylum Streptophyta; class Pinopsida; order Cupressales; family Cupressaceae; genus Chamaecyparis; species Chamaecyparis obtusa. The sequence continues at coordinate 1,080,887 of BSBK01004051.1, read as the reverse complement.
TAAAATTGATGATAGTTGGTTATGGCATAGAAGGTTTTGTCATATAAACTTTGATAAAATTGTAAAAGTGAGTACTACACTTGCAATAAGGGATTTGCTTAAAAGTATGAAGCCTACTAACATGATTTGCAAAGAATGTGTGATGGCTAAGTAGAAGAGAAGTACATTTCCTAGTAAGAAGTTCACATCGGCAGAGAAGTTGGAGATTGTTCATACAAACTTGAGTGGTCCTACCAGGACTAGAGGATTCTATGAAGAAAGGTATTTTATGATTCTTGTTGATGATTTTACAAGAATGATGTGGATTGCATTTCTGAAAGAAAAATTTGAAGCATTTGATAAGTTTAAGATCATTAAGAATAAAGTTGAGAATGAATCTAGAATGAAGATTAAATGTCTGAGATCTGATAGAGGTGGAGAATTTACTTCTAGAGAGTTTAACACTTTTTGTGAAGTGAATGGTATTAAGAGACAGTTTTCAGCCCGTAGAACACCTGAACAAAATGGTATTGTAGAAAGAAAAAATAGGTTAGTAACTGAAGCAGCAAGAGCTATGTTATCTGAGAATGACTTGGCGAAGACATTTTGGAGAGAAGCAGTGAATACAATAGTATATACAATGAACATAGTACAAAGTAGAGAAAATATAGATAAGACATCTTATGAATTATGGTTTGGACATGCACCCTCAGTTAAGTATTTTAGAATTTTTGGAAGCAAATGTTATATAAAGAGAGATGATGATATTGGAAAGTTTGATCCCAGAAGTGATGAAGGTATTTTTCTTGGATATTCTTTGAAGAGAAAATCATATAGATGTTACAATAAGAGAACTAAAACTATTGTTGAGAGCACAAATGTTAAAGTTGATGAGAAGTTTAAAATTCAGGAAAGAATGCTTGATTATGAATCTGATGAAGAAGCTAATACTCAGCCTAACATTGAAACTACTAAATTATTCTATGAGACTGATAGTGAATTGTTGAATGAGAATCATACTATAGAAGAAACTAGAGAAGAAACTAGAGAAGAATCTAGAGAAGAATCTACAGTTGAAGCAAGATCAATGACTATGACACCGAACAGGTATTTATCTAGACATCATCCTGTTGAACAAGTTATTGGAAGTTTGGACTAAGGAATTATGACTAGAAATAAGATACATTTATGTTTGATTTCTCAAATTGAACCTAAATCTACTAATGAAGCTTTGAAGATGAACATTGGATTAATGCTATGAAAGAAGAACTAGATCAAATTGAAAAGAACAAGACATGGGAATTGGTTCCTAGACTTAAAGACAAGAATGTGATTGGAACTAAATGGGTATTCAGAAAGAAGATGAATGAACAAGAGAAGGAGTAAGAAACAAACCAAGACTAGTATGTAAGGGATACTCGCAGCAAGAAGGAATTGACTATGAAGAAACCTTTGCACCAGTAGCAAGACTTGAAGTAGTGAGAATGTTTTTGGCTTATGCAGCTTTTAAGAAATTTAAAGTGTATTAGATGGATGTGACATTCGTATTTCTAAATGGTGAATGGGAAGAAGAAGTCTACATTGAGCAGCCTAAAGGTTTTCCTTTGACTCAAGAAGGAGATATGGTATGTAGACTGAAGAAAGCATTATATGGACTAAAGCAAGCACCTAGAACTTGGTATGCTAGATTGGATAAGTATTTGTTGAAATTGGGATTTACTAAAGGAATAATAGATAGTAACCTATACACAAAAGAAATTGAAAATGGAATTTTAGTTATAGTTATTTTTGTTGATGAAATTATCTTTGGAGGAGAAGATGAAGCTAGTGACAAATTTGTTGATGAAATGAAGACAAAATTTGAAATGAGCATGATTGGTGAGATGAAATACTTTTTGGGATTACAGATAACATAGAATAGTGATGGTATTTTTTTTAGCCAAACAAAGTACTTGAATGATTTTCTGAAAAGATTTGGAATGGAGAACTGTAAACTAGTTGGAACACCTATGGTTACAGGACACAAACTATCAAGCAAAGATGAAACACCAGTAGTTGAGCAGAAAAAATACAGGGCAAAATGGACTATGGATTGTGGTATGAAAAATCTAATGATTTTACCCTATGTGCATATACAGATGTTGATTGGGGAGGTAGTGTTGATGATAAGAAAAGCACCAGTGGTGGAGCCTTTTTTCTTGGAGGAAGATTGGTTTCATGGTTGAGCAAGAAGAAAAATTGTATTTCACAGAGTATAGCAAAAGCAAAATATGTAGTAGCAGCAAACAATTATAACCAGATAATTTGGATGAAGCAGATGCTGAAAGATATTGGAATTAAGTTTGTTGAGCCTATTTTCATACGTTGTGACAACACCATCACAGTTAGTATGTCTAAGAATCCTATTTTACATTCTAAGACTGAGTATATAGAGATCAAGTATCATTTTGTAAGAGAGAAAGTAGTTGAGAAAGAAGTCAAACTGGAGTACATAAGCACAAAGGAATAGATAGAAGACATATTTACAAAGCCTTTGCCTAAGGATACATTTGAGTATCTGAGAGGTATGCTTGGGGTTATGCCCCAGCCTAATTTTGAGTAATGATGTAGTTGGTTGCATCTATCTAGTGGTATATGAGCCCTATCTTTTTTTGGATTGGATGCTGGTACTTCCTCTATGGGGGAGTATGTGTCTCTAAGCTGAGTCATTAGGACTCTTGTGAATGTATTTTCTGAAATAGTGTCTTTGGACATTGAGTTGTTGTTGGCATAGTGATGAAATTTCTATCATTGATGTCAATGGGGGAGAAGTGTACATGAAAAACCCTATGTACTATTTGTTGGAGAGAACTTAATAGGATAACGAAGCAAGATTTGATCGATGAAGAAGATTTGAAGAACTTTCAGAGTATCAGTGCAACAATGTAGTAGTACTGGATTTTTGGAACATTGGATGTTTTTCATCTATGTTTCCATCAATGCCAATGGGGGAGATTGTTAGGAATGAATGCTAGATGTTGGCAGTCATTCTATAGTAGTTGTTGTTGCATTCATGACTATGATTGTCATTGATGTCAACACAATGATCTTTTGGAGACTAGCACAGAAGTAGACAATTTTTTGATTAGTGCACGTGGGATATTGCAGTTGGAGCTATGAGATGTTGATTTATACTCTTTGATATGTTATTTGTCTATAATTAAGAGTGCAGATAGTAATTCATTGATTCATGAAAGTTATGAGTATTTTGGTAAAAGTAGTATTCAGGTAGTGTTCCTAAGTAGCAGTTTGTGGAAATCGGATGATATCTCCTAATCGGGATGGAATCTAGTTTTGTGCAGTTAAAGGGAAGTTTGAGACACATTGATGATGATTTTTTTCATAGCGAAAACTTTGAGGTCACATGAGTGAAGATTTATTGCATCTAGAAGTTGATAGTTTTGTGTAATTTTGATGTAGCGTGTGGAAACTTTTATTTTGTAATTGTGTGCCTACTCATTTGTAATTATTTGAGTGTGGTATAAAGGAAGGAATGTTTTTCCTTATTTTATGTAGTTGTAATATGAAAGAAGTGTGAGCATGGTTTTGGTTGCATGCGAATGTAAGCATGAAGTGAAGAAAAGAGTCTAAGAGGTTGTGAAGGAAAACATGCAAAGTACAAAGATCTGGAATTGAGATCTGATGTAGCAGTGAGTGCGGTTTGGCATAGTAAGGAGGTAACATATTTCATATTATTCTACTGAATAATATTAAGGTTATTTGTATAGTGTGTTCAGTGATCTTACCTTGAAGCTGTTTGGGTAGTGGGTCCTTCTGTCTTCCATAACTCTTAATAGGGTTAGAATCTTTTAACAGGGATTCAAAATCTCCTAACAAGGATTTATATGTACTGAATGTATTTCATAAGACTCCTAACAGAGTCCATCCTTTCACAAGGAATATTCATATTAGTGCATCTTTTTTGGGCATCATTCCCACCGGGGTTTGCTCTTTGATCAAGAGGTTCCCTAGTCAACATATCTTGTGTTATTGTGTCATTGTGTATGAATATCTTTGTATGAATATCTTGTGTATGAATATCTATGAAAATGAAGTGACAAACCCTCTTTTTCTAGTTTTTCTTTTTAGGTTAGGGCTTCCAATGGGTATAAATGCATTTAATGCTCTTTACTTAACTTTATTTTACCGTTTAACCAAACTATACTTTGCTTCACCAAATGGAGAAACATAACTCAAATACTTTATCAATCAATCATATGAACTCATACCTTCACAACTCTTATCCAAATACATCTAGATATGTTGATATATATCTTTTCACTAAATCTAGGAATCAATTTAAGATAATCTTTAAGTTAATAGCTCCTATTCATACCTTGACATATTGAGTGAAGATAGGTGCACTTGATCTAGAGGATGTGGTGCCATAGTTTAAAATTTTGTTCCATCATCTTGTGTATTTCTTCTCCAAGTATCATTCATCTGTTCTCTAATTTTATCAATGTTTACTAGAGTCTTTTCAGTTGGTTGTTCCTTGGTTGAATCCTTATTTCAGTACCTGCAGTCCTTGGCTAGGTGATCGACTATGTGGTAATGGAAACAATCCATTCTAGTATTTCTCCATGACTTCCTATTTTTCATTCCATACATCTTGAAGAAATTTGTAGAAATGTGACCAAATCTTCCACATGTAATACAAGTGATCCTTGTATTATAACCCCATGGTATTGTAGGTCCTTGTCGGTTGTTGTCAACATTCTATCGATTAGGGACCCACTTCTCATTTCTCCTTTGTGATATACATTCTCCAAATTTGTGACCATATTTCTTGTAGTTTTTACACTAACCATCAAATCTTGGTTTCCTTGGAGTTCACATCTCTTTATCTACATTCAAATACCTTATGTCTATACTTATTGCAGCTATAAAAATGGCCTTTAAATTTAGGAGTATTCAATGGATTACTTGTCTTGATTTTGCAGATGTTAGTTTTGTGCCCTAGTCTCCCACAATGATAACATATAGGCTTCTTAGACTTCGGTGGGGTAGATTCTTTATTTTGGTTGGTTTCTTGTTTGGAGGACTTAGCCTTCTTAGTAGTATTGTTTGCATTGAAACAGAGTCTAGAAGTGTCATTTGCTTGTCTTTGATTTCTCATTTGTTCATCCAAAATCTTTAAATCATCTTCATTTCTTTTTAGGAATTCATTTGCATCTTTTTCATCTTTTAGATCATTCTTCAAGTGTTCATTCTCAGATCTCAATTCTTCAATTTCACTGACTTTCCTAGCAACATCCCGATTTTCAATAACAAGTTGATCTATCAAGTTGTAGTGATTTTGTGTCAACCTCATGATTTCCCTATCTTTCTCATCTAGTCTTGTATTCATTTGCCTTCTTCCTTCTTCAACAGTTCTCTTTTCATCCTCAGCTTTTCCTTTTTGTTCCATGATCTCACACATCCTTACCGATCATGCTTCTTGTTCTCTTTTCAATGTTTTGACCTTATCATTTAGATTCATATTCTTTTTAGATAGTTATGATATGAGTGCATCAAATTCATCAAACATGATTTTATCATATTGTTATTCAAGTTCCTCAACTTTATCTTGAGTATCTTTCAACTGTGGTGCAAGTTATTTCCTTTTGCTGACTAAATGTTTTAGTTTATTGCTCAATTCTTCAATTTTCTCATTAGCCATCTTCATTTTTGTTTCCATACTATCAATTATTATTTCGTACTTGTAGCTTTCCATCTCTATAGATATTTCCTCTCAAGTGACTAAAATCTTTAATAAGATACTAAGATCTGATACCAATTGATGGATTCAGGTGTGGAAAGGTAAGTATTGAGACAAGAGGGGTGAATCAGTACTTTAAAACACTTTTAAAATTATTTTAACTTTCTCCACATTTATTTAATGATTCCTTATCACTTGCATCCATCACATGAAAATAAACAAAATCTTTAATCAACACATAACAAAGTTATTTTGGTATCGCAGAAATCCTTGTTAGAGGATAAAATATGTGGCAAGGATGATGCCCACAACACTCCACTACTGTAGAATACAGTTGCTTGGTTAGAGCTACAATGTTTATCTATTTTTGATAGCTTACTCTATTAAAGATATTAACCCGGTTAAGAGTTCTAAAGGATGTTAAGTCTAATCTGCTAAGAGATTTCACAACTCTAATCTATGAATTGTACTTGGTTAAAGGATTTACAATTAAGATCTATTAGGATCTTCTTGGTTAAGAGACTTATACAAAATTTGATTACTCCCTAATCAGTAATAACAAAATGTCTATCAAATTTTCATCAATAAATGCTATTCACACTCTATGTTCTCATGAATTCATTACCTCATACTCTATATCCATCACACTATCAATTCACTACTCGGTAGGTCAATTATAAATTTGATTTACTTCATACATGCAATCTCAAATTACTCTTCACACATGCATATGCCACCTTAATGATCTTCATACTCTGATATTCTTATATAAAAAATTAATGCGGTGCTAGATGTTCTAGAATCTTCATTTCAAGAAGTGCTAGCATTGGGTATACTTCTAATGTATATTTCATCCATAATTATCATTGGCTAATCTCACCATGTAATCATGTGTAATCATTAGATTTCAGTCTCCAATGTCTTGTTATACGATCTCCTCGAGACTGGTAAACCATGTACTAATCGGTATTTATGTTCAATGTACTTAGAATTCATCTACTGTTGGTCTATTCTCCTTGGTAACATGTTTTCTTTAACTCAGTCACCGAGTTCTCTTCTTGGTTAGGTGCTCGGTAGAACTTGGTTCTCAGTGCTTGGTTCTGCCTTGCTTGGTGCCTATACTTTCTTTTTCCTTACTGAAACTCCCCGTTTACTAATTATTTTTACCGAATGCTTTCTCTGCCTTACTGACTCATCTTTTCTTCCTTATCGAATGACTTTGACAAACATAATAACTTCCTCATAACTAATAACAACAAAATTAACTCTTAGGAGTATCAAACATTATATCTCAATTTATTATCCCTTTGACTATAGTGTCTAAAAATGGTACTTCTTTCAAAAATAAGTATGTGATGAAGTTTCTTGAAAAATATGAGATTAAAAAATATTTTACTACTTCTTATTTTCCTCAATATAATGGAAAAGTTGAAGCATCTAATAAGATAATTGAGAAAATCCATTGTAAAATTATTAATAAACATGGTAAGGATTAGGACACTGAGATAACCTATCCTTTTCATATGTCTCCAAATTAGGTTGTATGCTAACATTTCTTCTTCAAAGCATATGTGTCAGATAGTTAAGTGGTTGATTTTCATATATTGGTTCGTTCATGAAAAAAATCACATACATTCATTTTTTCTTGGATTCATTTGTGTGATGTATTTTTCATTTTAATTAATATATTACTTAATTCTATTAGAATACTTAATTCTTTCCATGTATCATGTTTGATAAATTTATGTTTGGTTAAAACTTTAACTCGATTGCATGTTATTTTATCCACATGGGGGCATTATATCATCAATAGTTACATTTAATTAAGTATTGTTTTAATTAAATATTGAATGTATATTATTTTGATCATTATATAATTGGTTCCTAAACCAGTCATAATGACATTAAAATTAGGCATATACATTCATCACCATGTTTGCATTATTTTAATCATAAGCATAAATTAGACATTGTTTATGATATTAAAGTAACTACAAGAAAATAAAATATCCAAATATCACCCAGACACATAGACACATGAAATACTACAATAACATAGTCATCACTTTTCAAAATGTGATATTTATCAAAATACAAATATAAATGTCTCATTAATTCCCATCGCTACAATGTTAACTCCCTGAGCCCTCTTGCCCATATTAGGATAAATATTGTAGAATAAATGAGTTCCTATGAGATGTAATAGAATGTGAATGGATCCTTGATGATATCCACACCTCATATAAGTATATTAAACATCTTAGCTCATGTGTATCTTGTCTAGTTGCCTCGATCTCATTGTTGGCCTTTTCTAGCACTTTCTCCTTTCTCTACTATGCATTGGAGTCACTTGTGTTCCTGCTTTCCTATCTCAAACTCTACTATAGTGGGTGTGAGTATGTCCTTATACTTCACTAGGTTTTGTTGTTGTCCATAGGTGACCTGCGATGATGAGAAGATCCACACTAAAAGGGCCATATCCCTAACTACATGAATCACAAAGGCATGTCATCCCTCATTGCCAACTACAAAATTTTAATTATATCAATAACAAGTATATCATACAATACATATATATTAATGTACTTAAATAAATTTATGTACTTAGATATCCCTTCGAGTACCCAGGATTTACAATAAATAAAACATGTTGTTCTATACTATAAGATATTGATGCTAGGGGCATAGACACACTACCCTCTCCTTACTCTTGTATCTGTATTACCCTCAGGCACAGAAGCTTTAAAGAGGATATCCATGGTCATCTCCTCAAAGGAGTGGTATCTATCTCATCCTCCTCCTCAACCTCCTCTTTGTGCTCCTCATCTCCAACTACCTGATGCCCTAGCCTTAGGTGACCCACAGGGTAGTCCATTGGAAAGATGACACTAGCTCCATGATATCTCATAGATCTCAAGTACACTCTGAGTGTCCCTACCTCAAAATATTTTCACTCTTTTGGTGCATGCAATTTTTTAATAAATTTGAAAGGCAACATGATGAAAATTTTCTAAATCATGGACACCCCTGAGAACTATTTGGAGTTGTCCTCTTCAAGAGATAATAATTTGATACTTAATGATTGTCATGATAAAAGAAACATTCCCCTATATTGTTCTCATGAGAGAGAAGCCATATGGATCTTGAAGCCCTATTGAATCCATTTGACATGTTTTACAAGCCAAAACAAGCCAAATCCGAATGCAATTTATTCATATTTTTAGTGTTACATAGTGTACATCTACCAAATAGCCATTTTCAAAAGGTTAAAAGTTATGACCCATTAATGTCCATGTGAATTTGTTTTTCCCCTATATTCTTGGTATCTCAAAATACCTATGTGCAAGGTTTTAGGCTCCTAAGAGGTCATCTCATATTTTTACAAATTCCATTCCATTGATAATTTAGTTTATTTTACGATGTGTACAAAAATATCCCTTTTAGGTGTCTCACTTAGAGTTTTAAAATCTCACAAGTGGTGGATGGTAAAAGTATGAAAAATATTTTCTTGTAATTTTTATATATAAATGAAATCATATGTGGAGTTACAAGGCTTTAGAGAAAGGTTTTCTATTTTGGCCATGTCCAAGTGAAATTTAGTTTTTTACATTATGATATGCCTTGTTGCAGAAAAAATGTGTGGAGTTACAAGGCTTTAGAGAAAGGTTTTCTACTTTCACCATGTCCAAGTGAAATTTAGTTTATTACATTATGATATGCCTAATGATATGCCTAGTTGCAAGCTAATTTTTGAATTAATTTCTCCCGTCTTAGGGAATGTCAAGCAAAGCTATTTTACAGGGTAGTTGTAGTATATCAATGTGTGCGCCTACCAATTTCTAAGGTCTAGTAACAATGTTTGACCACTTTTTGAAGGGCATTTTGAGAGGCTTTAGACTCAGTTTGGGCACTTGTCATGAAGGTATAAAATTTAATTTCAGTAAGCTCCATCTCCATGGTTTTGATCTAGGTGCACAATGAGGAAATAAAAATATATCTTCTAATGGTGAGCATATTATGGCAAGACCTCCCTCAGATTCTATAAGAATAATGACGGTTTAAATATTTTTATTTAAATTACTATTTACTAATGTTTTGATACATTATAAAATTCATGATGTCAATGCAATTTAAAGAGAAAAAATAGAAAAATCCATCGGGCCCATTGTTGTACTACTCAAGTAAATTAAAGGCCAAAGGTTGTTTCATTTTAATTGTTTTTCCCTGGTGAATCCACTGGAAGAAGGGAGTAAATGCTAACATGTGTGCAGAGTGGCAGGTGGCTAATTTTCATGTAGAAAAAGGAGAAAATGGAATTGAAGGGTGGAATTGCTTAGTGTACCATGAACTTCTACCATACCTCTTGCAATATATAGTGACTGTGTGCTAAAATGTAGGTGGACTATATTTTTCCCCTAATTTGCAAGATGGAGATATTTTGAAATGCTCTGAAACTTTCAAAGCCCATGCATATAGTAGGTGTCTAATTATATCTCACAACCGTCTTCAGTATTCTCTTCATGTGCTTGAATTGGGATCTCAGAGGGGGTCATTGGCATCCATCAAAGCATTAAGGGATATACACAAAATGAATTTTATGAAATTTTTTTATAAACTTTGAAGAAAATGTTATTTGTAGATGCAAATCAATATTCAACACCTTTTTTTTAGTATTCTTCCCCATATGTGCCACAATGAGAGATTTGGTACCTTGTTTGGACATCTACCAAAAATGTAGAGTACAAAAGATGTTTGTCAAATGCTATAGATGGTATCACTCTTGGTATGTGCAAAATGGATTTGGGGGTATCAATATATTTTCTCGAGAGCTATGTTAAAAATAATCATGGAAGAGCTTTACTCCAAATCATGTGCTTTCGTATGTGTATCTCGTGACCATTAGGTTGTTGTATACCTATTATTATTTTTTTTATCGATGAAGGGCCGAAGCTGGGATTTTTATATATATAAATATAAACATAAATTAACAAAGTATCTGTCATCAGTTCAAGCCCACTGTTGCAAGGCCTAATGTTAAGAATGAAATCATTTCAACTTTTAACAATAGTAATCGGCTGATACCGATATTTACTTCTAATTTCTTCAGTACAGAACACCAGGGATAGCCATGAAAACCAGTACAAATCACCACCTACAAAAAGCTTCTCGAGGTCAAAAACCTACTCCACCAGGTATAAAATGTCATTGCAAATGGTCACCGAGCCCCTCGGATCAGTCGGCAATAACTACGCCACCAAACTAGTTGAAAACCACTGCTAAAGCCATCAATTCTGGTACTTCCTATCACAAAAATCCTCTATAAATTTGAACTTGAAATGCAACAGTCATCCTCAGGGCACCAATAGTCTATCAATGATCAACATCTAAACTGAGATCTACTTTATCTCACCACCATTATATCATCATGTTTCGCGGGCTTGGCAACTTTAACTCCGCAATGCCTACATTCCCTTAATGGTTGTCACATGATTGCATAGTTTGAAAATGGCTTATACGAACATGCGACACCCCATAAACCTTCACCACCATTACCTACCCTTGGCTATGGGACCCATGATGCATATCCATCTCAATGCTTGTTGGTCAATCAGAAAGGGACACGTCGGCAAGACCCAACACATGGACCCACCTTTAATTCTGCAACAACATCTTTCAACATTTGTCGCATGATCACATAGCCAGGAAAAGGGCTATGTGAACATGTGACACACCGTATCCCTTTACCACCATTAACCGTTACTGCATAAAGTTACCACAAAGGGCTTGTCACATGATTACATAACACAAAACTAGCTCATGCGAACATGCGACAAGCCTCCAGCACTCACCACAAACCTTAGTGCCCACTTTATCCGCGAATTGGTGAGAACTTTGACTGGGCCTGCATCAGGAAATTTGATTTGATATTATTTTATTTATTGGATTCAGACCCTATTCCATTGTAATCCATTGCAGAGTGTCCTTAGATATGTTATCTCAACTTTATCAGCTACGAGTGTCATACCAACATGATGTGTGAAAGAAAGTCTTGTTGGTTAGAAGCTCAAAGCTCATAAACCATGTCCTCTACATCTGGGTCTTCTTCATTAACTTCACTTTTGATTTCCTCCTCATCCTCATCCATTTCCTCTTCATCAGCCTCTTCCTGCTCTGCATTCTCTTCCTCCCTATCTTCTCCCTTGGATGATTCATCTTCCTCATGAGAGGATGTGTTGGTACCTTTTGAATTGTCCTCCTCATTGTCTGAAGAATGAGGACTCCCCAACCCATCCATCTAGGCATCAAATTTGAAGCTATATATCTAGTCAATATCCTCATTAGAATCATCATGAAAAGGGGAAGCTAATGTTGGTGCACGTGGATGCCAACAGGGCATCTTTTATCTTCCCTGTCCTGTCATTGACCTTCCCCATCTACTACGGCCTACTCTCTATGCCTTGTTTCATGATCACAAGGCATCCTTTCCTTCCTTGAGATCATGTGACCAGTCCTTGCTGTTATTGCATATGCCTTGTCGCATGATCACAAAGCATCCCTTCCACTCTTGCGATCATGCAACCAGATTTGTACCCCCACCCACAGCGTTTAATTCAGCTTTATTTTATAATAGACTTCTAGGAGAGTACTAAAAATCAATGGAAATCTATGTCAATCAATCCTTTTAGCCACCTACAACATGCCTCAAGCACAAAACTAGACTTCACCAGGTACAAAAACATCATGCAATCAACCACAGAGACCCCCGGTGTAGTCTACAACAACTGGTGCCACCAACCAAATCAAATCCAGCTGAAGAAACAATTAAAACCAATCCTTTTTGGCAAAAAACCCTCTCAGGAAATTCAAATTTGAAACCAAACGGTCACTTAATGACACCAGACACATGTCAACAGCTAGCAATCAAAATCAGGTCAACTTTACACCTCTGTCATCAAATCGTTACTTTCTCAGGCTTGACAAATTAACCATTTATCTTTAGTTGTGCAATCACATGGTCATCTACTTAATTGGCCCAGGAATCCTGGTTTACATTTTAGATTAGTCACTTGATCGCAAGGCACTTTTTTAACCCTTGCGATCATGCGACCTCAGTCTCTCAGCCGCGGTCAATAGTCACAAAACCCCTTTGAAAGGTCCTTGGTCACATTACCAGCCACCAACCAGTCTGCAATGTCCCCTTACTAATTTTATATGATATTTAAAGCCTCTAATCAGATTATTAAATTAAACAATCAACACTTTGAAAGATTATACAATTTCTCAATAAAACCCAAATCGAGTATGCCCGAAATAGTGCCAAAATCTTCACAGCTTCACATATTATTGATAAATCTAAAAGTAGACATTTTTACAAAAATTTTGCCAGCATAATGGCCTACAAAATGACATTTCCAGATCTATATAGAGTTTACAAAATAGCTCCCAAACGGAGGACAAAAACAATGCTCAACGGGCTCCCGAAAACAACACAAAATAACTTAAAAACACCACAAAATGCTAATAATTCATCATAGAAGTATAACCACGACCCAATACATATATTTAGCTCTATTTTAATATTAAAATGGCTTCAATACAATAGAAACCCAAACTGATATGAAAATCTCAACCGAAAAACACCAAAATCTTACAAAAACACACCCGAAAACTCATAAATCTGCACTGTTCAGCACAAGGGAAAACTCTGCATGAGATTGCACATGGAATGGCCTCAAACTCCCATCTTTATCCTTCTTAGAAACCTGAAAACTCCCATCTTTAGGTCTCCTTCTCCATAGGTTTGGCAGCCTCTGAAGAACAACAAAGCAATGAGCAAAAATCAAGTTCTAGAATGAGCCCGGAATGCCTCTAAACCACTTTTAAAGAGGGCATAACCCTAACTCACGACCAAGAGGGGTGAATTAGACATATTTTAATAATGTTTAACATTTATTATATCATTTCTTTCCAAATATTAGCCCCTTTTTCTGAAACCTTACTTTTTGAGCCTGCCAGCCTTAGCAAAAGTTATTATTTTTAATTATTTGAAAAGGGGACATGACAAGTCCTCCCTCCCAAATATTTCTTGTCCTCAAGAAATGAAGGTTGGGATGCTCAAGAATATGTGCTCCTTCCCAAGTTGCATCCTCTAATGGTAATCATTTCCATTTGACCAAATGCTTTGTGATGCTCCTATTTCTCAATCTTTTCTCTCTTGTATCCAAAACCTCTTCTGGTATTAGGATTAATTTCCCTTCATCATCAAGAGGTGGTAATTCTGTAGATACTATAGTTTTCTGGCCTAGAACCTTCTTCAAGCAAGAGACATGGAAAACATTATGTATTTTTCTATTTGGTGGGAGCTCCAATTCATAAGCTACCTCTCCTACCTTCTTGATGATCTTATAAGGCCCATAGAACCTTGGCTTGAGCTTCTCTGCCCCACTCTTCTTCAAGGTGCTTTTCTTATATGGTTGCAATTTGAAAAATACCAAATCTCCCACCTTAAAAGATCTTTCAATCCTTTTCCTATCAGCATAAAACTTCTATTGGTTCTGTGCATGTTGTAGATTATCCTTGAGAGACCTTATTATGTCTTGGCTTTGCTTAACAAAATCACTTGCTGCAGGTACTTTTCTATCTAAAATTACTAGATCAACAAAGGAAAGGGAATCATAACCATAAAGAGCATGAAAAGGAGGCATACCAATATACATGTGATGACATTTATTGTAACAATACTCCCCCAGGTGCAACCATTTCACCCAAGCATGTTGCTGATTTGAAACATAGTTCCTCAAATATCCCTCTATCCATTTATTAACTATCTCTATTTGTCCATCTATTTGAGGATGATAGCTAGTACTAGGATTGATTTTATTTCCTACCAAATGAAAGAGCTCCTTCCAAAAAGAGTTGAGGAATCTATAGTTCCTATCATTGACAATGTTTCTAAGCAAGCCATGTAACCTAAAAATTTCCTTGAAGAACAATTCTGCCACTTGTGATGCCTTGTAATCAGATGTGATGGGAAAGAAATGTGCATACTTAGTTAGTCTATCTACCACCACATATATGCAATCCTTACCTTGAACCTTGGGCAATCCAGTGATGAAGTCCATGGAAATACTTTCCCATTTTTGTTCAGGAATAGGAAGTGGCTGCAACAACCCTGCAGGAAAAATTTGCTTACTCTTGTTTTGTTGGCATACCATGCATTCCTTAATGTGTTTAAGGAAATCCTCCTTCATACCCTTCCACGCAAACTGCTCTCTTAGTTGCCTATATGTCTTGAAGTATCCTTGATGACTAGCCAAAGGTGTGTCATGAAAGGCCCTTAATATCTTTTCCTTAATTTTTGATCCTGGCACTAAGAAGATCCTATTCTTGTAGTAAATCAATTCATCAACAACCTGGTACCTATTATCATCCACTAACTTATCCAAAATCTTGGTGGCAAAGGAATCTTTAGCATACTTTAAAATTATGGAGACTTTCCAATCAACAGAGATAGATGTTAAGGAACACAAAGTGGGCTTTCTTAAGAGAGCATCAGCAACCACATTATTCTTTCCTTTCACATATTCAATATCAAAATAATAAGCTTGTAATTTTCTTACCCATTTTTGTTGATGATCATTCAAATCCCTTTGGTTCAAGAAGAACTTGAGGCTATTATGGTCTGTCTTTACAATGAATCTCCCACATACCAAATATTGTCTAAACTTATGAAGTGCATGCATGATTGCAAACATTTCCTTATCGTAGATGGAGTAACCTTTCTCTAATTGATTTAATTTTCTTCTCTCAAATGCTATTGGATGTCCCTTTTGAGTTAGGACAGCCCCTATACCTTCTCCAAAAGCATCACATTCAACAACAAAAGGTAAAGAGAAATTTGGAATTGCAAGCACAGGGCATGAACTCATTACCTCCTTAAGCTTATCAAATGTTTTTTGTGCATCTTCTGTCCAAATAAAAGCTCCTTTCTTTGTCAAATTAGTCAAGGGGGTAGAAAGCTGAGAAAATCCCTTGAAAAACCTCCTATAGTAGCTACACAACCTAAAGAAACCTCTCAACTGTGTAAGATTAGTAGGTGGAGGCCAATCCAAAATTGCTTAAATTTTTTGTTGATCAACTTGTACTCCCCTAGAACTTATAATATGTCCCAAATATAGGATCTCAATCAAAGAAAACTCACATTTTGATAGCTTAGCATAGAAGGATTGCTGCTCCAAGATTTCCAAAATAGTGTCTATGTGCTCTAAATGCTCTTTCCATGTTGTATTGTAAATCAAGATATCATCAAAGAACACCAAAACAAATTTTTGAAGATTCTTGATGAATACCTTATTCATACAAGATTGGAATGTTGTTGGTGCATTAGTGAGTCCAAATGGCATAATGAGAAATTCAAAGTGCCCATAGTGACATTTGAAAGTAGTCTTTTCCACATCTTCCCTCCTCATACGGATTTGATGGTACCTTGACCTTAAGTCAATTTTTGAGAAGTATACAACACCATGTAACTCATCAATGAGTTCATCTATGCATGGTATGGGATACCTATTCTTTATGGTCTTCTTGTTTAGATCCCTGTAGTCTATACACATTCTCATTGTACCATCCTTTTTCTTGACAAGTACCATAGATGATGCAAATGGACTAGAGCTAGGCCTTATGAATCCCATGTCTAGGAGTTCCTTAATAGTTTTTTCTATTTCTTCCTTATAACCTCTTGGATGGTGGTATGGAGTTGTTATAACTAGTTTGGCACCCTATTCTAACTCTATAACATGCTCAAAACCTCTATCTAGTGGTAATCCTGGAGGCAAATCATTGAAAACTATACTATGCTTATCAAGAATATTTTGAATTTCAAAATGAAAATTACCTTGATTCTTTGGAGAGCTTGTTGGATGGATTATGACTCCTGCTGCCCATGCTACTTGTCCTCTTCAAAAATTCCTCTCCATCCTCTTTGTAGTGACCACCTTAGGTGCTCCATTTGATAAGCCTCTCAATAAGACTTCTTTTCCATTGGAATGAAATTTAAACTCCATAGTTTGATGGTTCATGTAATAGCCTCCAATAGAGTGCAACCATTAAACACCCAATACAATATCTGTCTCCCCAATGCCAATAACATAGAAGTCATCACATAACTCATAATCTCCTAAGGTCATCCTAAGTTGTTTCACCACCCGTGTGCAAGGCATAATGAATCCATCAGCTACCGTAGCATTGAATCCCTCAAAATATTTTGCTTTAAGCCCTCTTTTCATGACAAATACCTCATCAATAAAATTGTGAGTTGCCCCACTATCAAGAAGAACTATCAACCTTTTCCCTGCTAGTAACCCTCAAATTTGAAAGGGATGGTATCTTGGGACTCCTGATAATGCTGCTAAAGTGTCATCCTTGCTGATTTCTTTTTCTTTCTCTTCTTCTTCCTCCTCCTTAGTGTCATGAAATTCCTCATGCTCATCTGAATCAGATTCTAAAGCAACTTCAAAATAGTGCACTTGACCTCTCCCCAAACATCTATGTCTTGGAACCCATGGCTCTCTACAAGTGAAACAAATCTTTTTCCTTCGTAGTTCACTCCTAGTCTCTTCATCTACCTTCTTTTTTGCTACATTTGTCACATTCTTTGGTGGTGGTTCTGGGAAAGTCTTTTTCTAAAAATTTCCCTTATGTTGCCAAAGATTTGGGAGTTTTTGATTAGTGACTGATTTCATAGGCACACAAGTTTCAAGCCGCAAACTTCTTTTGATAGCTTTTTGTAAGGTTGAGGGTGAGAAAGCCTTAACCAAACCCTTAACAAAATCTTCCAAACCATCAAGAAAAAGATATACAATCCTCTTTTCACTCATATCAGGTACCATAATAGCCACTTTTTGAAATTCTTCTACATACTCATTAACTGATTTGGTTTGTCTCAACTTTGACAATTCTTTAAAATACTCTTCATCATCCTTGAGATCAAATCTATCTATCACTCTTTGACTAAAATCATCAAATGTAGTTACCTAATCATGACCTTGAGTAGTCATTCCATGATACCACCAATCATAGGCTGCATCTTCCAAGTGTAGACTTGCGAATTGAATGGTATCACTCTCCTTCATGGGGTTAAGTGTGAAGAAGGTTTTTAATTTTTGTAGCCATGCTCTAGTTGAAATTTTATTTGTTCCATCAAAAGTAGGTGCTATAAACTTGCTTATTTAATTTTTGAGCTCTCTTCAACTTATGTCCTGCTCCCTCCTATACTCTTTCTTGGGCATCAAACTGTTCATCATATCCACATATTCTCTAAAAGGAACCAAACTACAAAAGTCATCATCTAAGTCATTGTAAGTAGCTCTTAGTGCAATCAAGTTACCTGTAACCTCTTCCATAGGACTAAGGGCTGGATTTGGTACTGGTGGCTCATCTGCAGGCAAGAAAATAGTTTTTTCTAATTTAGAGGGTGTGGGTTTCAGATTTCTTGGCTCCTCTGAAGTGCTCCCTTTCTCATTAGTAGATACAAATCCTTGGAGTTTTTTGTCAATAATAACAAAGCCTCTCTAGTTTTTGCCAAACTATCCACTGTTTGCTTCTGAGTATTCTTGATGTCCTGGAAGAATTTTTTTACCATCTCATCTGGATCAGCCATACTTGTTTCTTCCTTGGATTTTGTACTTTTATTTTCAACTAGAGGTTTGATCAAAATTTCTTTATTCTTTTCTCACTGCAAATATCTCTTTTCTCTTTCACTTAGTTGCATACAAACTTCTACAAACCCTCAGGCTGGCAAGATCATAACTCTAATACCACTAAAATGTCCCCTTATTGATTTTATATGATATTTAAAGCCTCTAATCAGATTATTAAATTAAACAATCAGCACTTTGAAAGATTATACAATTTCTCAATAAAATCGAAATCGAGTATGCCTGAAATAGTGCCAAAATCTTCACGGCTTCACATATTATCGATAAATCTGAAAGTAGTCATTTTTAAAAATATTTTTCCAGCATAAAGGCATAAAAAATGACATTTCCAAATCTATATAGAGTTTACAAAACAGCTCCCAAATGGAGGACAAAAACAATGCTCAACGGGCTCCCGAAAATAGCATAAAATAGCCTGAAAACACCACAAATTGCTAATAATTCATCATAGAAGTATAACCACGACCCAATAAATATATTTAGCTCTATTTTAAAATCAAAATGGCTGCAATAAAATAGAAACACAAACTGATATGAAAATCTCAACCGAAAACACCAAAATCTTACAAAAATACACCCGAAAACTCATAAATCCGCACTGTTCAACACAAGGGCAAACTCTGCATGAGCTTGCACATGGAATGGCCTCAAACTCCCATCCTTAGCCTTCCTATAAATCTAAAAAATCCTGTCTTTGGGTCTCCTTCTCCATAGGTTTGGCAGCCTCTGAAGAACAACAAAGCAATGAGCAAAAATCAAGTTCTAGAATGAGCCCGAAATGCCTCTAAACCACTTTTAAAGAGGGCATAACCCTAACTCACGACCAAGAGGGGTGAATTAGACATATTTTAATAATGTTTAACATTTATTATTTCATTTCTTTCCAAATATTAGCCCCTTTTTCTGAAACTTTACTTTTTGAGCCTGCCAGCCTTAGCAAAAGTTATTATTTTTAATTATTTGAAAAGGGGACATGACACAATCACAATCTAGCACCTCAAAAACATTGGCACCATGGATCCACCTCAAAAATTTGCAATCATGACATTCTCTTAACAGTTGTCACATGATCACATAGCCAGGAAAAGGGCTATGCGAACATGCGACACAATGCCATGTCACCCCTTTACCTTGCCGCATAACCGCCGCCACTGTGAGCTTGACACAAAGGGTTTGTCGCATGATTGCATAGAATGAAAATGGCTCATAAGATCATGCAACAGATTGAAAACCTATTAGAAAATAGGTCCCACTAATAACTTAATCCTTCGTGCCCAGATCCCAGATCAACGGACGTTGCATGATCTCATGACATGAGAATATTCCTTACGCTTATACGTCGTCTGTAGATTAAAGGTTTTGAAGACCCAGGGCCCATGTCACATAGCAACCAATTGAAAACTGGCACATCAGCACTAGTCTAACACTAGTCCATGTGTACCACCATTTAGAAGTAGGGCCCACCAATACAAGATTGCATGACAGAGGCAAACTCACAGTCACGAGCAGGAAAGGAATATTCTTCTTTTATTTGGAGATTGAGTGACTAACAGGACATGAAAAACTAGGCCCCAAAAGACAAGTGGAAGTCGGTCGCAACTTTGTGAAGAGTAAATATCTCACAACTTTTCCATGTGAACATGCGACAACCACTAATTCTAACCAAACCTTAACCGTACCAAACAACTGAGAAGAACTGGGTCCCACCAACTGGTCGCAGTTACGTAGATAGGGAATGCCAAAAAATAGGGCAGAAGTGCGAGGTCAAAAACATCCAGGGTTTTCACATTAACATAAAGGTAACAGAGAAATGCAAAAACATTGAGGGTTTTATGCTTAGACAGTTTTTGGAACCCTGTGACAAGAAAGAATTATTTCCAGCAGACCTTGAAACATGAATATCTCCCTGGTTTCAACACTTTAGGATATGCACTCTTAACCTGACCTTGGAAACACAAAGAACTATTTTATACTAAGAGCGCAAACCATGAAACTTCATAAATCTAGCTCGCCAATGAAAACTATGTTAGAACTAGGGAAAAGCAATTCACTTGGGTTTTCTGCATATTAGGAGGTGCGATCTAAACTAGAGCATGGTGATATCAAGAACAATAAGTGGCTGAGGGCACAAGTGATGAAACCATGTTGTTCTATTTCTTCCTCCATCAGCTAATCCAACTCCTATCTGTGAAGTGATCCATTTAAAAGCTGTACTCTACACATTAAATTTGGTGGATTTGACTAGGGAGCCAACCATTGGAGATTGATCTAATGTGTATTCCATTTGCTACCTGATTTGCTAGGTCATTCACTTTGCCATTGCCTTCATGGTAGATGTGATTAGCCATTGAAGATTCAAATTTTGAAATCAAGCTTAATATGTTTTCTAAATAGGATTGAAGTTTCCAATTTGAAATGGGCCCTGTCCTTATTGCATTTATAATAATCATTGAATCTCCTTCTATTTCAATTCTATTAAGATTAAGTTCTCTGGCTAGAACCAAACCATGATAAAGAGCTTTTATTTTTGCTACATTGTTAGTGTCCAGGTTTAATGACTGGGCTAATTGAGCAATAATTTGGTCATCTGCTGAATGAATAATACAACCCGGCCCAAAAGGGCCCAAATTTCCTCTTGATGCCCCATCAAAATTTAATTTAACCCAGCCCGGAGAAGGAGATTTCTAGACACATATCAATATGTGGAAAGAGTTGCCCTTGCTGCCTCTACCAATAATGGTAGGTGTTTTTAATCCATGCTAGCTTTTTAACATCCTATCATCCCAACTAGTGTAAAATTTATGAATGGTTGAGAATTTTTGACTCCTGGAATTCATGATCTCCACTATAGTTGCCTCAATTCTATTCAATAGTTGATTCATGTTCAATGCTTTCTCTTGGAATAATCTCCTATTCCTTTCCTTCCATAATTCCCATAGAAGTATTGATGGGGATATGATCCAAAGGTTTCAACATAAGCTTTCTTTGAAGAGAGATGGCCAAGCAATAAGGTGTGATTGCAGATCTTGTGGAGAAGTAGCTATCCAATTTAGTTTTGAGTGTAACCAATCCCAACATTTCACTGAAAACTGATAAGAGAATAATAAATGATTGAGATTCTCTTCATGATTATGGCATAGTGTGCATCTAGATGGCCCAAAGAACCCCATTTTTGTGAATTTCTCTGCAGTCAAAATATGGTCTTGAAAAGTGGCCCAAAGGAATGTGCCAGCTTTAGGCAAACACATTTTGTTCCAACAAAGGTGAATGTGGATTGAGGAAGTTTTTTGAGAGAGTTGTGTTAATAATTTATACCCTTCCTTCACCTTATAGTTACCATCCTTTGATCCAAACCAAATAATTTCATCATTGCCATTTTTTAAAAGAAAAGATTTTTTTTGTAAAGTGAATTTTATCAGCTGTAATTCTTGGTAATTGGCCCCAATATTTGTGAAATCCTTCCATCTCCAAGATCCATCCTCTTGAGAAGATGAAGAAGGAAAGATATAGCTTTTTAGCATTGTTCCCCACACCCCCTGACTAACCTTCATGATCCGTTGGAGCCCTGGAATAGAATGGAGGCTTTGAAGTCCTCCCCATGAGTCTTCCCAAAATCTGGCCAGATTACCACTTCTGATGTTCCAAGAAAGATTGGAGTCAACGACATGTCTAGATTTTACAATAAAATTCCAAATTTTGGATCCTCTTGGAGCATTTTTAATCCTGAATACTTCTTGCATCCCCAGTGAACCCAGGTATTTTCCCTTGAGAATTCTAACCCATTTGCAGTCCTTATTCTTAATGAGCTTCCAATATAATTTAGCCCCTAATGCTGAGTTTTGCCATAACTAATTCTTGATCCTTGTACCCCTTGCAGAAATTGGTTTGCAAATATTCTCCCAAGAGATCAATTTAAATTTCCTATTCTGATCAGTGCCATGCCAAAAAAAAGTCCTCAATTTTTTCACTATATCCATATATCCTATTGATGACAAAGAAAGGCAGGAGAGGAGGTAAATGGGAATGGCTGAAAGTGTGGCTTTAATCATTACAATCTTCCCTGCCCATGATAACCATTTTTATTTCTAGCTTGCTAATTTTTGGTCCAATCTTTCATTTATTGTTTTCCAAATTCTTGTGGTTTTGAGACTTTTATCAATGGGGATTCCCAGATAATTGCATGAAAGAGAGCCTACCTTGAAGGCTAGGAGAGATTCAATCTTTGATTGGACTCTCTTTTTTGTGTGAAAGAAAAATATGACTGATTTATCTTTATTTACTGATTGTCCTGAAGCTAGAGCATAATTTTTTAGGATACTTCTGAAAGTGGATGCTTCTCTAACTGATCTAAGGCCAAATAGGAGGTTATCATCAACAAATTGCTGATGTGTAATAGGAGGCACCTTAGATGTGACTGAGATGCCTCTAATGCTTCCCTGAGATTGAAGATTAATGATGCTCCTCCCTAAATCTTTTGCCATGATAATGTATAGGAAGGGAGATAGGGGATCACCTTGTCTAATACCATTTGAACCATCAAAGAAGCCATGAGGGGATCCATTGATGAGGATAGAATATTTTGGTGTTGATATGCAATAGAATATCAGATTTATCCATGCTTTGGAGAAGCCAAAGCATATACCCATTATTAATGATGGTTTACAGATACACCAACAAGATATGTCCATTTGCATCAGCGATAATATATGTAATAAAATTACAGAGGTAAAGTGAAAATGACAACAGAGGAAATGTCATGAAGAGATAAAGGAGTTGAAAGTAAATAGAGTAGATTCAGTTATGTGAAGGAATGATTGATTTCTGTCATAGGGCAAATTGTTGAAAGTCATATTAAAGTAGTTTTTATGGGAAAAGAAAGATGGGTGAGAATATATATTTACATTGGAAAATCCATTACTTCTGGTCTTCAATCTCCCTCATAAATAAATGGGTAATTAAGTTTATTTTTAAGAAAAGAAAAATGCATTTGGAGAGTCATTAACAAGTGTATTATGTTGTAAAATTTTATTCAGATTTTCATGTAGGATACTAATAAGAAATGGGCACTGATGTGTAATCATGAGCTCATGAATGATGAATTTGACATCAAAAGGAATTACTATGTACAATGGTGGATGATTGGTTGTTTTCACTAACTAGGTAAAAATATTGTGTTGAAGGCGTGAGTAAGAAAGGAGTGAAAACTATAAT
The DNA here is from genome assembly GCA_027943335.1 of Chamaecyparis obtusa. Lineage (NCBI taxonomy): Eukaryota > Viridiplantae > Streptophyta > Pinopsida > Cupressales > Cupressaceae > Chamaecyparis > Chamaecyparis obtusa. Next base: position 1,057,241 of record BSBK01004051.1, on the reverse strand, counting down.
AGCATAAAAAATGCCAAGTGAAAATGTTTAGCTACTAGTGAAATGAAAATAAAATCTTTACAATCAAGCTAGTATTTTCAATTGAATGGTATAAATGTAACATCTGGGAAATGGTTTTAATTGAAGAGTCCAAATATCTTTTGGAAGAAAAGATACAAATTGATTTATCATTGAAAATTAGGACACATGAAATTAATTATGAATGAGGACTAATTTTCACTTCAGAAAACATTGGCAAAAGGGAAAGGTGAACTGGGATTTTCACTAGAGTAGAACAATTTTCACTTACAATGAAATATTTATATTTTGATTAAAGGTTGAAAAAGTTTTACGGGGACTTGCACATGTAAAAGGTTTTCACTCACTAGTTAAAGTATTTTTACAAAATTAGTATTATAATAATTAAAAGGGGGAATAGTGATGATGATATAAAATATTTTAACACAAGTATTTTGATTAAGTAAAAATAGGTTTTGAAAGGACTAAAACCTTATACAAAAGCAATGAAAGATAGGGAAATGAAATACCATAAAACAACTGTGATGCACCACCTAACAAACCAAAGGAACTAACCATAGTTCCCACCAAGTGGAACAAAAACTAGCCCAACAAACCACAACAAGGGACATTCAAGATTTACATTTTAAACCATCCTTATGTGAATGTAAATTCATATCAAAAGAAGGTTTAGAAGATTTTAATTTCTTTCCTTTAACTGTTGTCCATCCATCCTCCACCTTCGCAGCAACATTCTACAAATCCAAAGGAAAACCAGAAGAGCCCACTAAAACTTGAGAAATAGGGTAGGCCACATAGACATCCATAGAAGGGATAGGGACAACACCACCACCAATACCCATATCCCCCATGGAGAACCATGGACAACAAAACCCACATCACCAGCATACAAGGTAGTTGAACCAGATACAACATCAATGATCTAGTCAGGAACACCAACAATAACACTTAAAGGGACAACATCAATAGTCTAAGCCAAAGCCACATCAGAAACAATATAAGTAGCACTAGAGCCATAGCATGATCATCCTAAGAAGGGCAAGCAGCCAAACCCCCATCCTTAGAAACTTTATGAATCGAATAATGGTGGTCAGAACCCCCCAACCACCAAGAAGGTGATTTCTTCAATTTAACCTTATCAGATAAGCACCATTCAACAATGATGTAGAGGTGGCAATAGAATGTGATGGATCCAAGGTCCAAGTACATAAAATTAATCAAATGCAACAATTCAATCTAGTGACCCAAGATGGCTTGAATAAGTGAAATGGTAAATTATGCTCCAACAAGCCTTAAGGTATGATCCAATAACTTTAATTTATACAATCCATGGTAACTAAATAGGTTTCAAACTTTATCCCAATGCTCAAACACCAAATCTTCAAAATTCACCAAGTTAGGCCTAATAACCTGTCTTGTAGTCCTACAACAGCCTTCACAAGACTTTATCTCCAACTTTTCCCAAAACACTAGATAAAAAAATTATATATTTGAGTACCCTTTATGGACTAATTTAACATACCAAAAGGAAATGATAGGTTGTTTTGGAAAGTATGGGACTGTCAGCACTATTTCTTAGATTTTCAAGTCCTAAAACTTATGCACTTACAAAGGAACCCCTAACTCCTTTTGCTTCCAAACTTCAGGATCTTGGATAGTCTCATGAATGAGTCTTTATTAGAGGAATATGGAACCAATTTGATTCCAAGAGGCTTCTAGATGCAGAAGCCCCAAATTTCACTCTCCAAACCCTTAAAATTAGGGCTTCCTCAATGTCTCTCTTCACAAGGTTTCCTACAACAAATAATGGTTGATTCACCTTATCCTTAACATGTCTATACACAGTCAATCATAAAATAGTGCCCTTTTTTTGGCCAGAACTCTCTATCCTTCACCCTATCTTCCAAATTCACTTAGTTTCTTAGTATTCCTTATGGTGATCACCACATCAGTCAATCAATCTTGCATTCCTAATGTTAGAAGAATATAATACATGTTAATTTAATTCCATTCTATGAGAACCGATAACCTACATTCATAGAATGACGTTAATAATGAAAGAAACTCAAGAAAACTATCCTAAATCAAATTTTCAATGATTGTACAGCACCAAAATGTGTATATAGAAACTGGAGTAGAATTCTTAGAGCATGAATGGATTCAAAATAATGAAATATAATGATCAAAGCATTATAGAAATAAATCCAATCAATATCAACTTTGAATCATACAAAACCCTTCGAGCTTTGCAATAAAAATCAGACTTTATTCTCCAAAACTAGGTACAGTCCGTACAATAGCCTAGTCTGCCCATACAATGGGACTTTGGAACATTTAAAAAACTCCTATCAACTACCCCAACCATTCCAAATTGGTTGGATGGATTAGTTTGGCCTAAAAAAATAACAAAATTAAATTCCCTCCTAAATGTCCATAACTGTTACAATTTGAAAATTCAAATTTGTAACTTTGTAAATTTTGAATATTTGTAATTGCTAAGTATTGAAACTTTGTCAAATTACTTATATGGACTTATTGACCATTACTACCAACTAATTTAACCTATTTGAAACTTGCAACACCTAATTCTACCCTAGACTCCAAATTGTGGTCCTTAGGCTTATTAAGCCTTTTAGGACTTATCACATATTTTCCATCTACATTGCATGGAATGACCTCATAGGCCATTATAGGTGCCAATAAATTCAAATTTAGGCCATTGGATGTCTTGAAGTTATCCTTAGGTTTTTGGAACCTTTTGTGCACTCTAGGTGCCCCTGCACCAAACAAGATGGCTAGTGTTATGGAATTTCCTGCATCTGAATGAAATACCCTCATAATCTAGATTCTAGATCCAAGAGCCCATAGGGGAAGCCAAAGTAATCTTCTTAGGGAGACCCTTAGAAACATTAACCTCCATAAGGATACAAGCATATGTCAGATGAAAAAAATCATAGGAAGCCAAATCAACCATCTAGAAATCCCCAATCACCTCCCCCATAGATTCCAAAATAGAATCCAACCAAAGATGAAGGGGAAGATTCAATAATCTCACCCATAAGGGTATTTTATTAAAGGACTTAGAAAAATGAATAAACCCCTAATGCCAAGGTTTGGTCATCAGGGGGAAACACTCCTCCCAAGAGAAACAACTATCACACAAAATAGTTTTCCTATCTTCAATATTTCTAAACTTTGCATTAAAAAAATGATGCAAGGGAGGACAGGGAGAGGGGCTAAAGGAACACCCTAACTAGATCCACCTTGTAGAGATCACACGTGGAAGAAAAAAATACACAAGTGAGAGAGATAATTCATATATCTTTCATATATTTACTTCAATTGATTCATACATGTCGGGTTGTAAGGCCTTCCTAGTTTAGGCCATAAATTACAATCAAGTACAAAATTCCTCCAACATGCAAGGATATGCAACAATCCTCAAAGTTGTAGCTTTTATCTTCTAACTGAACTGACTCCCTAAACTAAAAGAAAAGATTACATTATATACAAGAGGCTACTAAACAAGTTCACCTTCAGATCCACCATCAAGGGAAGGAACAACCAGATCTAGGTCCACACACTTCCCAATGATAGATTTGAGCATCAAATCTGTGACCATAATTAATTGCAAGAGTCAGCCTCAACATGAAACTTAAATAAAAAAATCGATAAGAAAAGATAACCAAGTGCTAGAAAAGCATCACCAAGAGCCACAAAAATTCACCAAGCACTAGAGAGATAACCGACCAATCCTGGTAAACAAAGAAAACCAAAAAACACTGAACCAACTCGGTTAAAGAAGGAACCAAGCAACATAGGAAAATACAAACATGTTTTTGGTGACACAAGATTGCCAAAGACCCAAGATGCTCCTACATTAGACACCTGGGGTTATTTGAAATGATTCTCCAAATCATGAAGAAGGTACAATCCAAGCTGAATCCAACTCAGATTGTGAAATCAATGAATTGTCTTCAATCGGTCTATTCTTCCACTTTACCAGATATTCCATTTACTATTTTCCTCTTGTACTTCTGCCAATTCTTTGCTCCAAAATATGTTCAACCTCTTCTATCTATTTCTTAGGATAATCATCTGATACTGTCATTTCTTCATCTGACTCATGGTACTCATACAAATCAGCAATGTTGAAAATAGGTGACATATCCATGTCATCAAGTACCTCAATCTCATAAGCATTTCCATTGTCAAATCTCTTCAAAATCTTACAAGGACCAAAATTCTTCATTTTTAGCTTCCCATATGTTCCAATAGGAAATATTCCTTTATTCAAATGAACCATGACTTCATCACCAACTACAAATTTTTTTTATGTCTTCTTGATCTATCAGCTCTGTCTTTGTATTTTTTATTACGTTTCTCCAGCTTATATTTCACATCTTCATGCAATGTCTATTAGGAATAGTCCCAAGAGATAATTGAGAGGGTGGTGAATCAGTTATCTACAAGATTCAATTCTTTATCCAATTAACTATAGAAGAACATTAAGCATAAACATAATATAAGAACACTTAACACAACACCACAATTTTGGTTACAGGAAAACCCAAATAGGTAAAAACTCCAATGGGAATTAGCACCCACTATAAACTACACTAGTGTATAATGGTCCCTATTAGAAGATATTACAACCCTGTTAGGAGTTTATCTTTGCAATGCATTAAGTACAGTGACCTAGTCAAAGGTTAGACCTTGTTAGGAGTCTTTTATAATTAACCCTTTTAGGGGTGAGGACACACTATCCGGGAGCACATTGCTCAAATGGGTGAAGGTTGCAACCTTTTATTTAACATATACACACTATATTTGGATCTTGGTGAATTGCAAGTTAGACCTACTTTCTAGATCAATTCCAATGAATAGCATACCCTCTCTTCTTTGTCACATAGACCTTCTACTGATGGCTCATTACTTCGCACCTTCTTCTCTGTTCCTATCTATTAACTATCTACCATGCTTAGCGATCAAAACTTGACTAGCTATAAGTATCTTTCTCCAAATGATATAATCAAGTTAGCTTGTTAGAACTTCCTTGAAATCATATTAGAGAAATAATATAACTCTTCAACAACATCTCCAACAGCTATACTAAGCACACAACACTAATTAGGACCGTGCAACTCCATATGAGTAGACGCGTTGCTACACATTGTTGGCTCTACTAAACTAACTAATACTTTCTTCTCATGTAGAAATATGTTATGCACTCTTAACCAAACATTCTTAACTCTTCTCCAAACAATAATCTAAAAATTCATATCAAAATGATAGGCATAACTACTACAACAATAAAAATAATATCGGCTCCATCAAATAAACTTAGGAAACTTTAATTGTCAACTAGAAACATCATGACTCCACTTGTACTATAGAAATGACTTTGCATCCATGAACATAGCTTCACTACCATGTCTACAACATAAATATGAACATGCAAGGATCCATCACAACTGTACTACAATTGACTTAAAAACCTCTTCTTGAGACCTGTTAGAAACACTTACTAATACAAACAACTATATTACTATCTTCACTCAAAATCAACCTCTGCATCTATGATATCATACTAATAACATATCAGGGAAACATATACTCAAGGCTCTCTCCATAAGGAATCCATGCACATTTCTTACCATATGTTTTCATCAATGACAAACATACAGTCAACACTGTATTGCTGGCAAATCTCCAACAATGTCCCCATTTGGCATTGATGGAAACATACGGAATGAAAAAGACCACCAGTCCAAATGTATAATTATTTTATAAAATTCTCTATTTCCTCAACAAAACTCCCCCAAGGATTAATCCTCCATCTACTATTGAATGCTCTGAATATCAACCGCGTTATCTCCTAATGTATACTCCCCCTTATTTTTTTGTTTCTTCTAGCTAAATACTTACTCCCCCTTTCTAGAATAAGATAGCTATTTGTTTTTCATGACTATATACTCACTCTCCCTTTGACATCAATGGAAAATGGTGCCAAAACAAATAAGCACCGGTACCACTCTTGACGTAGAGTAGTCAACCATTCATCAGTCATTGAGGATAGATGTACTTCTACAAACACTGACCAAATTTAGGGAAGGGAATTACTCCTAGCTTCTCCCCAAGATACTCAAATGTATCCTTCGGTAAAGGCTTTGTGAATATGTCTACTAGCTGATCTTTTGTGCTCACATAGTCCAATTTTACTTCCTTCTCTACAACTTTCTCTCTTAGGAAGTGACATTTTATCTCAATGTGTTTTGTCTTTGCATGCATCACAGGGTTCTTTGACATATCGATAGTGCTAGTGTTCTTTGAATAATTTAATGCTACTACTACATATTCTGCTTCTATTATGGACTGCAAAATACAATTCTACTTCTTTCTTGTCCAATTAACAAGTCTATCTCCAAGAAATACTACTCCTCCTGAGGTACTCTTTCTATCATCCACACATCCTGCCCAATCTGCATTTGTATACACATGAAGTTCTACATTTTCTAAATTAGGATGCCATAAACCATAGTCAATAGTTCCTTTCAAATATCTAAATATCCTCTTTACTACCATAAGATGACTTTGTTTAGGTTCTACTGCAAATCTTCCAACTATACCAACTGCATTAGAAATAGTAGGTCTAGATTGAGTAAGATATATGAGTTTACCAATCATAGACTTGTATAAAGTTATGTCTACTGTTATAGAATCATCTTCTTTTGAAATCTTTCTTCCTATTATTATAGGGGTACTTACTAGCTTGTAATCATCCATCTTGAACTTCTTCAATATCTCTTTCACATACTTAGACTGATTAATTAAAATACCTTTGTCTGTCTGTTTCACATGCAGTCCCAAAAAGTACTTGATAGGTCCAATCATGCTCATTTCAAATTTGCTCTGCATTTCTTTAGCAAATTCTCCACTAATCTTTTCATTACTACCAAAAATAATGTCATCAACAAAAATCGCAATAAGTAGTAATCCCTCAGGTGTCTCTCTTATCATTAAGTTACAATCTACTACTCCTTTCTTGAATCCAATCTTAGTCAAGTAACCATCTAGTCTTTCATACCATGCTCTAGGGGTTTGCTTAAGTCCATAAAGGGCTTTCTTCAATCTGCATACCATATCAGGTCTGTTTGATAAAGTAAATCCTTCAGGCTGCTCTATGTAAACTTCTTCCTTCAAATCTCTATTCAGGAATGCTGACTTGACATCCATCTAATATACTTTAAAGTCTTTGAATGTAGCATAGGATAGAAATAGCTTTATTTCTTCCAATCTTCTTATAGGGGAAAATGTATCAGAATAATCAATTCCTTCTCTTTGCGCATATCCTTTACATACTAGTCTTTCTTTGTTTCTTACTATTGTACCATCTTCATTCATCTTGTTTTTGAATATCAACTTGGTTCCAATCACATTCTTATCACTAGGCCTAGGGACCAATTTCCATGTGTCATTCTTAATTATCTGATCTAGCTCTTCTTTCATTTCTTCATGGCAATCTGAATAATTACATGCATCTTCAACACTTAAGGGTTCAATCTATGAAAGTAAGCATACCTCTTCATTAGTTGTTGAACATTTTGCTTTTGATCTTGTCATGAATTTTTTTTTCTGATCTCCAATGATATCTTCCTTTGAATGGTATCTAGATGTGAATTTAGGAACATCAGGTGTGAATCTCTTATCTATCTTTTATTATTCTTCTTCACTTGTTTCAGGGTCATTAAATTATACATCAATGATGTCAAACATTTCATTAACAACTATTTCTCTATTCATAGGACTAGGTTATTCTTCAATCATAGATGCATAATCATGATATCTCTCTTGAGTCATAAACTTCTCATCAATCTTTACATGTGCACTTTCAATAATCTTCTTCAATCTTAAGTTAAAACATCTCTAAGATTTTCTTTTAGTAGAGTAACCAAGAAAAATACCTTCATCATTTCTTGCATCAAACTTGCCAATAGCTTCATCTTCCTTGATGTAGCACTTGCTTCCAAAGATTCTGAAGTATTTTACTATAAGTACATTCCCAAACCATAGCTCATAAGGTGTCTTGTCTATGCCTGGCCTCAATTGAATTCTATTGATAGTATAGACTACAGTATTGACCGTGTCTCTCCAATAGCTGTACATGACCTTTCCTTCAATCATGATAGTGCGCATTGTGTTAAGTATGATTTTATTCCTTCTTTCTACAATTCCATTCTATAGAGGGGTTCTAGGTGTACTTAGCTATCTCTTTATCCCATGTTCTTCACAATACTCATAAAATCTATTAGAGGTGAATTCTCCTCCTCTATCTAATCTCAGACATTTAATCTTTAATCCAAACTCATTTTAAACTTTAGCTTTGAATATTTTGAACTTCTCAAATGCTTCTAATTTGTCTTTTAAGAATGCAACCCACATAATTCTAGAATAATCATCAACAAACAAAATAAAGTACCTTTCACCATAGTATGATCTTGTTTGAGTTGGTCCACATAGGTCTATATGTACTAGATCCAATTTGTTCTTTCTCAAATTATGCTTGCTTCTAAATATATTCCTTACATGCTTTCCCATTGCACATTCCCTTCATATTGTATCAACTGGTTTTGCAATGCTAGGAAGGTCTCTTACTACCTTTACATTTCTTATCTTCACTATGTCGTCAAAATTGATGTGACATAGTCTTTTGTGCCATAACCAATTGTCATCTAATTTAGCAATAAAACAACTTGATTATGAATTAAGCTGAAAAACATTGCCTTTTATCTTTGAGCCTAATGCAATCATTTCTCCTTCCTTTTTATTAATGATGCACTTATTATCTTTGAATTCCAACTGATATCCTTTGTCAAGAAATTTTCTAACACTTTGTAGGTTATGCTGCAAACCATCAACATAAAGAACATCATCAGTGTTGTTCTTTCCATCCAAGGTGATAGCTCCTCTACCTATGCTAGGTTTAGGAGTGTTGTCTCCAAATCTAACAATGTCGCCTTTGTACTTATCCAAATGTATAAATCTATCTTTGTCTCATGTCATGTGATGTGAACAACCACTGTCAATGATCCAATCTATTTTGATGTATACTTGTGAAATCAATGCTAACTCTTGTCATTTCTTTTCATCTTCAAGGTCCATTTCATCAAACATTTTCTCCATGTCTTCAAGAGAAATGAATCCAATTTTATCTTTTTCTGAATCTTCATCTGACAGTCCATCTCTAGCATAGTAACATTCTTTTGTATACTTACACTTGTAATTAGTTTTGAACTTCTTGACTCTTGTAGGACACTTAGAAGAAAAGTGACCAATCTTGTTGCATAAAAAGCATTTGAATGGTAAATGACCTTCATATTTTCCTTCTCCTTTTATTTCTTCTTAGAAATCATAGCAATGAAATCATCTAGTGCTTTCTCTTCATCATCATCATTAAAATTACCACAACTGTTCAAGGATTTTTTACCATGGACTAAATCTTTGAAGGCTATCTCAATTTTAGGCTCTGTCTTCAAACTTGATATCTCGAATGCTAAAATATTGCTTATTAAGGTCTCTCTTTTGAAGTCTTTCAAAAATTGCATAGTCTCATCTAGGATGTTTATCTTTCTCTTATATATTGGTGTCAATGTAGTCATCAACTTATCCATTATTTCTTCTTCTGAAATTTCTCCACTATTGTTTCTAATTCCTACAAGAGCTTCATTAATCCTTTGATTATAGGATTTGATGTTTGCTTCAGGTAGCATCTCCAATGTATTGTAATTTTTCTTCCATGTCTTTTTGCATGCATTCTTGGCTTGGACATCTCCTTCAAACATACCTTCTAGATACTTCCATATCTTGTAGGCTTTATCTACTTTCTTGATCTATGAAAAATCACTATCAGACAAGGCAATGATAAGGGCTTCTTTGGAAATAGCATTTTGAGTGGACATCTCCTTTTTCTTAAGAGTTGCATCTTTGTTTGCAAGATCTGATAAAGAGGGAATCTAAACTTCTTTGGTAGCCACTTCAAAAATCTCTAAAGTAATGCACTGCAAATGTGTCATCATTTTGTTCTTCCATTCTAGATAGTTCTCTCCATCAAACATAGGACTTTATTTTCTAAAGAATTCCATCCAATCAACCTTGAGCTATTAAAATTTCTCTCTGAGGCACTTGGTTTTGATGCCAATTGTTAGGAATAGCCCCAAGAGATAACTGAGAGGGGGGGGGGGTGAATTAGTTATCTACAAGATTCAATTTTTTATCCAATTAAGAATAGAAGAACATTAAGCATCAACACAATATAAGAACACTTAAGACAACACCACCAATTTTGGTTATGGGGAAACCCAAATAGGTAAAAACCTCAGTGGGAATTAACACCCACTATAAACTGCACTAGTATATAATGATCCATGTTTTAAGATCTTACAACTCTATTAGGAGTTGATCTTTACAATGCATGAAGTACAATGACCTAGTTAAAGGTAAGACCCTATTAGGAGTCTTTTATAATTAACCCTATTAGGGGTGAGGACACACTATCTAGGAGCACACTACTTAAAGGGTGAAGACTGCAACCTTCAATTTAACAGATACACACTATAAATGGATCTTGGTGAACTATGAGTTAGACCTAGTTTTTGGACTAGTTCCAATAAATAGCATACAATCTCTTCTTTTTCACATATAACTTCTACTTATGGCTCATTACTTCTCACCTTCTACACTGCTCTTATCTTTTAACTATCTACCATACTTAGCGATCAAAACTTTACCTACTATAAGTATCTTTCTCCAAATGATATAATCCAATAGGCCTATTATAAATTTCTTGAAATCATATTAGAGAAACAATATAACTCTTCAACAACATCTCCAATGGCTATAGTAAGCATGCAACACTAATTAGGATTGCACATGTCCATATGAGTAGACGTGTCACTACACACTATTGACTCTACTAAATTAACTGATACTTTCTTCTCATGCTAAAATACATTATGCATTCTTAACCAAACATTCTTAACTCTTCTCAAAACACTAATCCAAACACACATATCAAAATGATAGGTGCAACTACTACAACAATAAAAATAATGTCGACTCCATCAGATAAACTCAAGAAACTATAATTGTCAACTAGAAACATCATGAATCTATCTGTACTACACAAATGACTCTGCATCCATGAACATAGCTTCACTACCATGTCTACAACATAAATATAAATGTGCAAGGCTCCATCACAATCATACTGCAATTCACATACAAAACTCTTCCTGGGACCTATTAGAAACACTTACTGATACAAACAATGGTATTACTATCTTCACTCAGAATCAACCTCTACATCTATGATATCATGCTGATAACATATCTAGGAAACATATACTCAAGTCTCTCTTCATCAAGCTTCCACGCTTCTTACCATATATTATCATTAATGACAAACATACAGTCAGCACTGGCTTTCTAAAAAATCTCCAGTAATGTCTTCATGTACTCAACAAACTTTACTCCTTCAACACTTCTCTTTCTTTCATTAGCAATATCCCTCAAATCTAATATACCTCTTGGTTGTATGCCATTTACAATCTCAAAAGGTTTTTTTCCAGTAGTCCTATTCACTGAATTATTATATGAAAACTTTTCTTGTGCCAACACAAAATCCCAATTACTCATTATCTCTTCAACTAAACTTCTCAAAAGATTTCCCAAGATTCTATTAACAACTTCTATCTATCCATTGGTCTATGGGTGAAATGTAGAACTATATTTTGAATCAGTGCCAAACTTTCTCCAAAGGGTCTTCCAAAAGTATCCAATAAATTTACTATCTTAGTTAGAGATAATACTCCTTGGCAATCCATGCAATCTGAAAATTTACTTAAATAAAATATCTTCTATATGTATTGCATCTAATGTCTTTCTACAAGGTCTAAAATGTGTCATTTTAGAAAGTCTATCCACAATAACAAATATAGAACTATTACCTCTTATTGTCTTCGGTAAGCCAAGAATAGAATCCATATTGATATCAATCCAAGGTTTCTTAGGAACATAAATCGGTGTATAAAATCTAGTATTTTTACTTACTCCTTTTGTAACTTGAAAAATTCCACAACTTTTCACAAATTTGAACATCTTTATACAACTGTGGCCAAACACCAAAATGTCCAACCAAACCACTACTATGTTTCTCCTTTGTCAAATTAGTTATCATTGATCCTCTCGGTATACACAATTGAATACCTTTAAACAACATACCTTCTTGAATGAAATATTATTCCCATTTAGTACTCGGTTGATCTTGAATAGGTGCTTTGCACTTTCTCCATGGCTTAGAAAAATTAGGATCAACTTCATAAGTGTCTCTCATGTCATCAAAGCCAAGAACTTCAATTTTCATTTCGGTCATCAAAGATCTCCTTCTACTCAATGCATCATAAACTCAAATGGTGACTCCACTCTTATGCTTTATCACAAATGTATAACTCTGTAAATACTCAACCCATTTCATATGTCTCTAATTCAACTTATTCTAACTACCCAAATACTATAAATCTTTATGACCAATATACAACACAAATTTACTCAGCATCAAATAATGTCTCCATTTCTTCAGTTCCTGAACAATAGCATCTAATTCTTTATCATACACAAAGTATTTCCTTTTTGCATCATTCAACATTTCACTAAAGAAAACAAGTTTACCTTCTTGACTCAACACAGCTCCTATTGCACTTCCACTTGCATCACATTCCACTTGAAATACCTTATTGAAATTAGGCAATGCCAAAATAGGCAATTCAACAACCTTCTACTTTAGAGTCTCAAAATTTTTATTAGCTCCATGTGTCCACTTGAATTATCTTTTATCCCCTCTCATAGTCTTAGTCATAACATTACAAATTAAACTGAAATTCGTAATGAATTTTCAGTAGAAACTTGCTAAACCATGAAATGATCTTACCTCAATAGAATTCTTAGGTGTAGGCCAATTCAAAATAGCTTCAACTTTTTTAGGATCCATCTTCAAACCATTAGCTAAAATCACAAATCCCAAATACACAATCTCCTCTTTCATGAATGCATACTTTTTTAGGTTTATCAGCAACTTTTCTTCTTTCAACCTCTGCAATACTTGTTTAACATGCAATAAATGTTCTTCTCTGGTCTTACTGAATATCAAAATATCATCTAGGTATACAATCACAAATTTACCCAAGAATTTCTTCAAAACTTCACTCATCAACCTCATAAAAGTACTCAGTGCATTATTTAAATCAAAAGACAACCAACCACTCATACAAACCTTCTTTTGCCTTGAATGAAGTCTTCCACTCATCACGTTCCCTGATTCTGATCTGACGATACTCCCTTCTCAAATCAATTTTGGTAAAATACTTTTCTCTAGTCAAACTTTCCATTATGTCATCCATTCTCGGTATAGGAAACCTATATTTCACTATTATCTTGTGGATTTCTCTAGAATAAGTACACATTCACCATTATCCATTCTTCTTAGGTGCTAATATAGTAGGTACTACACAAGGACTCAAAATTTCCTAGATCAAAACTTTCTGCAACAATTCTTGAATCTGTCAGTTCAATTCCTGATTCTTGGTAGGTGTCAACTAATGTGGTGCCTTATTCGGTAAACTAGATCTAGGGATTAGATCAATGAAATGATCAATGCTTCTCTTCAGTGGAAAACCATTAGGTACATTATCAGAAATGATTTCACTATACTTGGTGGGTAACTTATAAATATCCTTAGGGATACTATCCTATGTTTTCTTACTCGGTTTGTTAGGAATCATAGAAAAACATACATCATTCTTCTTCAAATCTTTAACAAACTTTCTTCCTTCCATCAAGAAAACTTCCATAGATGTGCAAACATTACTAATAGGTTCTTCAATCAAAGGTAACAATATTTTTCTTCTTTCATCAGCCCAAATTGTATATTTATGCAATCTCCCACCATATATAGCATGTCTATCATATTGTTACTAAGAGGTTCTTCAATCAAAGGTAACAAGATTTTTCTTCTTCTATCAGTCCAAATAGTATATTTATGCAATATCCCATCATATATAGTATTTCTATCATATTTCCAAGGTCTACCCAACAAAATATGACAACAATCCATAGGCAGGATATCACATAACACCTTATCATAGTACTTTCCAGTTTTTAAATTCACATAACATTGTTCACTTACCAAGAGTGTATGCTCATCTTTGATCCATGAAATATGATAGGGCTTCAGATGTTCGAACAAATTTCAACTACAACTTTATAACCATTTCCTCAGATGCCAAATTCTCTGAGCTACCATTGTCAATGATTACCTTACAAACTTTATCAAAAACTCTACATCTAGTCTTGAACAATCTTTTCCTTACCGGATCTTCCTTGTTACTTTCACTTCAAAGTGCTCTCCTTACCATCAAGTTCTTTTCCTTCTCTAGTTCATTTGATGACTCTTCTTGCACAAAATCATTTCTACTGCTACCGACCTTCTTACTTACATGTGTACACTCTAATGATCTATGTCCTTGTCCACAATTGTAACAAGTTCCTCAAAAACCACCTCTATTATAACCACCTCAATAGTTATTGCCTCTGAATCTAGATGAACTTTCACCTTTCCACTCAGTCTTTCCTTTATCTAGATTTTTCTTTTCAAGTCCATATCTATTGTTTTCACCATAAGATCTACCTCTTCCTCTAGGGAATCTACCACCTCTACCTCTTTGTCTTTGCTCATGTCTTTTGTTCAATTTCTCCTCAGCTTTCAATGCAAATTGATAAGCCTCTTCAATGTTCTCCAATTTGACCAAACTAATTTCTTCTTGGATGGAAACTCTCAATCCATTCAGGTACCTAGAAATTCTTTCCACATCATCTTCATCATGTCTAGATCTGATATCTAATCTATAGAATTCCTCATTATATTCTTCTATTGAGCTATCTTTCCACCTCAAAATTTGCATTTTCCTAACTAGGTTAATCTAATAATCACAAGGTAAAAACTTTCCTTTCAATTTATTCACCTTCTTTTTTCATACCTTAATTTTTTCTTTGCCTTTCCTCTTTCTATCCAACTGCAGATGTTCCAACCAAAAGGATGCATAAATTTTCACCTTTGTTCTTGCAATTTTCACCTTCTTTTCCTCAGGGACATTTTCATAATCAAAGTACTTTTCCATCTCAATGATCAAGTCCACCAATTCATCATAATCTAATTTCCCACTATACTCAAGAGGATTAAAGTGGGGTGTCGACTTTAGACTTGTCAAAGCATTCAACAATCTTTCCTCACCTTGATCAATCATCGATGCAATTTCTACATCACCTTGTTCTTCCTCAGTTTTATCATCACTAACATCTTCAATATGTCTTCCTCTACACTAGGTTGTTTCAACAACTTCTAATCTAGCAACAAGTTGTCTCAACATATCTACCAATCTTGGATCTACATCTTACCTCCCACAAACCATCTTGAAACCCTCTGCAATGGCAGGTTAGATCATAATCTTATACCCCATAAAAAATAAAATAGGGTTTGACAAGAAGGAACCCTCAAACCTATATTCACAAACCTAGATCTATATCTTACCCCACTCTGATACCACCTAACGTAAGGGAGGAAAGGGAGAGGGGCCAAAGGCACACCCTAACCAGACACACCTTGTAGAGATCACATGCAGAAACAAAAAACACACAAGTGAGAGAGAGAATGCAAATATCTTTCATATATTTAGGTCAATTGATTCATACATGTTGGGGTGTAAGGACTTCTTGGTTTAGGCTAGATATTACAATCAAGTACAGAAGTCCTCCAACATGCAAGGATTTGCAACAATCTTCAAATTTATAGCTTTTATCTTCTAACTAAACTGACTCCCTAAACTATAACCAAAGATTACATTATATACAAGAGGATACCAAACAAGTCAGTCTTTAGATCCACCATCAATGGAAGGAATGATCAGATCGAGGTCCACATGCTTTCCAATGATAGATTCTAGCATTAAATTTGTGACCATAATTAATTGCAAGAGTTGGCCTCAACAGGAAACTAAAACAAACAACTTGGTAATCAAGGTTAACCAAGTGCCATACAAGCATCACCAAGCACCAGAGAGATAATTGACCAACCTTGGTAAATAAAGAAAATTGAACAACACCGAACCAACTCGGTCAAAGAAGGAACCAAGTAACATAGGAAAACACAAACATGTTTTTGGTGACATAGGATTGCCAAGGACCTAAGATGCTCCTGCATCAAAAAACCCTTTGCCATAGGGTATATCTAAACAATATCAGTTAAAATGGCTTCCCAATATTTGAAAAATACAAGCATGCAAGTTCGAAAGAGAAGGCCAAAAGCCCCCAAATCTAAAGATTGCATCATTAGAGGAGAAATCCTCCACAGTTTTAAAGATCTCATCAACTATATTAGATTATAGATTAACCACAATGGGATCACTTATAGAGACAAGCTTCACAAAAGGAAAGGACTAGAAGCTCCCTCTCCCATCAGAGGAAATATCTCCATTGATACCCACTTCAAAAGTAGCCACATCTACATAAGAGATTGCAGACCCAAAAATCTCCTTATCAGAGGACGCCGACAACACATGTGGACCATCAGATGAAAAAGTGTTAAATATTCTTAACAAGTGTATTAAAATAATAAATTTAAAGAAGGGAGAATTTTAAGCTTCCAGGTCTGCATATCAAATATTTTTAAGAAATGCACATGCATGAGAAAGATAGAAAATGTGAAGAAATGGACAAATAGGAATAATGAAAACCCAAGAGGTGGATGTTACTTTATGATGTATTGAATGTTTGAAGGAAAGGAAAAGAGGATATTTTAGTTATGAGTAAGAGAGAGTGGATTAGACAGATCAATTGTGCAAATTATTATTTGCATGGAGTGAGAATTATGAGAATGTTTTAATTAGATTATATTAGAGAAAGGACACATGTCAACATTAGATGAAATTTAGAGCCTCTCCTCTTCTTTATACTCTTCTTTTCTTATCATTTGTAAGAAGTTTTTGTCTTAAGTTTTCTATGGATAGAAGTAATGTTGAATCCAAAAGTCATGGAAATAATTTATTTATTGTGAATATGTATTTTCATGGGTGAATTGTAACTATTTTATGAAATTAGAATATTATGTTTTAGAATTATCTCCGTCATTGTACACTTAGTTTCATTTGAATACAATGCATCAAGGGTGTCTTGAGTTCAACTTCTTAGTATTCCTAATTTATGTTAGTTCTTTGTTGCTTTCTTCTAAGGGAATATTTAATTTAATTTAAATAACTAATAGTGATCTTGAGTCGATAATTTGGATTTATAAGAATAATTTTAAAATAACATGAGTACATTTGTTCTTCAATCCCTCATGCTTTCTAAAAAAATGAGATACACTAAGGTTTTTCTTGAAGGAGATTCCACCAACATAATCAGATGTTTAAAGGGTTTGTCTCCCCCCTCATGGACCATAAATAACATTATTTCTAAGAAAAGAGAAATTATTAATTCTTTTAAAAAAAAATTGTTTCTGCATGGGTTTAGGTAAGCTAATTCCATGGTATACTAGATAGCAAATGTAGCAGTGAGATATAAAAAATAAGTGATTTGGAAGGGTGAGTTGGACTTCCCCTATGATGCCATGGCCATCTAAAATCATGACATGTGGAGATTTGGGAGTACTTAAATCTAATCACAAAGCACTATTCAATGACCCAAGAAATAATCATAAGTAAAGGTGGTTGTCTAACTGACAATTTGGTTAGTAATTATGAAATGAATTCACACAATTTTTGGCTGTTTTTTACCTTATATTGGCTTGCATTTTATAAAATTTATATTGTGTATCAAGCCTTTAGTCTTCCTTTGGTTTTTCTATGAATTGTGCTCAGTGGTTGTACTAGAGGTGCAATGGGGGGCAATATAAAGAGGAGGGATCCCTTATCCTATGAGGATTGGAAGAACAAGCCTAGAGATGGGGAGATCTTGGAGGTGGGTAAGATGAAAAACTTCATAGAACATATTCATGGTGGACACCCTTCAATTAAGATAATATTTAAGAAGGATTAGAATGAGGGGAAGATGAATATTTGTGGGAGAAAGGTCAAATTTGATGAAGAGCTGAATGCAGAAGTTACTGGTACATCCATTGTGGGGAAGAATTTCTATAGAGATCAGAAGCTTATTGATACTACCATCAAGAAGTTTCCAAAAACATAGAAACAGAGGGACAATTTGGTCAAAATTGATAAAAGACACTTCTCCCCCAAGAAGATTTGGAGGTTGGTTCTCTTTTATGTTATGCAATATATTATGCTAGATGGGAGATTCTCACATTTATGACTATTATTTTATTTTTTTGAACCCCTTCTGACATAAATAGAAGGCATATTTTCCCTATTATCTCTTTTGTTCTTTGAAATCTAGTTTTAAGAGTGCTACGGTCAACCCTAATAGCAATATAGCCCTTCATGCTGGCTTATGGTTTTAATGGTTGATTATTTTAAAGCTAATTCTATTGAGAAAGTTATTTTTGACCATTCAATCTTGGATGAGGATTCTCATAAATTTGATGATCTCAAGGAGGATGGGGAGTTTGATACTCAGCTATAGGAAGACATTGTTTTTGATACCTTAGAGAAAAGTGATAGCAAGGGTAAGGGTAAAGATGTGGTCTCTAGGTCTGGCAAGAAAAAGAAGGGGAAGATGTCAAAAGGAAGGAGTAAAAAGAAACTTATGGAGGAGATATGCATTGAGGAAGGTGTTGATGGTAGCAAGGATATGGACACTAACCTTAAGGAAGATGTTAGGTCTTTCCCTCCTAGAAATAAATCTAAGACTTTGACATCTATTGTTAGAAGCCATGGGGTTGTTTGAAGGAATACCCCTACTCCCTCTCTTTCCTATGCTCCATGTTCCCCTAATAGAACTATGCATGTTATTCCCATAGAATCCACTATCCCTTCCCCACCTCAGTCCTCCAACACTATACTTGAGAGTGTGGTGAAGAAAAATGTGGGTGAGGCTAGTGTTTTGAAGAATGTGATTGGTGTTGGATCTTTTCCTTAGTGTGATCTTCTTAATACTGATGTTGATATGGGCACCCATAGGGAGGAAGTTAACTTTTCTAAATTTGATAATTCTTACAAGGAGCCCAATACTAATGTACTATAGATAGCTAAGGAAGGGGCAATGGATTTTTATAGGATTGTTAAATGGGTCTTCCATGAGGTGAAAGAAATGAAGATAAATCAGAGGGCCTTCACCAGAAAATTGGAATTTCTAGATGCTATTACTTCAGGTAAGAATAGCTACTTCCTTGAAGAGATTAGAGACTTCACCAATTATATTAATGATGCTGAAGATATTTCCAAAGTATACACTTCTATATTTAAGGAGGTGGATGATAGATCTTATGTTGTTGAAAAAATAGTTATTAGTTTGGAGGATACTCTTAAGAAGATTAGTGAGAAGAGTTATAAGATCCTTAAGGATTCTCTGGGGTGCCACAGGATCCTCATTTCCAATATAGATGACACCAAGAAGGAGAAAGCCATTGTATAGGTTGTTGATGATAAGGACACCAATCATTTTGATATTCCTGATGGGCCTAGAAAGAGAATGTGTGCCAATACAAAGATGATGGTGTAGAATACTAAAAAGGATATAGAGGACTTCAGGAAAGATACTGATATGATGAGCCAACTTGAGATGAAAGGGATAGAGCTTCTTAATAATTTCAATTAACTCTATCTCTTCCTGGGGATTCTACTATCCTTTTCTATTTCTATCTATTTTCCCTATAATGGTTGTTGTGCTTTTTCTGGATTTTGTTCTTGGTTGCCATATAATTTGTCTTTTCTTTTTAGTTCTTCTATGTTATGATTTGATGATCTATCTTTCTCTTAATGATGTAAAGGGTTTTAGGTCCCCTTCAAAACTTATTTTAACTTAATAAAAAACATGGTCACATTTGTTAATGTTGGACATTAATAAAGTAAGATTCATTGGTTATAGTGTGTTTACCAAATGGAATTGTGTTTACATTCTCTTGTTTGAATCCATGTCCTAGGATAAGCATTGATCTATACATGGATTAGTTCACTTTTAGAATACATCCATTACTCAAATACCTTTTACTTTCTCATTTAAGTTATGGTTTTAAATATAGTTTACTCTCATGTGTGCAAGAATAATATGTAACTATAATAGAGACAATTTTAGATAGTTTTATGTATTCTGGTCGAACAAGTTGTGAGCTATCTATTGTATCCAATATTAGTTGTTGATTGCTTCATATTTATGAATATTGTAAGAGGTATACTTAGATAGGTTTCATAGATCCAAAAGTGTAGAAGGATTTGTACTTTGTGGGAATTAATTCTTTTTAATTGGCCATTTGTCTTAGGTTTGTATTAATAAAAAAGAGAACAATTGTTAAGAAAAAATCTAGGTACAAATGGAGGAACCAACATAGTGACAACTCTGTTGGGGAAAAAGGTGTAATTTTTTTTAATCTATCCTAGAATCTTTTGTATAATTTTTTACAATACTATTTGAGTTTTCCCATCTAAATTACCAACAAATTGGCAACTCTACTATGGAAAAGACATGAAAGTCTTGTTAAGAATGTCCTAGAATATATAAAATTGTAAAATACCCAGTTGAACTAGAGTCAAGATAAGTGGATGAATCTAAAATTTGGTTCAAATTTAAAATAATATATCTCAGAGAAATTTTTGTAGTAGCACATTTACAAATATATGTGACTCTACTATTTGTTGAAGGACCCCGAATAAATTCAAGATTCAAATAGCTCTTTGTTGTTTAAATTTTTTCCTCTACAAGGAGGTGACAACTCTGAATGAGAAGAACCATATAAACATGTGAAGATAGCTCCAAATCTACCATGTTTTTAGTCATTAAGAGTTCAGAGAAGCTTCTACAAACCTTCTAGGTATTCTCATAAATTTTGAAGAAATAAATACTATGTTCAATAATATCTATGAGAATGTATGATGTTAATTGTTACCTTCAAGTTAAATTGCATTAAAGTGGGGAAAGAGTGATGTTATTTAATATAATCCTCATGTATTTGTTTCCTCTTTGTATTAGAGGAATTATATGTATTTTAGATTTATGCTTCTTGCATTAAGTCTTAAAGTCTTTCTATAATATGACTTGTATTGTAAATTTAAGGTCTCTTGTTGTTTAAGAGATTTTGTAAAAGCATAAGTTTAAGGATGTTTTAGTTTTTGCATCCTTGTGAGGTTCTTGCTATGATCACACCATATAATGAACCCCAACCATAAGATTTTAAAAATATATGTAGCATTGATATATATAGGTATATATGTTTCAGCTATCTACATGGTTTCCTAAACATTATACCCACTGGGATAAGAAGTAAAGTACCAAAGTTTAGTTGTCAAAAGTTTGAATTAGAAGATAGGAACATTTAGAAGTTTAGTGATCTCATTAATGACTATGAGATTGATCATGAGGATGTCATAATCAGATTGTTTGTGTAGTCATTGAGGAATGACGTAAAGGATTGGTATTCAATTTTCTACTAGAATCAATTAGCTCTTGGAATGAGCTCAAATCAACTTTCAATGAACAATTTTCTGAAAGAGTTTGTGGGTTTTAAATTATTAGTGAGTTTATGTGTATTCATATCAAATATGGTGAGTTAGTTCCTAAATTTAACTTGAGATTTATGAAGGCATTGAAAATGTTTCCTAATAAATGTAGCTCTATGAATATTTGACTGAATTTGAACCAATAAGGCTTGCAAATTATAAGTAAGTTACACCAATGAAAGTTCAAGGGAAAACTTATAGTGATTTTAGCTCAAATAGAAAGTTTGGAGATGTTGATGAAGATATGTGTACATTTCTATATGGAAATTGTAGGATTTGAGCAATACAAATGATCCACAAAACTTGAAGATCACTTGCATACAAAAACATGTTACAAGGAGGTAGAGACAAGAAGAGGGCAAGGGTTTGACTCAAAAAATATGAAGAAAAAATATCCTCAATAAGTAAATGAATGAAATATACAATGGATCAATCCTTATAAAGGAGATCCAAAACCTAGAAGGGTAAACCCTAAAAAGAAAAAGTGCATGTAATAATTCATTTAATTATTACATGACTAATGCATGCAAGTTTATATTTAAGACAACTAATGCATGAGTGTTTTAAATTTAACATGACTAATGAAAGAATATTTTAAATATAAATGACTAATGCAAAAACATAAAGTGACATATTAAAAAGGGAGTAAAGTTAATTCGATTAACATAATTAAATTAATACTTTCCTCTAACACCCCCCCTTAAGATGAGCAACAATGAAACTACTAACAATGCAAGAAGAAAGAAAAGGAAACTACAGTGCTGAAAGAAAAAATTGGGTCCTGGCAACATGGCTTGATGAGGTGCCTAGGACAACCAAATCTCTTTAAAATAGAGAAATACAAAAAACCACATGGGAAAAAACCCTACTCCAAAAAGAGATAGAAATAGAAAGAAGGGAGGCCTCATCACTAAGACCTCCCAAGAACAAATTATTGGCAAGTTGTCTATACTAAATTATATGACTAGATATAGTGTTTTCATTATGACAACAAAGTCATATAGTAGTTTGGAGTCAGCACACTTGATGTAAAGATCAGAATTCAGTTAAGTGTTGAAGACTAGATAATATATGGAGTTTTGGTAGCTTAGAGCATTAGCGCATGTGTGTACGGATGAATTATGATATGTGCCTTGGAAGTTAAGTTGGTTAGACTATGTTCTTGCTTAGTCTATGAGTGCATAAGTAGATGTGCAAGGATGTGAAAGTTACAATTAGTTGAAATTACATAGCCAGTGTGTGCCCGCAAAGAATAGAGCATGGAGCCAACAGTTAGCATTTTGGTTTGTGATTATAATGTAATGTTGTAAAGGTTATTTTCCTATTGTATTTAGGTTTCTGACATGTTTATATGTATAATTGTAAGCATACTTAAGCTAATTCATTTGGAAGCATTGTTTGTAATTAGTTATAGGGTCGACCTAATTATGTATTTTGTATGAGCGCATAAATATAAGGTGCACCCATTATATTCAGTATGGAAGAAGAGATAGAGTTATGATAAGTAGAGCATAAGTATGCAAAGACACTAAGAGATGTATTAGATCTTTGCAAGAGGTCAAAGCATCAATGCATCAAAGGAAATGATTTGACAAGTAGTGTTACAGTGATAGTTCATCTTGCAGATATAGTGTGTATCTAAGATCAGAAGGTTGTAGCATTCACCACTTGAGCATTGATCTCTTGAACAATGCATCATCTCCCCTAATAGGGATGATTGTAAAAGTCTCCTAATAGGGTCTAACCCTTAACAAGGTCTACTATACTTAAAGCATTGTAAAGCTACTCCTAACAGGGTAAAGGATCCTCTAGCAAGGATCACAAAACACTAGTGTAGAATATTAGTGGGTGTCAATTCCCACCTGGGTTTTACCTATTTGGGTTTCCCCATAATCATATTGGTGTCAAGTGTTGATTTCATGTTTCATGTTTATGTGAATCTTTATTTTAGTACTTAAGCATTTATGTTCAGCATAAGGATTAAAGTAAAAAGTTAAATTACAGTGAACACTAATTCACCCCCCCCCCCCTCTCAGTGTTCCCATTACTAACAATTGGTATTAGAGCTCTAGTCCTCAGCATAGAAGTTTAACCACTTGAGGAGATCATGGAAAAAGCTGAAATAAAACATCTGAAAAGAAATCTTGAAGCTACTCTTGAAGATCTGGACAAGTCAGAAATAGAATCTGAAGAACTAAAGGACAAAATCAATGATTCTCAATTAGTCATCAAAAAGATAAGGAAAGATTTGAAAGAACGTTCTACCAGTGCTCTAGGGACAATAGTCAAGAAGCTCAATGAAGAAAAAAAATCCTTGAAAGAAAAAATTGAAGAGGTTGATGATAAGCTGACTAATAATCAAATAGTCTATGATGAACAGATCAAAGAGAACCTTCGGCAAAATGAAGAACTAATGAAAGAAAACATGGAAATATTGGAGCTAAGAAATAGCAAAGAAATCTTGGAGTCTGAATTGAAAGAAGAAAAAAATCATATTGACAAATTACACACCAGTTCTAATTTGATAGAATCTAAGTTGTATGTAAGAAGAGCCAAAGGAGACACTAGCTATATTGGATACAATGAAGCACAAAATCAGATTGACAATATGCAAGCAAGAAAGGATTCACAAAAGGACTCAACTAATGCTGAAGCACAAAATGAGATTGACAATATGTAAGCAAGAAAGGATTCACAAAAGGACTCTACTGATGCTGAAAAGACTGAAGATCAAACCAAAGATAACAGTGGACCACCTAAGAATGAGCACAAGAAAGTAGAATGCACCTATTTTTCTTGTAACAAGCATGGACACATTGCAAGGAACTGTGCAGTGGTAATACCTTTTAATGGTTATTGTTATTTATGCAACAAGTTTGGTCATAGAGCTATGAATTGCAAGACTAGTAAGAAGAATAAAACTCAACAAGATTAGAGAAATCAAAACGAGATAAATGTAAGAAGTGCTCAGAATGTTACATGCTAGATATGCAACTATAATGATCAAACAAAAAAACAATGCAGAATGGTGACTCATGTCCATGCGCCAAGGAATATAAGACCTCAAGTCATTTGTCACTCTTGTAACAAGGCTGGACATATCTCAAGGTTCTGTAGATCAAGGATGCAAGGTCAGGGAATCCCTAAAAAGGATGAAGAACCAGTTTTGGATCTCGTAGAAGTTAACTTTTTCAAAGCCTCAGATGATGTGAGCATGATTTGGTGAGAGAAAAAGAAGGAAAAGACTGATGAGAATGTATTGGATGCATTCCCAGTGGATGTACCCTCTACATCTGCATGAATGGCCCTCAGGGTCATAGGTGGAGCTAATTTATCTCTAAACCCTTTCATGGATGGTATACACATCTTCAGAGTATGTGCCTTTGGACTTAAGCTTTTGGAGTCTATAGGAACCTTTGTGCAAGAGTGCACATGCTGAATTTTAGTAGAACTCAAGTTGCAAATTTTGAAGTGACAACCTAGTTTACATGACTTGCGTTAATGGTAGAATTTTCACTTTTAAGTACACAAAAAATTATTTGATTGCTCATTGCATTAAAAATTTAGAGTGATAGAGAGCAGAAAGAGCCTTGGAAGCTGTTGTGAAGATTTGGAGATTGAACTATCAATGTTTTCAAAGCATGTGGTCGGTTGTAGAAATCCTAGCTCATTGCGCTGATTTGGAAGTCATCAAATTATCTCAGAGATCAATTGGATAGAATTTATCAAGTAAGTCATGGCCACTCCTATTATTTATGATGTCATTGAGAAGAAAATATATGTTTTCAAGAGGCACCCTTTCAAATCAACCCTAGATGATTTAGAGGGATCTTTCTCCTACACACCTATGGGCATCATGCATGTGGAAGACATTAGGGCTTACATTTACTATAAAAAGGAACCAGTTGGTTTGGATAAGCTTAGGGTGCACATGGATACCATGCTGAAACTAGACAAGACATTCATGAATGAATATGTAAAATGGAATGATCATCCTATTATTGAGTATCCTATGGCATATGATTTCTATGAGACAAAATGGATAAAAATATTATTGAGTAGAATTCATGATGATTTGTTTTGGATTGGTGATGTACTAGTTAGAATCACCAATGACTTGATACGTGAGATGACAGGGCTTTCTAGGACAGGTGTCGTTCTTCTTGTGGGTAAGAATGTCAAGAAGATAGTTGAGCAAACATGTAAGTCAAGAAGTGATAGGTGTGGTATGATAATCAAGCCTATTGAGCAAGCTGACATCAAATTGATGTCAATGATACTTGGGTATAGATTTCATCACACCAATAGGATGAATAGTGTGTCTATGGGTACTATTCTAGTAGCCATCAGGCTAGTGAAGGAAGATGGGGAATTCAACTTGTGTGAGATCTTGCACGCACAATTGATAGATAACATCAAGGCTATAAAACATGAAAAGACAAAGATATTTAAGTTTGGGTCCCTAATCATCTATATGTGCCTTCATATTGTTGGGAAGATATCAAATTTGTACTTATTCAAGTTCATTCCAACCATGCCTCAAATATACAACAAAGCATCCATTAAAAGTACACTAAGGGATTATATAACATTGGAATTGAAGACCTTTAGAGCTAAGATGCAAATGAGATAGAGGATTCTAGAAAGTATTGTGGAAAAGTATAAGGATTCAATTTGTTTTATGGTGGAAACAGATACTACTTGTATGGAAGCTGTTGAGCCTAGAACTAAGTGGATTCATCCAATTGGTTATGAAGTAGAGGAACAAGTCCTAGAAGCTTATACATAGGTACTTCTATCAGCCCCCAAAGACCTCAATGAACCTAGGTGGGTTAAATTATGAGGAAAAGACAAGGGAAATTGATGCTAAACTGAAAAGTGTAGCAACTAAGAGGAAAGCCTCTAAAATCACATCAAAATCTTGAGGATACATGGTGTGTCTCAAGAAGACCTTGACAAGGCAAGGGAAGAGAAGATTGCTTTAGAATTAAAGAGTGCAGCAGCAGATAAAGAACAAGAGAAAAATGAAACTTTTGTGGATCTACCCAAGGTAAAGCTAGAAGTGATGGATAACACTCCCATCACTCCCTCATCAGAATTGTTGTTAAGTTTGACACCTGACACATCTAGTTTGGACTCATGGAAAGAGGAAGACCTGTTTAAGTTTAACGTCTTGGCTATGGAGAAAGAAAAGGAGAAACAAGTCATGAGAAATCCTCTCCTCATGGAATCAGTGAACATACTGAATAGTTTGTCACCTAGGGCCATGAAAGTGGATAAGCTACACTCGGTTGATGATGTGAGTACAGTTATCTCACAGTTCAAAAACAATTTTTCAAGCCTTGAAGAACCTACATCCAAGGTTGCAGAAGAGAAGTACTTGGAGAAGAGAGTGAATGAGTTGATGAGCAACTTTTCTCTAGATCTAAATTCACTCAAGATAGGACAAGCATCCTTGAAAGAATTTTCTGATCAAGGAAGGAAATTCATTGCAGATTGCATGGATTAGGATAAGCTCATTAATGCATATTTCAAGGAAAAAAAAGAAGTAGAAGCTATGATTGAGTGGGTGAAGAGTTCAGTGATAGACACATCCACTAATGTAAACATGTGCAACAATATCTACCAAGGTCAGTTAGACAAAATTGAGAAGGCAAAGAAAGAGATGGCAAAGATAAGGTCTAGATAGACTCAATTGAGGAATGCTCTTGCACCCTCACTAGAAATTCTTAATCAAAGCATAAAGGAGATTAATGCCACCATGATAACCTATGATCAAGATCTAAGCATAGATTTGAAGAAGATGGAGAAGCTTCAATATGCTTTATGCACCCATCTCTAGATAGCTAACTCCCTAATAACTTTTTGGAAGAAGGAGATAGAGAACCTCAAGATAGCATATCCGAATGTTTTCCCTAAGTAAGTATGTGCAAATATATTTTTTTGGTACACCTTTTTCATTAATGTCAAAGGGGGAGTTGTATATATAATATGGAGTATAATATGTATAGGGATGCAAAAGGTTTAGTGAAGATGTCAACAACCCACTTAGTAGTGGGAATGTACTCCAAAATCAAAGAGCCATCCTAAATCAAATGCTTGATGAAATGGATATGAAGCTCAATGTGCTTGGTTCACTAATGCTCAACTGGGTTGTGGGAAATATTTATAGCATTTTGATTGTCACACCAAAGAATAGTGGAACTATCAGGAGGAAAACCAAACTTTATCATCAACTGTCGAAGCCATAAAACCTCTTGACTAGCTAGCACAATTGCTCGGTACTCTACCTGTGTAGATGATAATACATGAGCTAGCTACTTCTTACAAGACCATGTGATAGGACTAGAACCAAGAAAAAATACAAAGTCATAAGTAGAGCTTTGATTAGTAGTATCACTAGCTCAATCTAAGTCTGTGTTACCAACAATGTGAGGATCCCCTGATGTATAGTGAATATCATAAAAATTAGTACCTTGAATGTACCTCAAGATACATTTTGCTAGGATAATAGCTCATAAGATTTTGAGGGTTCTTTATTATTGGCCCTTCTTGTTTAAAGACACTTTTAGATTTGTGTAGAGGTGTGAGTCTTGTTAGAAGTTCTCTTCCAAATTAAAATATTTAGGTGCTTTGTTGTTGAATCCAATAATTGCTGTCGCACCCTTTTCTATGTGGAGGTTGGATTTCATTGGAGAGTTCATAGAGAAATCAAGTGGTGGTCAGAATTGACTTTTGGTGGCTATAGATTAATTCACAAAGTGGATTTAGGAAATTCCTACCAAAAAGGTAACTAGTAAAGTTGTGATTGATTTCCTGATGGATAATATGTTGACTTGGTGGTCAACACCTCCTTGGAGATTTGTGACATGGCTTAACCACCTCCCATGGATTAGGTTAAATCTAGCATTTGTATTTGACATTGAGAGTTTGAGCTTTTGGTGCAATGACAAATGATTCCAACAATTGGTATTAGAGCCTTCGATCATGGGTTCAAGTCTCCCTTCAGTGGGTGCTGAAGGCTCAGTAGGTGCTGAGGGGGAGATTGTTGACTTGGTGGTCAGCACCTCCTTGGAGACTTGTGACATGGCTTAACCACCTCTTGTGGATTGGGTTAAATCTGGCATTTGTATCAAACATTGAGAGTTCAAGCTTTTGGTGCAATGACAAATGATTCCAACATAATATACTTACTATATTTGGCGTGCCAGTCAAGTTGACTATGGATAATGCTATTTTAGGTCTTATAAATTCAAATAGTTTTGTGATGATAATGGGATTATTGTGTCTTACTCTTCTCCTTATCATCCACAAAGAAATGGATAGGAAAAATCTAGTAACAAGAGAATTTTGCAAATTTTGAAGAAAACTTTAGAGAAAAACAAAAGGGCTTGGCATTCAAAGTTGAAATTGACTTTGTGGGCTGATAGAATTACTAAAAAGAGAGTTACTAGAAAGTCCCCTTTTGAATTCATGTATGGAATACAAGCAAGGTTACCATTGAATAATCTACTCCCTATATATAAATTCATTTGTGATGAGGAGATAGAAACAACTAGTGCAATGTAATACATGATGGTACAACTTGTTGAGTTGGAAGAGATTAGGAGAGAAGGAAAAAAGAAGAATTTGAAGGCTCAACAGAAAATAAAATATTTTTTTGACAAAAGAGCAAGTGACAAAAAGTTCCAGCTAGATGATTTAGTGCTTCAATGGAATGCTAGGGCTAACTGTTAGAATAATTGAGAGGGGGGTGAATTAGTTATCCATAGTCCCAAATAAAAAATGTATATCCCAAAAAAAATGAAACAAATTCCTGCAGCTCGATAACATAAAATAGTAAATTGTTTATTCTTTTACCGATTGCTGGTTAACAACTTATAGTAATTACTGATCAAATCAAATATGCAGCATGTAAATTATGATATCTGACAATCATCACAATCAACACATAGCACAAGAGATTTAATGTGGAAAACTTGTAAAGGGAAAAACCACCTAGGACCAGTAACCCAAATTGTTCACTCTTCTAAAGTGAGCTAGATGAAGAGAAAACCCCGTTAAAAGTTAAAAAATACACTATTAGGTGTGACCTTGTTAGAGAATTTAACACTAACCATTATCATCCAACCATCATTCACTATGGGGTTGATAGGATAAAAAAAGTACATTCTATGAATGACACTACAAGACTTTCTAGTCTACTCGGTTAAGAGATTTATTTGATTACAATGGCTAAACTATAACAATAGGTGATCTGATTACAATATAACTTGATTTGCAGATGTAAAAATCTATATTATGCTCATTCAAATCCTCTGATCAATAGATCAATTATGTTCAACAATATTCAGTAACTTACTGTCTCTCATTTATAGATTTCTAACACTTGGTAATCTCTACAGTTTGGTTCTCCTTAACCAGTTTGATCAAGCATGCATGAAGCTTATTCACATGATATCTTTGTAGTATTCTTTCCTACAGCATGAGTTTCATAATGAAACCCTAGTCTCCTAGATAGACAAGTAAACCATTTTCTTATCATCCATTAGATTTTGCTGCTTAATCTCCTTTGTTGGTTTTTCTGCTTAAACCTTCCTTGACTGATGTGTCAGTAACATGTTTCAATTTTATCCTTTAGATCTTCCTTGAATTTTTCTAGCCGTTGATCTTATAACAAACTTTATCTTTCCACCTCGTGATCATACACTTTACATCTCATCAACTTATGTCAGCTAAACTAATCATTTAGTTCTTTTGTTCATTCTCAGTTAACAAAGAAATGTGTCAGTGAACACAAGCTTGATTTATACTATGCTCGGTACACATTACACTACTTAGTGTATACTAGTATGCTTCATTAACTGACCACACTACTTTGTAATAGTTTTCTCCCAACTTCATAACAAATTAATGCAACATAATCAAGTTAACAATATGAAGTCATAGACTCAATAATAAGTTACCAAAGGTATTCCTTATCCTCAACTGTCATATCCATCTTCTTCAATGTAGAAATCTCAGTTCTTTATGTTTCTCTTCTCTTCTATAGATGTGTTAGATATTTGTAACTCCATGATAAGTATTGTTTACATAATAGTTCAGTGCTTGGTGATCTCTAATCACTTGTAGTTCTTCAATTAGGTTCTCAATCAGTTGTAGCTCATCAATCTCTCCCTTTGGCATTAATGGAAACCCAAGCAATATGAAATATACCAAAAACATACCAAACATGTGTTCTACAACTCTGTAAAAAAATGTTGTAGATTGGTAAGCTCTCCCTTAGCTTAATATGTTTAATCACTACATTACATATTATTGCAAGTGCAGACTATCTTTTGTAGATATGATCTTTGTAGCTCTCAAATTCCTTATGTTTATCTCTCCCATTATCTTTGCAGATTCTCTCTCCCTTAGATAGATGTTTCAATATTCTCCTCGGTTAACATATTGTTTATCTCTCCCTTTGACAAAAATGCCAAAGAAAAACCATAAACCATATAGCTCTATAGTAGCCATGTAAGTCTCTGTTGTCTGGTGCATTTACTGTATCTTTGTATACTAACTATGCCATTGGTTTCTCAAATCTTTCACAACCTTAGAAAAAAATCCAAAGTGTGAACTATGTTGCATCAACATGAGTGATCTTCTAATAAGATTAGGTTGATGAAACCTTGTGAAGATGGAGAATTAGTAAAACAGGTCATATGAATAGTCGTGATGATTGGGGGAAGGTTAGTTGGTATGGTAACATGCTAAGTTAGATGAATGTTGTATATTTCTGACACCTTGTTAATATATGATTGCTAACTCTATGTTAATCATTTCATAAGTAATTATTATGTTTTGTATTATATTTGTGAAGTTGAATGGATGGAAGAATTAATATAAGTATAGAGTATTTTGTGAAAGTGATAAGTATCATTGTGATGATGATGTGATGGATGCAAATTTGGGGTATTAGAGAGAGAAGAGAGTAGATGTGAGATCAATGTTTGACAATGCTATAATTGGAACTATCAAAGCATAGTAGATGCTTGTGTAGCTCATTTTTGAAGAACACTTTTGTGATAGTATTTTGATTGTAAGAGTTGTAAGCTCGCCACCTTTAATAGGGTTTTTGTATACCCCTAACAGGGTTTTTGTATTCCTCTAACAAAGAATTGTACTATGTTATAATTAGCTACTAACAGGGCTAGATCTCCTAATAGGGATACTATAGTTTAGTGCATAGTTATGGGTAGCATTCCCACGGGGGTTTTTCCTTGTTCAGGGTTTTCTTGAAAACATATCATGGTGTTATGAGTTATGTGTTGTGTATTTATGTTATTTTCATTTCAACATAAATATGGTTTAAATTTACAATTTGTTGAAGTTTAAATTAAAGTGTTGTAATACTAATTCACCCCCCTCTCAATATTACCTAATCCTAACAATTGGTATTAGAGCTTTTGGCCATTAGAGAGAAAGCTTTACAACTTAAGGGAGATTAGAATAGATTCAGAAGGTTTTCAAGAGAACTTTGAAGCAACACTTGATGACATGGACAAAGAAAAGGCTAAGAATGGTGAACTGAAATTCAAATTGAGAAGAGCAGAAGGTTTCATCAAGAAACTAAAGGAAAAACTTGAAATTTAAAAAATTTAGAAACAAGACCTTATGGATAAGATCAAAGAGGATTTAGAAAATGATACATCAGACCAAGTCAAGAAGCTAGAGAAAGAAAAAGAGAAAATCAAACTTTTGATGATTAAAGAGATTCAACGTGAAAAGGATGGAACATACAAAGTTGAAGAGTCACTAAAAGAAGCAAATATGAAATAGGACAAATGAAGACCAAACTTGATCACTACAAGGATAAATGTCAGGAATTGGAGAAGTACAATCAAATCACTAAAGGTGAACTCACTCAATCCAAATTTCATATTGAGAAGTTGCACATGAGCAGTGATAAGATTGATGAACAAAGAGAAAGACAAAAAACCCAAAGGAGACATGACTGGAGTTGGATTCAATGAAGTTGAATGTTCTAAGACTAATGAAGAAAAACATGAATCAAAGACTGAAGAAATACATGAATCAAAGACTAAAGAAATACCTAGTCTTGAGAGACCTAGAGATCAGATTAGACCTTTCAGAGGTAGATGCTTTGTGTGGACAAGGCTTTTGAGGATACCTGTTTTGAAAGCTTCAAACCAAAAAAATATTTAGATTTTAATCTAGCATGAAATCAATCCAAAATAAAGAAACTCTAAGCTAAGCCACCTCAGATAAAGCCTAAAAAGGTGCACCCAAGCACTGTTTGATTTTCTCTCACTTAGGGGATGTGAGTGTGCTCTCTAAGCACTTGGAGCATATTCTAATGCATACTAAGATGGATTGAGATTCATGAAAACCCCAAAAATGGCACAATATTGGGTAGAACACCCAAAATTGCCCCTAAGGCTTCAAGAACTCAAATATGATGCTTGTTATGGAGATTTGAGCTACATGATGCTTATGCTAAGATTGTTATTAACCAAATAGAGATGTGATATGGATGATATACTATGCAAAACAATGAAATAAACTATGTTAATGCATTATTACTAAGCATTGATGTGTTTCAAGAAAGCTTGAAAATGATGAAAAACTAACAATTAGTATTGATTATGCTAAGTCTAGAGCTAAATGAGCATGATAACAATGCTTGAAATAAAAGGTGAATGGATGCTTTGATCTTGGAAATGAGGAGTATTTATACGATTTCCTAAGGGGAAATGAGTGGCCAGGATCAAAATCCTTAAGAGAGGCCAAGATTCATTCAAAGGGGAGCACATGGATTATGCTAGTTCAAGGCCACCTCCTTGTGACAAGTGTCACAAGGGCATTGGGTTGAAAGATGTGAGGGATGTGCACAATTTGGGAAATGTGCCTAAGGTCAAAGGGTGTAAGAAAGGGGTGTGGGGCTTCTTAAATACATCATAAATGCATGTAAGAGGGATAAGGAGGCTTTAAATGCATTTAATGCATGTAAGAGAAGTTTCTAGAAGTTTGTTGACTTTGGGTTAAGCTTAGGAGTTGGCTAACCTTGGTTAGGGAATGTGACAAGGTTAGGGGGGGGATTAGGATTAGGATTAGGATTAGGGGGACAAGGATAAGACTTTCTAGAAGAGTCTAGAACTTCCTTAGGATAAACATAGATTTTAGGAAATAGAATTTAATAAACATGAGGATTAAATATTTAATCTTAATTAAATATTTTGAGTTGGGATTACGGTTAGGAAATGATGGCATTAGCCTTTAATCAAATTTAAAGAAGGATTAGAAGATTCTAGAAGAGGTTAGTGGTCTTAAGGAAATTGGCCAAGTTTTGGGCAAAAAATAAATAAATTATTTATTTTGGAATTTTTGGTCAATTTATTAATTAAATAATTAATAAATAGGGGAATAATGTTTAAATAAGATTTAAACATTTTTGGGAGAGATTCCTTAATTAAATATTTTTAATTAAGGTAAAGGGATTTAATGGCATAAAAATTAATTAATTAAATAAATAATTAATTAATTAACAAATGATGATGTCATCAGGGGTTTTTCAAAAAATAAAAAATACTTTATTTTCTAAAAGATTTTTAGGTGTCTACATTTTGCCCCTCTTTGATGCAATGCCGCAAGTGGCATGGCGTCAAAGATAAGAAAATAAGATGCCCAAGGCTAGAATTTAGAGGAATGATGGGTTGTGCCCCCTCGAGAAAATAACGCAAGGAGTAAACATTGTGGAATTTTCTCAAAAGGAAACAAAGAGAGAAGGACCTAGGAAGAAGGGGAGATAAATAACCAAGCTTCCAAGAGAAAAGATGGGTGGGTGCAAGATGAGATGAAATGCAAGATGCAGGATGCAGCTATATGAGGATGCAAAATGCAAGATTAATCTATATGATGCAAGAATGCAAGGGATTTAGAAAAGCTCCAAGTGCAAATGTAGAGAGCACAACCTAGTTTGATATAGCAGTGCTAGAGACCTACCAAGGATACTGGGATTGTGAGGCCTTGTACCAATGTTGCATAGGACTGATGCTAAAAAGACATGCAGGGTTGTCCCAGCATCACGCATGAACCCAAGAGGAAACATGGTGGAAATGATGCAGGAGAAACCACAAACACATGACTAAATCACAGGCAGAAGAAAAAGATCAAAAGACCTTGCCCTAGATTATCCTCATTCGTAGTGCACCATGATATAAAGGATCGTGGTGACTTTGAGTAGAGAACAATGAGAAGCCGTAAAAGATTAACAAGATCCAAAGGACAAAATCCAAGACCAAAATGAGAACTCCAAAAAGACATCCTTTGCCAAGGAGAGAGATTTGATGTGACTGATTGATTGATGATGAGAAGATTGGTTTGAACATGTGGAAGGATGCATTGACATGGACTTGGTGTGCTTGGTGGAAGATTGGGTCAGACAAGAAGGATACAACTAAGGGAAACCATGATTAGGCTTAGGTCAGACAAAATAGAAGCATACATCTGTGTGGACCCTATGCTGATGGGGAGAATGTTGTGTTGCTGATTGGCAAATGATGTGGTTCAAAGATAGTCACGATGATCAAGGATAGTTGATAATTGATATTGCTAAAGTGCGAGGTTGGGTAGGACAAGATTTATGATCAAAGATTGCTGATGCAGAATTGACAAAGATATGTACAACAAGATGTGAGGATATTTACAATGGGTATGTATAGAAGCTCAGGATTAGGATGTACAAAGAACCTGGGGTTGAAGCTGAAACTCCAAAGATATGCAAGACAATGCCCCAATTGGGCTGAAAAAGCCAAGATGGACTGATAGTAGATGTGTCCTGAAATGACACAGATTTGGGAATGACATATCCCAACAATGATGATTGGATTGAGATCAAGGCTTGCTACAAGACTAAGGATGTGATTTGATCAGTTGGCTTGATCTTGGATGTTGGATAGCTAGAGGATGTGGAGAGAATTGGAAGATGGATGCTGGAGGAACTGCTGAGGGATCTGGATAGAGAATGTTTGGGGAGATTGGATGGCAGATTTTCTTGAGGATTGGAAGATGGAATGATGGAGGAACCACTGAGGGATCTAGATAGAGGAATTCTCAAGGATTGGATGGTGGATTTGCTTAAGGATTTGGGAGATGGAGGATTTTGGATGAAAGATAGTCTCCAAGGAATATGTTACCAAGGAATAAGATGCCCCCTTCTTAGGATAGTTCATTCATTCAGAGGCAGTAGGATGGGGTATGATTGGATAGAAGATATACCAACAAGAGGATGAGGAAGGTAGATGGAAGCTAGGATGATTGGATTGGATAGAGGATATGTAGCTGAAAGGTGTGATGGATGCCAAGAAGGTGCCCAAAAGCATGAATACCTGGTAGTCTTTGTTTTTTCATCAAGATCCAAAGGAGGATGAAGGAGGTTAGAGACAAATGGGATGGAGGAGATGTTGGATAAGAGGTGATAGAAGGGAATGGCCCCCAACTACAGAAAGGAATTGGGGGGAGCCTACGTATGATGCCTGTTAGCCAGGTTTTCACCATGGTACTTGTCCAAGGCACTTGAATTGCCAAGTTTTCACCATAGGATGAATGTTTTTCTCTTTTCTTTTTCTTTTTTTGATATTTTTCTCTTGATTGTTTCCAATTTTTATGGATTTTTTGATTTTCCACTGACTTTGTGTTGATCTTTCACTGATATGCTGATTGATTTCTAACTTGTTGTTGATTCTCTAATTTGGTACTACCTTCTGATTTGATGCTGACCTTCTAATTTGGTACTACCTTTTGATTTGATGTTGACCTTCCGTTTGATGTTTCATTGATATGCTGATGTTGTTGCTGAATTTTTTTTGTTGATCTTCTAATTTTCTTGGATGTTGGTACAGCTTCGCTAGGATGGATGGATTTTTGCAAAAGCACAGATTAGATGGGGTAGATGGGATATATGGTGGTAGAAAGTGTTTGGATGGAAAGATGGAAAGTGATCATGATAGGGGGATGTTTTCAGGATCAACATTGGCACATGTTGCAAGAAAAATGGATGAAGTAGATGGGTTTTGGAAGATAGAGGTAGATAGGATGGAAGATTTATGCTAGGAGATTTTAGATCTTTGGGACCCAAAATAGATTGAGGAGATAGGTGATGAAGGGTGCTCCCCTTAATACCACAAACACATAACAGAAATAGAGAAACAACAACAATAATATGCAAGAATAGAAAATTGGCTTCTTATTATCTCCACAAATGTGGAATTACAAACTTTCAAAATTACAATATGCAAAGCCACATGGGCATTCCCTTACAATATTCTGTAGGAAAAAGCCTCGAATCAATACCTAGATCTACAACCTAGAACTTCCCTAGACAACACTACGGGCCTTCTTTATATAGGCAATTTCCACCGCCCGAGAAGGTTCTAAAAATTTAGCCCTTAGGGACGACCAAACTTAGAATTATTTTATTTTACAATTTATTACATCAAAGTCAGCTCAAAATGAGTTTTGAAACCCAAAAAAAAATTTTGAAGAAAAATAATTTTTCGCCATTTCAGGTGACCCAACTTTCGAATACCATAAGTCATCACCCATTGACCCAACTGGCTATTATAACCCCATTCTAAAAATGCCACGAAGCGCTCTAAAGGCTTGATTGGTGCAAAGCACTCGTCACCCAACTTTTCAACCTCATTCGGGGCCTCTAAAGCCTTCAAAACTGAGTTTGAAGTTTCTGTACCCTGCTGCCAATACCAAAAATCTTCAATATCTTCAAAACTAGACCTGATCTAGCCATGAAACTTTGCTGGCAGGCTGATATGACTGAGATGAACCTCCACATGTAAAATTAGAACATTTCAAGATCGTAAGACCAACTTACTAAAAATAGCAAGTTTCCATAAATAGCAACTCTGCACAAGATAGCCCTTATTGAATACAAAAATAGAAATTTTTTAGGTGATGCAAGATTGCTCTTACACCCAGGATGCTCTTGCATCAGACACCTGGGGTAATTTGAGAAGTGACCCTGTCATGACTCAGGTGTGCAGAGGAAAACTAAGACGGTTAACCTCCTCCTTTGTTAGCCATGATGAATCTTCAATAGGTCATCCTTTCTATTTGACCAAATACTCTTCATATGTCATGTTCCTTGTGCTTCTGGCAACACGACTATCCAGTATGTCTTCAATCTCCTTGATATCTAAACTGGTTGCTGCAATACTCCACTGTGCTACTACAACCTCATCTTCAACACCTCCTTCATGATACTCTGTCAAATCTGAAATGTTAAACACTAGTGAAATATTCAGCTCACTAGGCAATTCTACCTCATATGCATTTCTCGAATCATGCTTCTTCAATATCTTACATGGTCCAAACTTCTTCATTTTCAGCTTGTTATATGTACCAACTAGAAATCACTCCTTCTGCAAATGAACCGTGACTTCATCGCCAACTTGAAATTCCTTATGCCTCCTTTTCTCATCTGCCTTAGCCTTATACTATGCATTCATCTTGGTAATATGCTTCCTCACCTCCTCATGGATTTCCTTCAAGTGTTCTGCAAAATCCTCAGCTTCAGCACTACTTATTTCTCCTTTATCTATCTTTCTCAATTCAGATGCATTTCTTGGACTACTTCCATATACAATCTGGAATGGTGATTTACCAGTGCTCCTATTGACAGTACCACTAGCATCACAATCTACTTGAAACACCTTATTAAAATTTGGAAGTGCTAAAATAGGTTGTCCTGTAACCTTTTGTTTCAACAATTGAAAACTCTTTTCTGCCCCATTAGTCCACTTAAACTCTTTTCTATCCCCTCTCATTGTTTCAGTCAAGGGTCCACAAATACTGCTAAAATTTCTGATAAAATTTTTGTAAAAGCTAGCCAAACCATGAAAAGATCTTACCTAAGTAGCACTCCTTAGAGTAGGCCATTCAAGGATAGCATGTACCTTCTCTGGGTCCATTTTTAGACCTTCTGCTAAAACTACAAATCCCAAATACACTAACTCTTTATTCACAAAACTGCACTTCTTCAAATTAATCAACAATTTCTTATCTCTCAATTTCTCAAACACCATATGAATGTCCATCATATGTTCCTCTAATGTCTTGCTAAAAATCAAAATATCATCTAGGTAAACAATGACAAACTTACCTAGAAATTCTTTCAGAACCTGATTCATGAGCCGCATGAAAGTGCTCGGTGCATTGGTTAGGCCAAAAGGCATGACTAACCACTCATACAATCCTTCTTTTGTCTTAAAGGGAGTCTTCCATTCATCTCCTTCTCTGATCCAAATCTAGTGATATCCACTCTTCAGATCTATCTTTGAGAAATACACAGCTCCACTCAAACAATCCATAATATCATCCATTCGTGGCAATGGAAACCTATACTTGACTGTGATCTTGTTTATTGCTCTGGAATCTATACACATCCTCCACTCTCTATTCTTCTTTGGTGCTAATACCGCTGGTACAGCACAGGGACTTAGACTCTCTTGAATCAATCCCTTCTGTAATAACTCATGTACTTGTTTGTTCAACTCTTCAATTTCTGCTAGTGTCATTCTATGTGCTGCCTTGTTTGGCAAACTGGCCCCTGGAATCAAATCCATCTGATGACTGATCTTCCTTACCGGTGGTAATCCATCAGGTACACTATCAGATATAATATCTTGAAACTCATTCAATAAATCTGCAACCTCTACAGGTACATCATCCACTTCTTCTTTACCAACTTTTGGAATTAAAGAAAAACACATATGCTCATGCCTCATACCATCGAGGAAGTTTCTTACATCAACAAATGTTATTCTTGCATTACCACATACCTTTTCTTCAGTCTCCTTCAATGGCTTTAGCTTATGTCACACTCCATCCTTTGTCAGGGAATAGGTATTCACACGACCATCATGTACAGCACATCTATCAAATTTCCATGGTCTACCCAACAACATATGACATGTATCCATAGAGATGACATCACATAGTACCTCATCTTGGTACCTGCCGATCTTGAACTTTACCAGGCACTGTTCACTGACCATGACCTTGTGGTCATCTTGCACCCAGGCAATCTAATATGGATGTGGGTGTTTCTATCTCTTGAGCTTCAACTTTGTCACCATCTCTTCTGACACTAAATTTTTAGTGCTTCCACTATCGATAATCACATCACAACAGTTACCCTCACACTTGCATCTAGTGTGAAATAGGCTCCTCCTTTATTCAGGTTCATTCTCACCACTCAGCAAGACTCTTCTATTAATTAGCATTTCTCCTCTTTCAGCATCTTCAGAATTTGATGATCTAGCATCTTCATCTACATGTGCAACTTTGGCCTAGCCTTCATTTCTCCTATCTATTCTACCTTGGTGCTGAGGACATTCAAATGCCCTATGACCTTCTCCACAGTGAAAACATGTTCCACAGAAGCCTCCTCTTCTAGATCCTTGTCCTCTTCCTCTTCCTCTCTGATCTCTATTACTCTAATCCTGGAAATGATTGGAATTATTTCCTCTTTGATTCTGACTACTACCGACCTCATCCTTCTTTTTTGGATCTTCATTTTGGCCACCATATGACCGTCCACTAGATCTTCCACCATGACCTCTTCCATTTTATCTACTCTCAAACTTCTTGTTCAACTTTTCCTCTACTTTTAGGGAAAACTGGTATGCCTCCTCAATATTGTTCATTCAAACCAGATTCAACTCCTCCTAAATACTTGGCCTTAACCCATTAAGGTATTGGGAAACTTTCTCCTTATCAGCTTTTGCATGTCCTGTTCTGATGAGGAGTTGATAGAACTCCTCTATATACTCCTGAATAGATTTTCCTGCTTGCTTCAAACTTTGCATTTTCTTTAGTAGGTCAAGCTCATAATCAACAGGAATGAACTGTCACTTCAATTTATCCACCATCTGATCCCATCTTGTGATTTTATCTTTCCCTCTTCTATTTCACTCCAATTGAATTTCTTGCCACCAGATCTTCGCATGACCTTTCAATCTGGCCTTCGCAAACTTGACCCTATCAGGATCCTCAACATCTTCATACTCAAAATATTCCTCACATTCATTGATCCAGTCGATCAATTCCTCTGTGTTAAGATTTCCAGAAAATGTAGGAACCTCAATCTTAGGTCTTTTCCCAATCTTGGAAATCACCCAAAAAAGTCTTTCTTCCTCCTGGTTCACAATTTCAGCTTCTCCTTCTTAATATTCTTCTTCGGCATCATCCTCGCTTTCATCTCTAACATTAAGATTCATTCC
This sequence comes from Chamaecyparis obtusa, assembly GCA_027943335.1. Lineage (NCBI taxonomy): Eukaryota > Viridiplantae > Streptophyta > Pinopsida > Cupressales > Cupressaceae > Chamaecyparis > Chamaecyparis obtusa. Next base: position 1,016,206 of record BSBK01004051.1, on the reverse strand, counting down.
TCTGTGAATCTCTTCTTGTAATGCTCGCACTTGTCTCTACAGCTCTCTAACCTTAGGTGTCATAGCACCAACTCTTCCGCCATGTTCTCTTCGTGGAGGTATTTTTGTGATGCGCACTGAAACCCTAACCATAGTCCTGGTGCAAACTGCCTCACAGTCGGTGATCTATTTACACACTCATGAACTCCTACTCTGATACCACTTGATGAAGGGTGCTCCCCTTAATACCACAAACACATAACAGAAATAGAGAAACAACAACAATAATATGTAAGAACAGAAAATTGGCTTCTTATTATCTCCACAAATGTGGAATTACAAACTTTCAGAATTACAATATGCAAAGCCACATGGGCATTCCCTTACAATATTATCTAGGACAAAGCCTCAAATCAATACCCAGAACTGCCCTAGACAACACTACGGGCCTTCTTTATATAGGCAATTTCCACCGCCCGAGAAGGTTCTAGAAATTTAGCCCTTAGGGCCAACCAAACTTAGAATTATTTTATTTTACAATTTATTACATCAAAGTCGGCTCAAAATGAGTTTTGAAACCCAAACAAAAATTTTGAAGAAAAATTATTTTTTGCCATTTCAGGTGACCCAACTTTCAAAGACCATAAGTCATCACCCATTGACCCAATTGGCTATTATAACTCCATTCTGGAAATGCCACAAAGTGCTCTACAGGCTTGACATGTGCAAAGCACCTGTCACCCAATTTTTTGACCTTATTCGAGGCCTCTAAAGCCTTCAAAACTGAGTTTAAAGTTTCTGTACCCTGCTGCCAATATTGAAAATCTTCAATATCTTCAAAACTAGACCTGATCTAGCCATGAAACTTTGTTGGGAGGCTGATATGACTGAGATGAACCTCCACATGTAAAATTAGAACATTCTGAGATCGCAAGACCAACTTACTTAAAATAGCAAGTTTCCATAAATAGCAACTCTGCACAAGATAGCCCTTATTGAATACAAAAACAAAAATATTTTTGGGTGATGCAAGATTGCTCTTACACGCAGGATGCTCCTGCATCAATAGAGAAGAAGACTAAGTAGCTGGGGGATTAGCAACTTTGGATGCCATTGTAGATGTTTCTTTTAGATGCATTACATCTTTTTGCTTTGGGATCCACATCATTCTTGCTTTAGCATTGGTGGGCCTTTGTGGCCTTTGGTATGCATCAGATTTTTCTTTTTCTTTGCTGGGCCTTTGTGGCCATGTAGTGGATTTTGCTTATGTTTTGCTGGGCCTTTGTGGCCATTGTGATGCATTGGATTGCTTGATTGGATTTTTCTTTGGTTGACCATGTCATTTAGGCTGGACATGACAATCTTTGGATTTTTGTGGATATTTCCCTTTATGCATCTTGGATATGGCATCCAAATATGCAAAGAGCTTTGGAAGGAATATGTGGTGATGTGTGGGATAGAGAGATGGAAGGAGATTGGTAGATAGGAGATATGGACATGTGCCTTTGTTGATCCCGACTAGGGATGCTTAGATTTTGGATGAAGGACTGACTAGGATAAGATGGGGGATGATATTTTGGGATATAAGGTCCCAAAATCAATTTAGCATGTGAAGGATATGTGCTGGTAGATTTTGGGACATAGGGACCCAAAATGGATTTGGAGGATGAAGGAGGAATGTGATAGGTTGTCCTAGGCTATAATGATGGAGGAGGAGGAATAGCATTGTATGCTTTGGAAGATGTGATGGTGGGTTTGGAAGGATGCTTGACTTTAGCTTTAGTTGTACCAACATTTCTAGAGGAAGTGCCTTCGTCAGATGTGTGACCAATTCCACATGTTTTTGGATGTTTCTTATCCTGAATGGGCTCTAGATTTCCTTGTTCATGAGCACCTAGGCCTTTGCCTTGATAATTCCATTTCTTGAGCATTTTATCCAAACAAGGATATTTTTGACTTGGGGAATATGATAAACATCTAGTTTTTGGTTCCCTGATGGAAGATATGAAACTGATTTCTTCTGTTTCAAGTGGACTACCTTTGAAAAATGTAAGTGGTCCAAGAGGATAGAGTGATGGCCATGGGATAGTTTGGATTGGAAGATCCTCAAGAGGAGAGGATAGGATGGTGGGGTTTTGACTAGGATTGGGGCATAGTAATGGATCTTCAGATGGAGAAACTGGGATGATAGGATCTTGGATTGGAGGAATTAGCATTGTAGGATTTTGGATTGGGGGTAATGGAAGTAATAGAACATGTGATGGGGGAAGTGAAGGGATTGGATCTTGATTTTCTTCTATGAGTATTTCAACATGCTTTTGGGAAAGATCTTGACATGATGGGATTTGTGTGGATAGAGTGTTGGGGGATGCATGGATGGACTCTTCAGATGGGGTGGATGGAAGGATGGGAGATTCTACAGCTGTGATGTCTGGAAGAAGGAAGAAATCTTTAGATGGTATGGATGAAAGGATGGAAGATTCTATAGCTGTGATGGTAGGAAGAAGGGTGAACTCATGGGGCTCACTGGATGTGCTTTGGATAATGCTAGGAGGAGGTGATGTTGGTGGGGATTGGATGAAAAATTCAGATGGAAGGTACTCAATGATGCTAGGAGATGGAAGAGGATCAATGTACAAAAGATAGATGATAGATGGGAGTGATGGATGGGCCTCATCAATGATGGCTTCACATGAAGTTTTGAGATGGCTTGGCTCTTCAACTCTAGGAGTGGGATTTGTTGTTGGCTTCCTTGTGAAACTCCTTGGAGACTTTCATGGTGAAAAAGGATTAGAAGATGGAGGAGATGGAGAGCTAGGATAGTCCTCACACAATGATGGGGTGGAAGATGGTGAACCTATTTGAGGGGATGATGGTGCTAAAGAAGTAGAGGTGATGGATCGAGGTATGAGATATGAAGTGGTTTGAAGGATGCACTCTACTTATGGAAGGGGAGTTTTGGAAATGTGGTTTTGAATACAAGATGGTGGATTGAGATAGGATGGAGGATTGGGGAAAAGGATTGGAAGACTTGGTTTTTGTTTTTGAAAGGGTTTTGGAGGATAAGTGGATGGAGGTTTTCGATAAGGGAAGTAGTGTGAGGTGTTTTGAGGGGATGGTGGTGATTGGGATATGACCATAGCAGGAGATGGAGGTATGAAGGATGCATATGGAGGATGTGTAGGTTTAAGATAGGGATAAGGTGTGGATGGATAAGATAATGGATTTGCCTTGCCAAGGATATGAAAGGGAGTGCTAGTGGATAAGCGTGAAGGCATGATAGGATATTTTGGAGGAATGATTGGATGCTGGGGAATGTTTGGAGAAAACTTGCTAAGATTTTTAAAATACGCATCGTGATCTACAAGGCTTTCATCATCTTTGGGATAGGATGGATTGAGGGGAGAGACATAATAACCAAACTCATCATAATATTTTTGAGACATGCTGACTTGTGGATGAGTTGGATAGGAATGAAGGATGAAGATGGATTGGAAGACTAAGACTCAGATTGGAATGACTGATAGGATCAGACTAGGATTGGATTTGGCTCAAGATTGGAAGATGACTGACTCTAGAGGAAGACAAATAAGGGGATGGGGGATGACCAAGATGACTCTACTAACTTAAGATAGGAGGAAAGGATGACAAGACTAGATTGAATATGACTAGAAGACCATGATTTGAGATTCTAAAAGCTTTGGACATTTTCTAGATTTTGGGAGGATTTGGACTGACATGGTTGTTCTGAGTACCTTGAACCAAGTTGTAGATTAGTTTAATGTTTTTCCAATGGAAAAGGATAGATTTCAACAAAGATTTTTGGAAAAGAAATCTTTACAAGGGACAAAGCAACCTTGCGGGATACAAACAGGATAACTATGTTGGCATTAAGTAGAATTACCACTAGTGACAACACTTATTTGCATTCTGGATACAAACTGAGTAGACAGTATAAACCGAGCAGACAGTGCAAACCGAGTAGACAGTGCAAACCGAGCAGACAGTGCAAACCGAGCAGACAATGCAAACCGAGCAGACAGTGCAAACTAAGCAAACGGTGCAAACTGAGTAGACAGTGCAAACTGAGTAGACAGTGCAAACCGAGCAGACAGTACAAACCGAGCAGACAGTGCAAACCAAGCAGACAGTGCAAACCGAGCAAACAGTGCAAACCAAGCAAACAGTGCAAACCGAGCAAACAATGCAAACTGAGGAAGTTAGTACAAACCGAACATGACAATGTAAACTGAGTAACATCATGTCTACCAAGTCACCAGTATTTATCGAGTTCAAAACCTACCGAGTGATCAGTATGAACTGTGCCTTCACTTCTACCGAGTGCATGATGATGCCGAGTAATGCAGTGGATGCCGAGTATCAGAAAGTCACCGAGTCAGTTTGCAGGAACCGAGTAACCATACTTGGGCTGACTTAGTAGCACTTATGTTTATTTGTCAAGCCGACTGTGTAATTGTAATTGTAATTAATTGTTTAAGACTTGTATATAAACAATGTTGTAAAAATAAAAAGATGTAATAAAAATGTATGAAGCAGAATATGTGAAAGAAAAAGAAAGGCAGAGATAAGCGAATTACAGAAGGCTTCAGAAGTATAAGATATAGCAAAGACAAATTCATCACAGAAGGTGATCAGTACATCAGCGAATCTCAATCAGCAATCTAGTTGCAAAGCAGAGATCTACTGTTTCATTCTAACAGGTGAATCAGTACTAAATCCTTTAACCGGATAGACTTAACAGTCTTTGTAAAAATCTCTTTACCGAGTGCATACTTCATTGTATGTTTGTAAATCCTTTAACAGGGTGGATTTAGCAATCCTTATTGCTCCTAATAGGGCAGATCATCAGAAGTGATCAAATTGTAAGCCTTAACCAGCCAACTTTATTCTACAGTATTAAAGCTTTGTGGGTTTCATCCCCACCCTAGTTTTACTTTCTTTTGGAAGGTTTCTAGGTAACCAAATCTATGTGTCATTATTGTGAATGCTTTTAAGTTTCATGCTTTCTGTATGCAAAGGTTAAAAAAAAAAAAGGTAAATTACATGTTAAAATTGTGAGAAAAATTGGAGTTACTGATTCACCCCTCCCCTCTCAGTAACTCAGTTAATTCCTAAATATTTCCAACAATTGGTATCAGAGCAGCATTGGTTCTCAAGATAAAGCTTAACTAGCTTGAGCAAAGATCCAGGACAATGGAGGTATTCAAACTGAACAAGGTAATTGAAAATGAAAAGCTAGATCTGGAAATGGCCATAGCTAAACTCAAAGAAGCAAAAGAACATCTTTCCCAATCCCTAAGAAGAAGGAAGGAACTTGAAAATCAGATGAATGATCAGAATTACATTGAAGAAAAGATTGAAGATCTTCTTCCCTCAAATAACTCAGATGAAGCAAACAATGCTGTCAAAGAACTCCTAGAAAAGAATGGGTCTCTGCAGGAAGAAGTGAGAAAATTGAAAAAAGAACAAGAACTACACTCTACAAGATTCTGTGAGATCTTGGAACAAAGAAACAAGTTGAAAGATGAATTAGATGGAAGAAACATTGAAGTCCAAAATAAAACCCTTCAGCTAGAAAACCTAATTGATCAGATCTCTCATACAAATGAAGAAATTCTGAATCTAAGATCAGAAATAGAAAGCACAAGAGAAGAACTAAGATCTGAAAAGGAAGTTAATCTAAGATTGGTGGATGACCTAAACGCTAAAAAACAAATCAATGAAGGAATGTTGAAAAGTCAAGAAGACTTGAATCAGCTATATGAACGAAATCTTCATAGGAAAAAAGGAAAAGCAGGACTTGGATACAAAGGAGAAGGCAAATCCTCTAAGCAAGGTACTCAAAGAAATAAAAAACCTACTTGTAATCATTGTGGTAAAATAGGACATACTTCAAATAAATGTTGGAACAATGAAAAAGCAGAATTCAATGGAAAATGTTATAGCTGCAATCAACCTGGTCACAAAGCAAATGAATGCAGGGAAAAACCTAGATTCAGAGGTAATTGTCACAAGTGCAACAAACAAGGTCACAAGGCATCCGAGTGCAGATCCAAGACATTTAATCCAGCAAAACAAATTGTGAAAGCAATGTTTGGATGGGACTACAACACCTGGTGTAGATGTCATCACTGTGGAGAATATGGACACATTGGCATGAATTGCATAAAACATCATCTAAGGAAAAGAGATACTACCGTAAGATGTTTCAAATGCAGTAAACTCGGTCACATAGCCAGAAACTGCATGAATGCTAGTGAAATTGAAGAAGGAAAGAAGAATGAAGCAACTAAGGTCAGGAAACAGGTGAGACAAAAATGGATTCCTAAAGCTACCGAGCAATCCAGTCCAAGTAATGGAATGGATGGCTCTACCAACTCAAACTAAATTTCCAAGAAAGCACTGGAACTGTATTCTCATAGACCAATCTCAAGCAGTTCCAGAACCGAAATTAAAAAAAAATCTAAATCAGCATGCAAGATGCAGTGAGATCACAGGGAGGTCGGTATCAGTCTTCACCGAGCAAGGTCGGTACCCGTCTTTACCGAGCGAGGTCGGAGCAATATGAATTCTCGAGTTCACCGAGTTGCGAAGTCTTTTCTGAGAAATTAATTCTTAGTGGGTGACAGTCTGTCAGAATTCATACCCTAATTTGAAATGAGCATTAATGACAGAATCGTAAACAAAAAGCAAGTAATCGAACTCATTCTTCACCGTGAATCTTTAGCACTTTGAGAGAAAAAAATTTCAAGGGCAACTCGGCGATTCAATACTTTTGCGAAAGGAATTTTCTGTGAGCTACCATGGCATCATCCAGCACTTGAGCGAAGAAAGGATCTGATATGTTAGTCCAAGGGGAGTGGAAAGCACCAGATTTTAAGATCGTGCCCGCAATTGCAGCAGCCCTAGATCCGAATGGAGCTCAATCTCAGATTCCTCCTAAGGTACTGCTTATTAATGATATCCGCAATCATTTCAACTATTCAATTCATGAAATGGGAAACCTAGAACTAGATATTGTGCGTGAGGAACTATGTGTGGATGGTATTCTGAAACCTGAGCACAAACATCTGGAGGATAAGGGTTTAGGTCACATTGCACATCTACCTTGAAACTTTCGAGATAAATGGGTTAGGTACATTCTCAGCTGAGTACATGATGGCAAGATTTGGCTTGAGCAACCTATTGAGATCACAAAGAAAATGATTCAACAAGTCACCGGTCTTCCCATGTTGAACAAAGCTAAAACTACCAAAACCCTAGGTCAGATGGAACTAGAGAAGAAAACCCTAGCCGAGTGGGACGGTAGAGGCATGAAAGTTAGCAGCATTACCGATGCTGAACTGAAGTTTGGTACACACATTATTGCCCATAAGATTTACAGTTCTAGTCGACAGAACAGTGTCTCCTGTGAAGCTATTGACCTAGCATACAAAGTGGTCAAGAATAACTTGACATTTGACCTAGCAGACTTATTGTTGAAACAGTTTAACAAGAACATGGAAAGCATCAAAACTTCCAAAAACAATCCATGTAAGTTTGGATCCTTGTTGGTCTATTTATTCTTCTATGTTCAGAAATTCTTCCCTTCTAAAGGAAAAGTTTTATGGAGAAAAGATGTGCCAGTTCTCTATGAAATAAATGAATACATCGCAGAAATGGGTGAAAACTTTGAAAGCATCATGGATAATTATTTTGAGTCTTTCAAAGAGAAAATGAATGACAGATTCCGGATTCCACAGAAGTTGGTGGAAGATTACAAAGATGATATTTGTTTTATGGTGGATTGTAATAATGTGTATATTCAAGCAGTTAAACCGAGGACTGTATATGTAAAACCTCTTCCTTATGAAGTAAATATTGATGAAACCAAGAATATCATTGAAGCTCTTCTAAATCAGCCTGTCAATCCCAAAGCTCCATATTTTGGAACATATGATGAAGCTAAGGTGAGAATTGAACTAAGCATAAAGCTTCCACAGGCGGTAAACAAAGGAAAGAAGAGGATAGCCAAAATGCAAATGATAACCGAGGATAAAGAAGAGAAAGATGAAAAAGAAGAAGAAAAGGATGAGAAAATAGAGGAACCAGAACCTGCAAAGAAGAAAGGAAAATTTTTTATCACTAAGGCAACTATGCCTCCCACTGCTGTGTTTACAAGGAGAAATACAAGAGGCAAGGCAGATAAGGCAGATAAAGACATAGTATTCAAAAGGCCTCCTCTAAACCTTCAAGAAAAGCTCAAACTCTTTAGAGATGGATTAGGATCTGGAGTAAGTAACATAAAATCCTTGAGATATGAAACCAGATCGGAAGCAGAATAGAAGGAAATAGAAGATGTTGTTGTTGAGAAGATGGGACAGTGGAAATACTCTCCTGAAGAAATTGCCCCACAGGTTCCAGCAGTTCTATTGAATCCAATAAAAATGAGATGGAGCAATGCAAGGCAAACGGTGATAGACATATTTGATAACAACCTGAGACAGTTGATGCCAAGCTTGAATAATGATGAAGTAAAGAAGGCATTAAAAGAAAATGAAAATAAGATGACTTTGAAATTCAATACTTGTTTGATTTTGATCAATAATATTGAATCGGTTGTGAAGGCTGCACATGCCACATGGAAGAACATATACCACCTTCACCAACTGAGCATTGAAACTGTAATAATAAAAGATATTGAAGATGACAGTGATGAACAAGAAGAAGACACTGAGGTAGATGATACTGTGAGGATAGCAGCAGAAGTCATTGCATCCCTTCCTACCTCTCCAGTGAAAGTTTCTACATCCAGCCCGGAGACACCTTCAAGCATGGTTGTGACAACTTCCACATTTGTCCAAACATCCCTAGTAACATCAGAGACAGCTACCATTTCTTCTACCGAGTTGCAGTCTCCTGCACCATCAAGTTTTCCAGCAGTAAGTTTTCCAGCTTTTGAATCCTCAAGTGTAAATATTTTAAGTTCTCTAGTAGAAAGTATGCCAGTATCTATAGCCAGCCCTACTTTATCTACTGTCACTACTACCAAAGCATTAAGTACAGATAAGCCTAAGGCTCTACCGAGTATAAAATTTTTGGGTAAGAATATAGTAGAGGATATAGACCTAGATGAAGAGATAGAAATTCCTACATTAGATTTTGCAAATCTCTCAGCGGACCAAATGCAGAATATAGGTGAGATCCTCCAAAGGAAAGCAAAACAAAAGAAACTTAAAGAGGAGAGAGACAAGGAGTATCAAATCATCAAGGATGCTAAGGACATTTTGTCTGATGCATTAGGCATTAAAGTAGACTCCTCCCAGCATGTTTTGTTACAATTAGCAGAAGCAGTTGAGAAATACAATGAGGACTCATCCGGGACAGAAAAGTTAGTTGAAAGAGCCGAGAAGAGATTCAACAATAAAGTGCTTGAGCACATTGCTCAGCACATAGCTATTAACCAAGTGGAATTGTCTTCAGTTTTGTCTAACATTGAATCTATCTATTCAAATGCTACCTCTCTTTTGGCCAGACTATGCAATATTGCCGAGTTCACAAAGGATGTCAAAGATAGAATGAATAAAATGGATGAGGATATGAAGATTACCATACAGAAGCTGCAACTTGAACCAAGTTCAAGCTCTGCTCATCACATGAAAATTTCACACCTATCTAATATGCAGTCTGATCTACTAAAAGAAGACTCAAGGATCCGGGCCACACTGCTAGACATCCAACACATGATCCTTCCCATCATGAATACAATGTATAAGCACATTGAACATTCCAAAACATTGATTCATGACAATCAATTCTCTATAGCAGATCACATGATTGAACTCTCTGCAGAAGTCTAAATTGCTATACAAACATGTAAGATTCTGCAAGAAAGTTGGGACAGAACCCTGGCACTAATAATGAAGGTACATTCTGATTTCCTATCAAATTTTGGATTCTCTTTGTAAATAACTTGTATATGCACCTTTGGCATTATCATCAAAAAGGGGGAGATATGTATAGAAGGAGAGATATGTATAGATTTGTATAAGAAACAGTTAGCACATTGAAAGGGGGAGACAATGTATAAAGCCCTATATCAAAGACAAATTTTGAAAAATCAAAATAAAACTCAGCATGATTCGTGTATATAAATTTTGGCCAATAAGTGTTTTTGTCACTAATGCCAAAGGGGGAGATTGTTGGCATTAAGTAGAATTGCCACTAGTGACAACACTTATTTGCATTCTGGATACAAACCGAGCAGACAGTACAAACCGAGCAGACAGTGCAAATCGAGTAGACAGTGAAAACCGAGCAGACAATACAAACCGAGCAGACAGTGCAAACTGACCAGACAGTGCAAACCGAGCAGACAGTGCAAACTGAGCAGATAGTGCAAACTGAGAAGACAGTACAAACTGAGCAGACAGTGCAAACCAAGTAGACAGTGCAAACCGAGCAGACAGTGCAAACCGAGCAAACAGTGCAAACCGAGCAAACAGTGCAAACCGAGGAAGTTAGTACAAATCGAATAGGACAATGTAAACCGAGTAACATCATGTCTACCAAGTCACCAGTATTTACCGAGTTCAAAACCTACCGAGTGATCAGTATGAACCGTGCCTTCACTTCTACCGAGTGCATGACGATGCCGAGTAATGCAGTGGACGCCGAGTATCAGAAAGTCACCGAGTCAGTTTGCAGGAACCGAGTAACCATACTTGGGCCGACTTAGTAGCACTTATGTTTATTTGTCAAGCCGACTGTGTAATTGTAATTGTAATTAATTGTTTAAGACTTGTATATAAACAATGTTGTAAAAATAAAAAGATGTAATAAAAATGTATGAAGCAGAATATGTGAAAGAAAAAGAAAGGTAGAGATAAGCGAATTACAGAAGGCTTCAGAAGTATAAGATATAGCAAAGACAAATTCATCACAGAAGGTGATCAGTACATCAGCGAATCTCAATCAGCAATCCAGTTGCAAAGCAGAGATCTACTGTTTCATTCTAACAGGTGAATTAGTACTAAATCCTTTAACCGGGTAGACTTAACAGTCTTTGTAAAAATCTCTTTACCGAGTGCATACTTCATTGTATGTTTGTAAATCCTTTAACAGGGTGGATTTAGCAATCCTTATTGCTCCTAACAGGGCAGATCATCAGAAGTGATCAAATTGTAAGCCTTAACCGGCCAACTTTATTCCGCAGTATTAAAGCTTTGTGGGTTTCATCCCCACCCCAGTTTTACTTTCTTTTGGAAGGTTTCTGGGTAACCAAATCTATGTGTCATTATTTTGAATGCTTTTAAGTTTCATGCTTTCTGTATGCAAAGGTAAAAAAAAAAAGAGGTAAATTACATGTTAAAATTGTGAGAAAATTTGGAGTTACTGATTCACCCCTCCCCTCTCAGTAACTCGGTTAATTCCTGAATATTTCCAACAAACTAACTCTAATAAAGCTTTGAAAAGTGTATGTTTCAACAATGTTTTCATGAAGTATTTGACTATCAAGCACTTCAAGTAGATCTACCTAAGGAAGGTGAGTATCAAAATCACTTGCCCACAGCTTGGTACCCCCTAGAAGGGAATACAAATGGTGAGTAATCTTGAGGAGACCTGGTAAACCCCTTGGAATCGGTCCTTGCATAAGGATTTTGATACTTTTAGATGTAGATAGGGTAGCCTCTATTTTATCAAGTTTTTAATAGTTCCATGGAGTCTCCATACCCGGTTATGCTAACCACTTGTGACTCACTTAAGAGCCTAGCCAACAATGCTGGGGGAGGAATATTTACCATCCCCAGACATTTGCATTTGGCACAAAACATCCATGGATTAGGAGATATAAGTGAGTACTTTTTGCCTTCACTTTATTTATATACCAGCCGGGGGGGATACTAGTTTAATGTCATTCTCCGAGGAGGAAGCGGTTTTCTCCCTGAACAGGCCTCGCTAAAAGTAGGACAAGTGAACTTGTCTGAGTGCAAATGTTCTACGTTGCTTACTTTAACAAGGTTTTTGCAAGAATTGAAAAACTCCTAAATGCACATCAAGCAAGTTTGTTTCTTTTCCCCAAATTGATTAAGTGTGTTTGAACTTTGAAAATTTCTTAAGACACAAGTGTTTAAAGTTTGATTTGTTCTTTCTCCAAAAAGTAAATGATTTGAGCGATTGCAAGTTTTTTCTTTGAGCACTCAAGATTGAGATTGGTGTGTTGATTTAAGAACTTTGAAGTGCTTTATTTTGATCCTTTAAGGTATTCAAGATTTGATTATGCATTTGCTTTGAATTGAAATAAAAGAGGGAATAGAGATGTTCATTTCTTTTAGTGCATTCAAGAGTATGTTTGTTTTTCAAATTGACAATGACTCTTAGGACTTAGCTTCATTCCTTTAGTTTCATTCAAGATTTGTTTTGATGATTTGCTTTGATTTTTTAGTTCCAATAAAAGACAAGTTCCTAATTTAGCTTTGATGCATCAAGTTTAAAAACCATTCAAGATTTTCCCATAGAAAGATGTTAGTCTTCAACTAAACAAAAGTTTTAGGACATGATATTGGATTTTTAGAATGCAAATTTGTGATTCTTTTTAAGTACCCAAAGCTTTGAAATGTTCCTAATTTTGCATGAATGCATTTCTAAAGTCCTAGTTTGCATGATTGAAGTTCATTTTAGCAATTTGAAAGACTTTTTAGGAATGATGTTGATTGATTTTGTACCTGCAAAAAGAACAAGAGTTTAGAATCTACAAGAAAAATCAATTTTAAAGAACTTTAAAAATATCAGTTTACCTCTCTCTGGAATGAATGCGCAGATACAGAGCATAGATGCACAAGAAAAGGTGACAAATGCGTAGTTTTTAATTGTGCACATATGCGCAACAATAGAATATGTATGCGCAACTACACCTATTGTGGAAAAATTCTTTCAAAATGCAAGTTTTTTACAAAATACATATGTGCAGCTCTGTTCGACATATGCGCAACAAATCATGACAAATGCATAGAAAATCAGGACATATGCATAATTTAATTAACAAATGCATAGTTTTTAAGCATAAATGTGTAGATTTACAAATTTTTTTCAACAAATGCGCAATTGTAGACTACAAATGCGCAATTTGTACTATGACAAAATGTGATAACCTAGAATTTTTGAGAAGAAGATGAGAAAAACAACCATGAAATGTTGATTTGGGAGTAGATGGTCAGGACAGGGCTCCCATCGGGTGTGCCAGAATGTGGACAAGGCTTTTGAGGATATATGTTTTGAAAGCTTCAAAGCAAACAAATATTTAGATTTTAATCTATCATGAAATCAATCCAAAACAAAGAAACTCTAAGCTAAGCCACCTCAGATAGAGCCTAAACAGGTGCACCCAAGCACTGTTTGATTTTCTCTCACTTAGGGGATGTGGGTGTGCTCTCTAAGCACTTGGAGCATATTCTAATGCATACTAAGATGGATTGAGATTCATGAAAACCCCAAAAATGGCACAATATTGGATAGAACACCCAAAATTACTCCTAAGGCTTCAAGAACTCAAATATGATGCTTGTTATGGAGATTTGAGCTACATGATGCTTATGCTAAGATTGTTATTAACCAAATAGAGATGTGATATGGATGATATGCTATGCAAAATAATGAAATAAACTATGTTAATCCATTATTACTAAGCTATGATGTGTTTTAAGAAATCTTGAAAATGATGAAAAACTAACAATTAGTATTGATTATGCTAAGTCTAGAGCTAAATGAGCATGATAACAATGCTTAAAATAAAAGGTGAATGGATGGTTTGCTCTTGGAAATGAGGAGTATTTATAGGATTTCTTAAGGAAAAATGAGTGGCCAGGATCAAAATCTTTAAGAGAGGCCAAGATTAATTCAAAGGGGAGCACATGGATTGTGCTAGTTCAGGGCCACCTCCTTGTGACAAGTGTCACAAGGGCATTGGGTTGAAATATGTGAGGGATGTGCACAATTTGGGAAATGTGCCTAAGGTCAAAGGGTGTAAGAAAGGGGTGAGGGGCTTCTTAAATGCATCATAAATGCATGTAAGATGGATAAGGAGGCTTTAAATGCATTTAATGCATGTAAGAGAAGTTTCTAAAAGTTTGTTGACTTTGGGTTAAGCTTAGGAGTTGGCTAACCTTGGTTAGGGAATGTGACAAGGTCAGGGGGGGGATTAGGATTAGGATTAGGATTAGGGGGACAAGGATAAGACTTTCTAAAAGAGTCTAGAACTTCCTTAGGATAAACATAGATTTTAGGAAATAGATAAAGATTTATTTATTTCCATGGTTTAAGTTTTGAGAATATTTATTAAAATGAATTTAATAAACGTGAGGATTAAATATTTAATCTTAATTAAATATTTTGAGTTGTGATTAGGGTTAGGAAATGATGGGATTAGCCTTTAATCAAATTTAAAGAAGGATTTGAAGATTCTGGAATAGGTTAGTGGTCTTAAGGAAATTGGCCAAGTTTTGGGCAAAAAATAAATAAATTATTTATTTTGGGATTTTTGGTCAATTTATTAATTAAATAATTGATAAATAGGGGAATAATGTTTAAATAAGATTTAAACATTTTTGGGAGGGATTCCTTAATTAAATATTTTTAATTAAGGTAAAGGGATTTATTGACATAAAAATGAATTAATCAATTAAATAATTAATTAATTAAATAATTAATTAACAAATGATGATGTCATTAGGGGTTTTTCAAAAATAAAAAATACTTTATTTTCTAAAGGATTTTTAGGTGTCTACACTTTGGATGCAACAAAGTTGGACACAAGAAAAGATATTGCAGAGGTAAAGGCCCTTTCAAACCCTTTACTAGTTATTTCTATAACTATTATGATTATGGACATAAGAAAGTAGAATGTAGAAAACCTCATCAATCTAGATATAAACAAGATTATATTAGAGAAGAGTCAACAATGAAGATCACATGGCACAAATGTAATAACTTTGGGCATAGTACAAGGTATTATAAGTTGCAGGTTAATCAAGATAGAAGGAGACCACCTATATGTTACAAATGTAATAATGTAGGACACATAGAAAAGTTTTGTAGATATAATAGAGACAAAAAAAGAAGAGGACCAAGAGGACCACCTCCTGTGGTTATAAAGAAGAATATTGGATACAATGGTGAAAGCCTTACTGAGTTCATGGATGAGTTTGAGAATCATTTCAAGAAATCAAAAAATAAAGAGGATGAGAAGATATGGAAGGTGAAAGATTTCAATAAGACATTTTTTTAGGGAGAGACAGTAGATGCTACTGTGTCTTCACATGATGAGTACATTGAGACATTGACCTAGATGGTCACATGGCCTTAGGGGGAGCATTAGATGCAGATAAAAGATTATATCCAGCCCCTAATTATCTGGAATGAGCTCATGCAAGCTTAGATATGGTGTGTGCAGACACTATGGAGTCTATGTTTGTGATTGCAACACTTGGAGATTCATATCTTGTGTTTGTGAGATTTTTTTTTAGTGGACAACATGCAAATTTGAGCTACCTATGATTAATGCACTTACACAACTTGTGGTGGATAAAATAATTGAAACCTTTATTGAAGACAAAGGCCAGACTGATGAAGATTATGGGTATGTGCAGGATCATGGTATGCCAAAAAGTGGCGATGTGAAAAAAAAGTCCTGATGATAGACTCTTTGAAAAACAACTATTACTTTCAAATAATATAACATTTTTGAAATCTAAAATATACATCACATTCTATGCTTCACCTAATATAATAATAATAAACATTTTTTTCAATTTTATGAAGTTTATACTAAGTTAAGGTGGTCAGACATGAGAGTTTTTATATGAAGGAAAATTTGTAGCAGAAAAATCATAATTAATTATTTACTTGGAAAAAAATATAAAAAAATATGCATCACATCCAAACATGAGTCTACTACTTTTATCTAGAAACTTTAAAAAAAATATTATCATTTGATTTTGTTTAATGTGGTTAGACATACACCCACTTCTTATCTTTCTAGTCCTCATTGATAAACTTATTGAAAAATAGCTATAACTTTCAAACTGTATAACATTTTTGAAATCCAAAATATGTGTCACATTCTATGATTTTCCTACTAAATGAAAAATAAGAAAAGTTTTCAATTTGATAAATTTTAGACTAAGTTAATGTGGTTAGAAATGAGAGTTTTTGTATTCTGGAAAAGTTGTAGAATAAAAATCATAATTAATTATTTACTCGGAAAAAAATTACAAAAAAATATGTGTTACATCCAGACATAAGTCTACTACTTATATCTAGAATCTTGTAAAAAACTTTATCATTTGATTGTGTTTAAGGTGGTTAGACATACACCTACTTCTTATTTTTTTCCTAAAATTTTTCTACTACTACATTGAAATTTAAAATTTTCAACATATAGAATAATTTTTTTTCAAAAAAGGCATAGAATCTTAGAAACTAAATCTAATTTTCTACAGATTCTCTTCTTACATATTTTTGATATAATATTTATAACTTGTTCATATTTTTATGTCAACTTGCCTAAACCTAATTTTTTGAATTTTCATTGCCATTCAAGGGCCTAGTTTGGCATACCATGATCCTGCATATACCCTTATGGAAAGAAAATATAATGAATTTATAGATGACACTGAAAAGGAACTTGACCAAATTCTTATAAGCAACATGCCTCAAAAGAAATCACCTCCCAAGGTTACCAAGCCTACACCTTTGGGAATAGGAGAAATTTATAAGACAGTTGAAGTGTGTGAGCAAGCAAGAAAAGTTGACATGCAACTAGACTTCTTTGTCTTTCGTGTTCCTGTGATCCTTGACACCTCGCTTGATGTAAATGACCCATTTCAAGACAATCTAGACAATGCGATGACAGTTGAAGAGGAAGAACATGTAAAGGAAAACCAAGAAGAGAAAGAACATGAGATTGAGATACAACAAGAAGAAAGACAGGTAGACAAAACAAGAATAGAAAAAGTAGAGGTAAGAGTTGAGCATAAACAAGAACTAGACACCTCATCTACTCTATTGTTGGAAAGTATGGCCAAACCAGTGAGCACGGATGTGCAAAGCATGGATGAGGATGAACTCATGAGGTTATCCTTCATGGCTTTTTCTAAGGCAAAAAAAAGGTCAGTACAAAAAGGGGATAAAGGGTAAAGGTGATTACTAGGGCAGTGGAGACAATGAAAAAAATACTCCCTACACCTATTATCTTTCAAGGAAAGGATGATGGAGAGAATTTGAGCATGGCATTGGATAACTTTGACAGTCATTTTGAGTCACTGTTGAAGACCGCAGAGGATAAGGAAAAAAAGAGGTTCTTAGAAAAGAAGTTGGAAGAAGTTTGTCACTCCATCTCATGGGACTTGTACATACTAAAAGAAACTATGTCACTTAAAGCTAGAAGTTGCATAGCACAAGTAAGAAAGCTATAAAGTTATTGTATAAATCCTATTAGAAACATGACGAATATTGAATATATCATATCCAAGGATAGGGCTACACTAGACAGCTTGATGGATAGTTGTGAAACCTCTTCACAAATTGTAGTGGAAATGGACAAATAGACATCCAAGTTTTTGGATAAGATAAGTATTTTTAATATGGAGAAAGAGAGAGTAGTCAAAAGATTTAGATTTCTAAAGAGTCTAATCACTCCTAAGCTTTCAATTCTTGAAGCTCATCTCATAGAGATGGAGAAAATAGAAAGATCAATGACAAATGCTATACCCATTGAGCTGAAGGCAGAAGAAATAACATCTTATGCACTGAATGGACTGATCTATGTTAGTCAACTTATGATTAAGTCATGGGTTGATGAAGTGAAGACCTTGGAAGACTCGTTCCAAGACATTCTAAATCTTATGAGTAAGCACTAAATCTTTTGTGGTTAGAATTTTAAAATTTTATAAGTACCTTCACCATTGATGTCAAAGGGAGAGGAAGAGAAGAGAAAAAGTGAGAAGAAGAAAAATAATTTTAAAAAAAGACAAGAAAAGAGAAAAAGAGAAAAAAAAAAGAAAAAAAGAGGAGAATATGTATATAGAAAAGTAGAAGGAAGATAGTTTTCTAGCACATAGTCATTTTTTACTATGTGTTGTCATCAATGCCAAAGGGAGAGATTTTTGGCAAGTGATGTTTTGGGAATACTAGGGATCACTTAAGGTTTGTCATTTATGGAAACACTTATGCTGGAGTGATCGCATGCATAGAGTTTTGGTATTGGAGACTCAGTCATGAAAATGACTAAGTACAGAATTAGAATAATAGTATATACTATGGTACTATTTTGGTCAGTGAAGATGATATGTGATGTATTATACCTTGCAAATTTAAAGGAAGACACTTTGGGATATGTATAATCTTTAGTTAAGGTCACACATGTTTTGGTGATGAGATCCGTAAGATACAATGATATGAAGGTTTGCGAAGATAGAGAATTAGTGAAATAGGGCATATGAACAATCACAATGATTGGGGGAAGGTTAGTTGGTATGGTAATGTGCCAAGTCAGATGAATTTTTTATATTGTTGACACTTTGCTAATATATGATCACCGACTCTATGTTGATCATTTACATAAGTAATTATTATATTTTGTATTGTATTTGTGAAGCCAACTGGATGGAAAAATTAATATAAGTATAGAGTTTTTTGTGAAAGTGATGTGTGATTGTGATGATGATGTGATGGATGCAAATTTGGTATATTAGAGAGAGAAGAGAGTAGATGTGAGATCAGTGTTTGATAGATCTATAAATAGAACTATTGAAAATCATAGTAGATGCTTGTGTAGTTCACTTTTGAAGAACACTTTTGTGAAAGTATTTTGATTGTAAGAGTTTTAAGCTCACCACCTTTAATAGGGTTTTTGTATACCCCTAATAGGGTTTTTGTATTCCTCTAACAAGAAAATGTACTATGTAATAATGAGCTCCTAACAGGGCTAGATCTCCTAACAAGGATACTATATTTTAGTGCATAATTTGGGTACCACCCCACTGGGGTTTTCCCTTGGCCAAGGTTTCCTTGGAAACAAATCATGGTGTTGTGTATTTATGTTCTTTTCATTTCAGCATTAATATGGTTTATTTACAATTGGTTGAATTTTAAATTATAGTGTTGTAATACTAATTTAGTCCCCATCTCAGTATTACCTAGTCCTAACATATATACCCTAGAGCACCCATTTCACCAAGTTATAGGGTGAAATAAATGTGGAATGGGTGAAAATCAAATTTTCTCTATCCTTAAACCATCCAAATAGGGTTCTTAAGATACCTACAAAAAAATGCATCCGAAAAGGATTCAAAGTTGATGAAATTTTATCACACAAAACCCAAAATGTTTTTAAATCCTTTATATATCAACAATAATTCATTTGGGATATAAAAAAATATAGTACGTGATTGTACAATAGCTTAAATCGGTAGATCTCACTAGAAAATAGAGAAAAATAGAATTTTTATTTGCTTCCTTTCACCAAAATATTCAACTAACTCCTAAATTTGACCATCCACATTGTTATAAGGCTTGTATTGTCACTTTTTCTTGTAGATCACTACATGAAAATTAATGCCTTGACTCTTTGTACCCAATTCTAGATCTACCAGGACAAGAACAACATTGTTGAGGATAGGGATCCTCCTTCAACTTTGAGCTCCATTGACTCAGGCAAGTGTACCTTATTGGTTTACTAAATCTTAGAAAGCCATACAGTGGATAGGTGTCTTCAAACACAAATTTTCTCATCTTTCATACAAAACATATAAATTAAATATTTCATTTGATTTTAAAAGATTTTTTTTTCTTTGACCAATGCTATTATCCAAGGGCATAGTGTCTAGATGAACATACATCAACTATAACATATTAGTGAAAGGAGATCTGAAACCAAAAGTAATCTATGCCTTACATATAACCTTCAACAAATTAGTATAAGGTCATCAAATTCATGAACCCTTCCAAACCCTTAGAAATAATCATTGGGATTTAAACTTTCCTTGAAAGTAGCCTATAACTATTTCACAATATGCCTTAGAGTTATGAACAAGAAATGCCTTACAAATTTAGTTCACAAGGAATTCAAAGAAACTCATAAAGATAATCAAATACCAAAAGGAGGGTTTACAAACACACCTTCAATAGCATGCCAAGCTTTAATACATTCAAAAGGAACATGGTATCCTCAAAAAATAGCCACAAAATTTAGAACAAGACTATACTTAGGTTTCCAACCAAATTTTCCAACAAAAGAAGAACACTTCTCTAGAATAAGACCCTCCTAAATGATCTTGGGAATCCTTTTATAAGAACAAGGATTTCTACAAGCTTGGGTTCATTTAGGGAAAAACTAGGGAAACATAATAGTTACCTTGCAACAACCAACTACATATCAAATAACTGTAGAAAAGTCATGCCATAAAATTTGGAGAAAATAGATCCAATGTGATCTTCAATTTAGGGAAAACCCTAATTGGCATGCTACAAGGACAGGAAATACATTACTGAACCCTTTGTGCCTTCAGCTGCATAATAAATAAGACTATTTCACCCAATTCTCCATGGCATGTACACCTTTTCTAGACAAATATTACTTTAAAGATCCTATTTGGGGGCCATCAAAATTAAAACTAGTAGATTGACCACCTTGCATTTATTCATCAATTCTTTACTAAAGTTTATCCTTTATAATGTGTTAGATCAGATCATATCAAGGAAAATATCTGATATACATGGTTCAATCAATTTCAACCTTCTTCAACCCTGGAACAAAATAAAATCTGATTTGGTTCATCATTTAATTTCACCAACCTCAAATCCTATAGAAAAACCCCTAAACAATTCAAATATTCTAGCCGCAACAGTTAATCCATCAAGGTTAAAATATGATCATCGATCATTATCTTTCCTAGCACATCATGTGGGTCTTGTAATTTAACAAAAAAATCAATTTTGACATTGAAAATAATCAGCCACAACACCTTCCTTGGTGACCAATCAAAAGAAAAAAAATGAGCAACACCTGGTGTTGGGAGTATTCTTAATTTTCTGAGGTTTTTGTCCAAACGTTGGTTTGGTCCTCTGGTCTGTGAAGTTTTCCTAGGTACAACTATTGGAAGTTCTTCAAAAATTTGTCATAGCCCACTTCAAAAATCCTTACCCTAGGTCTTGTCCTTGAAAAATGTTGAATTCATGCAAAAGTCCTCATAATTAGCCCTTATTCTTCTATTTCATTGTTACTTTTTTTCAGTCACTTAAGCTGATTAAATCATGCACGTGTTAAATAATTTGTGTTCACTGAATTGAAAAAGTTCATAGCATGTCTCATATAGTATTCGGTGATTCAGCGAACAAGTCAATCTTATGCTAAGCATCATTTTAGTCGCATGGTCTCTAAGTATCCTGGTTAACACCTCAACCATTCAGCGAACTGGAGAATATGTTAAAAATGCTAAGTGTTGTCTTTGTTCGCGTAGTCTCCAAATATCTAGCGGTTATCAGAAAACATCTGGCAATTTGATGAATGCATTATCTCCAATTCGCGTATTCCTTGGTGGTTCTTTGCAAATATTTCAGAGACTTGGCGACAATTGCTCATTCTCTGAATCTAGCGGTTAAGGGCAAAATAACCTAGCGACTTGGTGAATACCGTAGATCATTGTTAGGATCAACGGTTGTGGTTTAATCTCAGATATTATTTCACCCTACATGTTTCATTTGGTGAATGAGTGAATGTGTAAAGACTTCTAAGTTTGGTGGCCCCGATAGTTTGGTATGAAGAATTTGGCGGAATGGGTTGTTTCAAGTGTTCTCTTGTTCTTAGAATAAATTAGTAAGAAGCTAAATGATTTAGCAATTCAGTGAGTCATGTGGTCGCAGGTTCTCTAAAAGGAAAAGGTAAAGGGCATAATCATTTGGTGAATGCACAAATAAAAGGATTGGCTAAGTTTTGAGTCTTCAGTCGCTTAATCGCAGATTGAAATACTCAGTGTTTAATATGATCTAGCAATTTAGTGAACCCTTTGTTCGCTGAATCTCATAATCAAATGACCAAGGATCAAATATTTTAGTGAACTGGCAATAGCCATAGATCATCAACAAGATCAATGGTTCATTCAGAATCTTAGAGTAAAGATGATGGTTAAGAAAGATTTAGCAATTCAAAGAGTGAAGGCTTCGCCAGTTCTCCAAGTAATTTAGCGGTTAAGTGATCCATTAAGAGAATGTGCGAACCCTTTGTTCACTGAATCTCCAAAAGATTTAACAGTTAACTGTGACATTAAGATAATGTGAGATGGCTTTGTTCATTGGTTCGCCAAATAATAACTGCAGTCAAGTGCTCGAAGGGTGTCACTGTGTTCGCTAATTTGCAAAAAGTATCATGAGTTAAGGATTGCATTTCAAGAACCCACGAAGGCTTTGGGCACTAGTTCTCTGAATAAATGCTAGGGTTAACATTACATTCAGCGATCATGAGAAGCTTTCAGTCATGGATTCGCTAAATGGGCCCAGTTGGAAAAGGTGAAAAAAGAAAAGAAAAGGGACCGTTGCCTGCATGGATAAAGTACAGTATCAAGCTAGAAAGTAAACTAATGAGCCATCCAATCAGTTTCAAAGGAAGATTGCATGATGTAAACAAGTTTAAAGTGCAGGATCTTAATCATTTGCCTCTTTTCCTTGTTTTCAAGTTTTTTAAAATCTATCTGTCAACATCTATACAACGGCTAGCTCCATTTTGAAAATTGGTGACATGTGAAATTGAATGCGGGAGCAATTAAGGAGATTTGCAATGATTGTGGTAGTTGTACACACTTGATCTGCATTGATCAATATGTTAAGCTCATTGTTTCCTGTGTCCAAAATCATTCAAAGAGAATTGTGTCATTCTGAAGCAATTTTTGAGCACCAAGTGAATCCATTTTGCAAAGATTGAAGATAATTCTGTAGCAAAGATGAGTCAACCTGAGAGAAGCACAACATCTTCTAGCAGTAAAGTAAAGGCTAAAAGTGGTGAAGATAAGGGCAAGCCTAATTATTCAGATGAGTTTTTGAAATTGCTACCTGGTTCCAGTCAAAACAAAAGAGCTCCTGATGATGTTTTCCAAGATGTTCTAAGGTTTTGCAGAGATCCTATCACACCAAATACCATAGGTTATACTATCTTCAACTTCTTTTATAAAAATAGAGATAGTCATATCCCTGTATGTAATGGTTGGGCTTTGGGGTCGAGGAAATTAGTAGTGCCTAATGTATTCCTAGATGTGGATTTAATTGTTGCTCTAGCTAGGCGTTACGACCCTATTTCTAAGACTATTAGGAAAGAGGACCAATCAGCTTTGGTTACTCTTGATAGGGGTTCATTCATGAAGGCTTTTAATGTTTATACATCCACTTCTACTGAAATCAGCTTGAGAAAAGAAAAGGAGAGGTACAAGAAGAACATAGGGATAGTGAAGGACCAAATAATGAAGCATATCCCAAAATAGGATAAGTATATAGCTCCCCTCCCTACTCACATGAATGCCCCTTACCAATTTAAGTCCCTTTAGCATTGCATGAAGAAAACTTGTTATGGGTTGTGTAGGGTTTTGGCAATTGATGGGAATGCAGAGTTTTTACCAGCTGATCTTTTGATGATTATCCTGGACATCCAAAATTCCTTGGTTAATACTGACTATGATTAAATCTAGTATATCATTGATAGAATACATGAGGGTTTGATTCCTGTCAAGGATAGTAAGAGCCCAATTAAGTTCATGCATTATTCTTTGCTAATGCACTTAATTTTTTTCTTCAATATTAATAGTTTTGATTCGAACATGCTGAAGCCAAGGTTCAACTTTGAAGGCCAGTATAATCCGGTGCAATTATGGGTGAGGATGTGGAATTCTACTTCTAATGAGGGGAATTTTTGTCTCTTTCAGAATTTCATTGTGTATCCTCTCATAAGGATGTTAGGTATCAACACTATAAGGATATCCCCAAGGGTCCTTAGGCTCCTACGACCAGTGCAGTTTGTGAACAAATGGGAGGGAGATCACAATTGGGGTGATTTTTACTTCAGGGAGAATGCTACAATTTTGAGAGTCTATGGTTGCCCCCAACCCCCACATCTGTTACCAAAATTTGTGCCTCCAAGGGTTGCTTGTTTGGAATTTGTGTGGCAGTTGATGTGGATAGACAGGGAAATTCTAGCCCCTCACAAGAAGGGTACATTCACACCTAGGCAATTCAAGGTAGGTGACTTCCTGGTAGGAAAGAGGGCATTTCCTCAAATTACTGCATGGTTAAATCAGTTCAAAATGGCTACTGGTGCTTGTAGACATGTAGATCCTAAGGGCTTTATCAACACTGCCAGGATGCTATACATCCCAAACATTGGTGTGAACAAAGAACATGAAGGCTTGGACGAGGAAGATGTAGTCAAAAACATCATTGATGATGATGAGGTCAAGAGGAGATGGAACAGGTACTTTGATTTGATAGACTTGTCAAAACAAGTGATGGTAGCCCAACTTCCTTTTGAGGGTTTCTTCCCTAACCTTCCCTATTTAGAAAGAATTGAAAAGATGATAGAGATGCATGACACTCTATCAAATCAGTTGGAGAAGTTGATTGACCAGAGTCAACCAAAGAAAATTAAAGAGTATTCATCTTCTGATCAAGAGGAGTTTTTTGATGAGTCATAGGAAGGGAACAACCCGCCACAAATGGAAGATGTACAAAGTGTTAGACCTGTTGAAGACCAACCAGAAATAGGGGATACTCCAGAGCCACCCTTGAAGAAATAGAGGCTTGAGGTAGGAGAGCCTTCAAGGTAGGAAAAACAAAAGAGAACAATTGATAGAGCATCTGCTCTAGTGCTAGGTGATAGGGTTTACCATCACCAATTGAGAAAGGCAATAAGAGAAGGAAAGAAGGTGGCCACTGATGAAGCAGATAAGGAACAGTCCCTATGGTCAGCAAGGGATATCAGAGAGGTCTATCAGGAGGAATTTTTGAGTGATGACTAGTTTATTAAAACTAATGAATTCAAGAGTTTCCTTGTTTGGAATAAGTAGCAAGAAGTGCAAAAACTTTTTCCTGAAGGTATGGAGCCAAGTGAAGAGACATTGAGAGCCCTAAATTCTTATGATCCTAGCCTTGATCCCATAACTTTAGATGAAGCCAAAAAATAGGTCAAGTCAAGTGGAATGCTATTGACTCTAGGATGGGATTTGACTTCTGCTTTCATCATAGATCAAATAAGAAAGCAACCGCCGGGCAGCCTATCATATGAGGTTCACATTGGTGATATGATAAGAGGAAGTGGCTATGACCCTAAGTCTCAAGCTATTGCAATGTGTTCCATGGCCCCTAGGACTCAAAAGCCATCCCTATTGAGTATAGAGGATAAAATGGAAGGGAATCAGATTATTTGGACTGTGCAGAATACAACTGACCTTGAAGTTTCTAAGGAAGTGACTCATTGGGCTAACCTGAATGAGGCAAAAAAAGTTCAATTATCTGAAAGGTACTCAAAGTTGTTTGAGAGTGCAAACCTGGAGGCCAAGGACAAAGATTTAAAATTGATGAAGATCAAGTAGCTAGAAGATGAATTGGTAGAGATAAAAGTTAGGCTGGAAGAAGCTTCGAAGGTAGTTGTTGTCCCCCCTGTGCAGATTGAGGTCCCAATTCAAATTGATGAAGAAGTACCTGAGGGACCTAATGAAGATTTAGATAAGATAAGGATAGAGGCATCTTTGGATACCATGTTAAAGATTGTTCAATACAGGCAAGATAAGATAATAGAGAAAATGGATACAGTTTATCAATCAGTCAGCCAATTACACCAGACAAACAAAAAGATAAATGAATCATTGGCTGCTTTAGAGCCACTTCATAGTGTTTGGTCTAGAAGAAGTTTGTTGTTTGATAAACTTGATCGCTTACAAGAGCATAAGCCTGAGATCCCTAGAGTAGTTACAGAAGTTTTTGAGAAGATTGGCTTAATCAATGCTGTTTCAAAGTTTTTTAAAGGTAAGTCCAACCAGGTGAGGCTTAAGTTGTTTATGTTTGATAAACATTATAGCAAGTATCTACCTGCGGTATGTGATGACAGTTGAAACTTGATCAAGTTGGAGGAATGGAAGCTGTCAATGGATCAATTGGTTATTAAACAAGATGCTTTCCTTAATAATGACAATAGTTTGGATTTTGAGAGGTGTAAGAGCATCATTGACAGTCTTTTCAAAATTGAAAATGATTGCATATGATTTATGGCAGAAGCCAAAAATATAACTAACTCCATGTGGGAAAAGCAAGTTAGCTTGTTACAAGAATTGCAGACTTACAACTAGCCATCAGATGATGAAGTAGCAGCTTGGGAGAAGCTAACAATAAAGAAGAAAAAGAGGCCAATTGTCCAACTTATAGAGGAAGAGGAAGAATAGAGTTGTAGATGGCACCTGATCTAGAAATTGAGGGAGAGAAAGTTTCAAACAAAGGATGATGTAAGTTAGCCGGAATGGCGGTCGTCATTCATGCAGTGAATTCAGCAACTGCTCTGAAATATCTTTAGACAAAGATGCCACCTGCGGAATTGTTGAGAAAAGATTTTTGTAATGTGTTGTTACAATTTTTTTTTCAGTTTGTAATCTTATCTCTAGTATAGGATCTTTTCTATCCATCCCAAGCTTGTTGCATCCTTTCGAGGATTCCAAGATGGCTATGTTATATATAGTAAGTTTTACTCTTTTGGAAGGAGGTTGAAAAAATATATTGTAGAGGGAGGCTTGGCTCCATTGTTGAAATCTTAGAATATTTTATCAAATTTTGAAATGTATTGATGTAGTGAAATTTTACTGAAATACAATAGAATTCCCTTGCATGATTTCAATTGTCTTCTTGTTTGAATTCTGTGGCTTTTGTGTATTGAATCTATAAGGTAGTTTTGATATACCATTTACAAGGTATTTGTGATTTTAATCTCTAGCTCCTTTCAAGGAAAGGGTAATGTCTTTAGGTTAATTTATGAGAGCTTAGGAATTTGGTAAGAATTTGATGATCAAATGTGTTTAAGAGAGGATGAATTGTAAGGCATTTCATCTTGGATTTGTTTTTGTTTCATTTAGAAGATTTCTATAAATATATGTTTCACTGTTTGACTCTATACCCAAGGATAAGGCACTGGTCTATCCTCAATTTGCATGGATCTCATCCTCAACAAAACTTAAATAATAATTTACTTTCATGTATGTTTGAATGACTGAGAAGATAATGTTTGTATCAAGGATATAAACTAATGTTGTGATCCTTTCAAGAAGTAGATCTGACATCGATTAACTTGCCTGAGTTCAAAGCTCGAAAAGAAGGAGTTTATCCTTGTCACACTTGCCATTTTTCTACAATGAGTGTTTACTTTTGTTAATATCATGAATTGGATTTCTAAGCTCTGCATCAGTTGTAGCAAGAGGTATTAGCAAATCAGTGCTAGAACCTTTGATCCACTATAGGATTTCATTGTGAAGCAGTGAGTCTAAAGATAGGTACACCCACCTGGGTCTGTGGAGCCCAAAGTAGAAGAAGGACTTGGTCCTTATCAATTAGCCTTTTCCCTGTAAGAATCTAGAGTTGAGAACCTGAGAGTCAAGTTTGAAAACTATATTGGTGATTCTACATGAAAAAGAGCTAACAAATTGGTGACTCTAGTGGGGATCTTCTAAATAGCGTGCAATAGGTTAGTGCAAATCCTATCTATTGTGCATTTGTAGACCAGTATAGAATAATTTCATGTTGGCATTAAGTAGAATTGCCACTAGTGATAACACTTATTTGCATTCTCAGTGCAAACTGAGCAGAACAGTGCAAACTGAGCAGAACAGTGCAAACTAAGCAGAACAATGCAAACCGAGCAGAACAGTGCAAACTAAGCAGAACAGTGCAAACCGAACAGAACAGTGCAAACCGAGCAGGACAGTGCAAACCGAGCAAGACAGTGCAAACTGATCAAGACAGTGTAAACCGAGCAGGACAGTGTAAACTGAGTAACATTATGTCTACCGAGTCACCAGTATTTACCGAGTGGTTAGTATGAACCGTGCCTTCACTTCTACCGAGTGCATGATGATGCCGAGTAATGCAGTGGACACCGAGTATCAAAAAGTCACCAAGTTAGTTTGCAGGAACCATGTAAGCATACTTGGGCCGACTTAGTGGCACTTATGTTTATTTGTCAAGCCGACTTTGTAATTGTAATTAATTGTTTAGACTTGTATATAAACAATGTTGTAAAGATGTCAAGATGTAATCATATGAGTATGTATGTGAATAAAAAGGAAAGGCAGAGATAAGTGAATTACAAAGGGCTATAGCAATATAGGGAACAACAAAGACAAATTCATCACAGAAGGTGATCAGTACATTCAGCGAATCTCAATCAGCAATTCAGTTGCAAAGCAAGAGATCTACTGTTTCATTCTAACAGGTGAATCAGTACTAAAATCCTTTAACCAGGTAGACTTAACAGTCTGTTGTAAAATCTCTTTACCGAGTGCATACTTCATTGTATGTTTGTAAATCCTTTAACAAGGTGGATTTAGCAATCCTTATTGCTCCTAACAGGGCAGATCATCAGAAGTGATCAAATTGTAAGCCTTAACCGGCCAACTTTATTCTGCAGTACTAAAGCTTTGTGGGTTTCATCCCCACCACAGTTTTACTTTCTTTTTGGAAGGTTTTTGGGTAACCAAATCTATGTGTCATTGTTGTGAATGCTTTTAAGTTTTATGCTTTCTATATGCATAAAGAAAAAGTGAACTATATGCTAATACATCTGTAATTGTAAGAAAATTTGAAGTTACTAATTCACCCCTCCCCTCTCAGTAACTCAGTTAATCCCTGAATATTTCCAACAATTGGTATCAGAGCATTGTTGGTTCTCAAGATAAAGCTTAACTAGCTTGAGCAAAGATCCAAGAAAATGGAGGTATTCAAACTGAACAAGGTGATTGAATATGAAAAGCTAGATCTGGAAATGGCCATAGCTAAACTAAAGGAAGCAAAAGAACATCTTTCCCAATCCCTAAGAAGAAGGAAGGAACTTGCAAATCAGATGAATGATTAGAATTACATTGAAGAAAAGGTTGAAGATCTTTTTCCCTCAAATAGCTCAGATGAAGCAAACAATGCTGTCAAAGAACTCCTAGAAAAGAATGGGTCTCTGTAGGAAGAAGTGAGAAAATTAAAAAGACAACAAGAGCTACACTCAACAAGATTTTGTGAGATCTTAGAACAAAGAAACAAGTTGAAAGATGAATTAGATGGAAGGAACAATGAAGTCCAAAATAAAACCCTTCAGCTAGAAAACTTAATTGATCAGATCTCCCATACAAATGAGGAAATTTTGAATCTAAGATCAGAAATAGAAAACACAAGAGAAGAACTAAGATCTAAAAAGGAAATCAATCTAAGATTGGTGGATGACCTAAACGCCAAAAAACAAATCAATGAAGGAATGCTAAAAAGCCAAGAAGACTTGAATCAGCTGTATGAGCGAAATCTGCATAGGCAGAAAGGAAAAGTAGGACTTGGATACAAAGGAGAAGGTGAATCTTCTAAGCAAGGTACTCAAAGAAATCAAAAACCTACTTGTAATCATTGTGGTAAAATAGGACATACTACAAATAAATGTTGGAACAATGAAAAAGTAGAATTCAATGGAAAATGCTACAACTGCAATCAACATGGTCACAAAGCAAATGAATGCAGGGAAAAACCAAGATTCAGAGGTAATTGTCACAAGTGCAACAAACAAGGTCACAAAGCATCCGAGTGCAGATCCAAGACATTCAATCCAGCAGAACAAATTATGAAAGCAATGTTTGGATGGGACTACAACACCTGGTGTAGATGTCATTACTATGGAGAATATGGACACATTGGCATGAACTACATAAAACATCATCTAAGGAAAAGAGATACTACCGTAAGATGCTTCAAATGCACTAAACTCGGTCACATAGCCAGAAACTGCATGAATGCTAGTGAAGTTGAAGATGGAAAGAAGAATGAAGCAACTAAGGTCAGGAAACAGGTGAGACAAAAGTGGATTCCTAAATCTACCGAGCAAACCAGTCCAAGTAATGGAATGGGTGGCTCTACCGACTCAAACTAAATTCCCAAGAAAGAACTGGAACTGTATTCTCCTAGAAAAACTTCAAGCAGTTCCAGAACTGAATTAAAAGAAAGATCTAAATCAGCATACAAGATGCAGTAAGATCACAGGAAGGTCGGTACCAGTCTTTACCGAATAAGGTCGGTATTAGTCTTTATCGAGTGAGGTCAGAGCAATATGAATTCTCAAGTTCACCGAGTTGCAAAGTCTTCACCGAGAAATTAATTCTTAGTGGGTGACAGTCTTTCAGAATTCATACCCTAATTTGTACTGAGCATTAATGACAGAGTTGTAAACAAAAGGCAAGAAATCAAACTCATTTCTCACTGTGAATTTTAGCACTTTGAGAGCAGAAAACTTCAAGAGCAATCCAGTGACTCAAATACCTTTTGCGAAAAGAATTTTCTGTGAGCTACCATGGCATCATCCAGCACCTCAGTGAAGAAAGGATCCGAAATGTTAGTCCAAGGGGAATGGAGAGCACCAGATTTCAAGATCGTGCCCGCAATTTCAGCAGCCCTAGACCCTAACAGAGCTCAATCACAGATTCCTCCTAAGGTACTACTTATTAACGATATTCGCAATCATTTCAACTGTGCAATTCAAGAAATGGGAAACCTAGAACTAGATATTGTGCGTGAAGAACTGTGTGTAGATGGTATTCTGAAACCTAAGCACAAACATCTAGAAGATAAGGGATTAGTTCACATTGCACATTTACCTCAAAACTTTTGAGAGAAATGGGTTAGATACATTCTTAGCCATATACATGATGGCAAGATTTGGCTTGAGCAACCCATAGAGATCACCAAGAAGATGATTCATCAAATCACCGGTCTTCCCATTTTGAACAAAGCAAAAACTACCAAAACCCTAGGTCGGTTGAAATTGGAAAAGAAAACCCTAGCCAAATGGGACGGTAGAGGCATGAAAGTTAGCAGTATTACCGATGCTAAACTAAAGTTTGGTACACACATAATTGCCCATAAAATATACAGTTCAAGTTGACAGAATAGTGTCTCTTGTGAAGCTATTGACCTAGCATACAAAGTGGTCAAGAACAACTTATCATTTGACCTTGTAGATTTATTGTTAAAATAGTTTAACAAGAACATGGAAAGCATTAAAACTTCCAAAAACAATCCATGTAAGTTTGGACCCCTACTGGTCTGTTTATTCTTCTATGTTCAAAAATTCTTCCCTTCCAAAGGAAAAGTTGTATGGAGAAAAAATGTGCCAGTCCTTTATGAGATAAATGAATACATCTCAGAAATGGGTAAAAATTTTGAAAGCATCATGGATAGTTATTTTGAGTCTTTCAAAGAGAAAATGAATGACAGATTCTGGATTCCATAGAAGTTGGTGGAGGATTACAAGGATGACATTTGTTTCATGGTAGACTGTGACAATGTATATATTCAAGCAGCTAAACTAAGGATTGTATATGTAAAACCTCTTCCTTATGAGGTAAATATTGATGAAACCAAGAATATCATTGAAGCCCTTCTTAATCAGCCTGTTAATCCCAAAGCTCCATATTTTGGAACATATGATGAAGCAAAGGTGAGAATTGAATTAAGCATAAAACTTCCACAGGTGGTAAACAAAGGAAAGAAGAGGATAGCCAAAATGCAAATGCTAACCAAGGACAAAGGAGATAATGATGAAGAAGAAAAGGAAAAGGATGAGAAAATAGAGGAACCAGAACCTGCAAAGAAGAAAGGAAAGGTTTTTATCACTAAGGCACCTAAGCCTCCCACTGCTATATTTACAAGGAGAAATGCAAGAGGTAAGGCAGATAAAGATAAGGCAGACAAGGTAGACAAAGATATAGTATTCAAAAGGCCTCCTCTGAACTTTCAAGAGAGGATCAAACTTTTTAGAGACAGATCAGGATTTGGAGTAAGTAACATAAAATCCTTTAAATATGAAACCAGATCAGAAATAGAACAGAAGGAAATAGAAGATGCTGTTATTGAAAAGATGGGACAGTGGAAATACTCTCCTGATGAAATAGCCCCACAGGTTCTAGCAGTCTTATTAAATCCAATAAAAATGAGATGGAGCAATGCAAAGCAAACTATGATAGACATATTTGATCAAACCCTGAGACAATTAATGTCGAGCTTGAAAAATGATGAAGTAAAGAAGGCATTAAAGGAAAATGAAAGTAAGATGACACTAAGGTTCAATACTTGTTTGATTCTGATCAACAATATTGAATCGGTTGTGAAAGCTGCAAATGCCTCATGGAAGAACATATACCATCTTCACCAACCAAGTATTGAAACAGTAATAATAAAAGATATTGAAGATGACAGTGATGAACAAGAAGAAGCCACTGAGGTAGATGATACTGTGAGGATAGCAGCAGAAGTCATTGTATCACTTCCTACCTCTCCAGTAAAAGTTTCTACATCTAGCCCGGAGACAACTTCAAGCATGGTTGTGACAACTTCAACTTTTGTCCAATCACCTATAGCAACAATAGAAGCAACCACCATTTCTTCTACCGAGTTGCAGTCTCCCACTTCATCAAGTTTTCTAGCAGTAAGTATTCCAATTTTTGATTCCAAAAGTGTAAATATTTTAAGTTCTCCAGTAGACAGTGTGCCAGTCTCTATAGCCAGTCCTACTATGTCTATTGTCACTACTACTAAGGCATTAAGTACAGATAAGCCTAAGGCTCTACCGAGTATAAAATTTTTGGGTAAGAATATAGTAGAGGATATAGACCTAGATGAAGAAATAGAGATTCCAACATTAGATTTTGCAAATCTATCAGCGGACCAAATGCAAAATATAGGTGAAATCCTCCAAAGGAAAGCAAAGAAAAAGAAGCTTAAAGAGGAGAGAGACAAGGAATATCAAATCATTAAGAATGCTAAAGACATTTTTTCTGATGCATTAGGTATTAAAGTAGACTCCTCTCAATATGTTTTGCTACAATTAGCTGAAGCAGTAAATAAATACAATGAGGATTCATCTGGGATAGGAAAGTTAGTTGAAAGAGCCGAGAAGAGATTCAACAATAAAGTACTTGAGCACATTGCTCAGCACATAGCCATTAATCAAGTGGAATTGTCTTTAGATTTGTCAAATATTGAATCTACCTATTCGAATGTCACCTCTCTTTTGGCCAGACTGTGCAATATTGCCGAGTTCACAAAGGATGTTAAGGATAAAATGAATAAAATGGATGAGGATATGAAGATTAGCATACAGAAGCTACAACTTGAACCAAGTTCAAGCTCTGCTCATCACATGAAAGTCTCATACCTATCAAATATGCAGTCAGATCTACTAAAAGAAGACACAAGGATCCGGTCCACACTGCTAGACATCCAGAACATGATCCTTCCCATCATGAATACAATGTATAAGCACATTGAACATTCCAAAATATTGATTCATGACAATCAGTTCTCTATAGTAGATCACATGATTGAACTCTCTGCAGAAGTCCAAATTGCAATCCAAACATGCAAGATTCTACAAGAAAATTGGGACAGAACCCTGGCACTAATCATGAAGGTACATTCTAATTTTA
The DNA here is from genome assembly GCA_027943335.1 of Chamaecyparis obtusa. Classification (NCBI taxonomy): domain Eukaryota; kingdom Viridiplantae; phylum Streptophyta; class Pinopsida; order Cupressales; family Cupressaceae; genus Chamaecyparis; species Chamaecyparis obtusa. The sequence continues at coordinate 982,484 of BSBK01004051.1, read as the reverse complement.
TATCAAATTTTGGATTCTCTCTGTAAATCACTTGTATATACACCTTTGGCATTATCATCAAAAAGGGGGAGATACGTATAGAGGGAGATTTATATAGAAGGAGATTTGTATAGAAGAAAAGTTAGCACATTGAAAGGGGGAGATAATGTATAAAGCCCTATGACAAAAAAAAAATCAAATAAGTTTATATAAGTTTTGAGCAATAAGTGTTTTTGTCACTAATGCCAAAGGGGGAGATTGTTGGCATTAAGCAGAATTGCCACTGGTGACAACGCTTATTTGCATTCTCAGTGCAAACCGAGCAGAACAGTGCAAACTGAGCAGAATACTGCAAACTAAGCAGAACAGTGCAAACTGAGTAGAATAGTGCAAACTAAGCAGAACAGTGCAAACTGAGTAGGACAGTGCAAACTGAGCAAGACAGTGCAAACCGATCAAGACAGTGCAAACTGAGCAGGACAGTGTAAACCGAGTAACATTATGTCTACCGAGTCACCAGTATTTACCAAGTTCAAAACCTACTGAGTGGTTAGTATGAACCGTGCCTTCACTTCTACCGAGTGCATGATGATGCTGAGTAATGCAGTGGACACCGAGTATCAGAAAGTCACCGAGTTAGTTTGCAGGAACCGTGTAACCATACTTGGGCCGACTTAGTGGCACTTATGTTTATTTGTCAAGCTGACTTTGTAATTGTAATTAATTATTTAGACTTGTATCTAAACAATGTTGTAAAGATGTCAAGATGTAATCATATGAGTATGTATGTGAATAAAAAGGAAAGGCAGAGATAAGTGAATTACAAAGGGCTACAACAGTATAGGGAACAACAAAGACAAATTCATCACAGAAGGTGATCAGTACATTCAGCGAATCTCAATCAGCAATTCAGTTGCAAAGCAAGAGATCTACTGTTTCATTCTAACAGGTGAATCAGTACTAAAATCCTTTAACCAGGTAGACTTAACAGTCTGTTGTAAAATCTCTTTACCGAGTGCATACTTCATTGTATGTTTGTAAATCCTTTAACAAGGTGGATCTAGCAATCCTTATTGCTTCTAACAGGGCAGATCATCAGAAGTGATCAAATTGTAAGCCTTAACCGGCCAACTTTATTCTGTAGTACTAAAGCTTTGTGGGTTTCATCCCCACCACAGTTTTACTTTCTTTTTGGAAGGTTTTTGGGTAACCAAATCTATGTGTCATTGTTGTGAATGCTTTTAAGTTTCATGCTTTCTATATGCATAAAGAAAAAGTGAACTATATGCTAATACATCTGTAATTGTAAGAAAATTTGAAGTTACTGATTCACCCCTCCCCTCTCAGTAACTCAGTTAATCCCTGAATATTTCCAACATTTCATTCCCACATAAAAGTGGGTGGCGACTCTAAACTCTATGCTACTAGTTGCTAATTGTTGTAAACTTTGCTAATATTGTCATGCTATACCATGAGTCGACCAAGATACACTAGGTCTTATTATAAGGATCACCCCGAAGATAATATGGGTGATGAGCTCCATACACCAAGTAGGAAACAATGGTCTAGAAGAGGTCAACATACTGCTAGTTCCCAAGGCCCTTCTTGAGAAAGATCTCATGTCCCACTTCCTCATGAATCTTCATTCTCTTTTGATGATCCTGAACATGTCAAGAGGGTTACATCAAGTGTGCACATGCAGAAAGAAGTAATCACAGAGGTCACAGAAGTAGGTTATTTCCCTGCAAGAGAAACTTTGAAACAACCAAAAGAAACCTCTGCTACTGAGACCACCTCCTATGATTCTGAGAAGTTGAGAGAAGAGGTGATTTCTTTAAGACAAAAGGAGAGTGAACAACTAGCTGAGATTGCTAATAGGTTGAAAGCAAGGGAACAACAAATCTATGATTTGCTCATAGAGAGGTAGGAACTTCTCAAAAGAGCCAAGAAAAATGAGACCCAAGTTAGTGATTTAAACCAAGATGTTCAAGGTTTAAATAAGGACTTATTTGGTGACATGAAAGATTTGAGAAAGCAGGCTTAGGATAATAAACCTAAGCAAGGTGAATTTGAGGGAACAAGCCATGTCTTAAGGTAATTGAATCCCTCTGAAATCTAGAGGAATAAGGAGATTATAATTGCTCCCAAAGAAATCCCTAATAAGGGAAAATAGAAATTGGTTGGTATAAATATTAATGAGCCCAATAAAATTGTGATTCCTCCTAATGTACATTCTCAAACAAGTATAGACTTGGAGAAGGCTAGGAAAGTGAAAGAAGAATTGGCTATTCAACTAGAGAAACTTGAATTGGAGGCTGCTGCTGATGAAATGAAGAGGAAGATTGCCTTCCTACATGCTAACATGAGCATGTCTACTAGTACCTTGATCCCTATCACCATAGGAACAACTCCATTCAGTCAGCCCAATACTTCACTTCCAAATGCTCAAGCCTTTCACCCTGGACAAACTTTACCTGGACTAGTTCCCAATCAAGTTCCCATTATAGCTAGTGGTACAGTGGGAACTATACCCTATCAAAATGTTGCAACTACCCCTCTGAATCAACCAAATATCCAAAGAAGACCAATTCATTTGGATAGATATAGGCCTCTATTTTTTGATGGTATTCTTGGCCAACCTAAAGTTGTCCCCAATGAAATCAGAAAGAAGATCCCATTATTTACTGGGAATAATGTTATTACCTGTGAAGAGCATCTGAAGTTTTTTACAGATAAGGTAAATGATTATGAGATTGAACATGAAGATGTCATAATGAAGCTCTTTGTTCAATCATTGATTGAGGATGCCAGGGATTGGTATAGGGGGTTACCTAAGAACAGTATTACATCTTGGGAAGAATTTGTCAGATGCTTTAAAGAGAAATATGCAGAACATGTGAACTCTAGCTATATGCTCAATGAGTTCAATAATATCAAGAAACACTACAATGAGAGCATGTCAGAGTTTAATAGCCAATTCCAAAAGGCTATGTATAAACTATTCCAAGTATTGAGGCTAGATGATGTAGTCTGCATGACAACTTATTTCAATTCTATGGATGGTAAGATGTCTTACCTTTTGAGAGACAAGAATCCCCATACCCTTAGAGATGCTTTTAATTTGGCCATAAACATTGAGAGTAATCGAAAGGCATCTAGCCAAATGTACAAAAGGGATGAAGGTAGAATGTGGAAAGAAACTAGGCCACAACCTAAAAGGCCATCCAAATAGGAGGATAGAATGGACAAAGGACCTGGTAACACTAAATCTTTCCCAGCAAGGTTTGATAAAGGTGGTAGAAACTTTCAAGATGTAAGACCTCCTTATCAAAGGTAGGAAAAAGCCCCTAGTCTGAGAGATATGCCTTACAAAATAAACTGGAAAGATGGGAGGCCTGTTCTTGATAATAATGAACCCCAAAAGGGAAGGGATACACCAGACCCTTTGAAGAAAAACATAGCACATAATGTGGAAAGTACCCCTTGGTGTGTGGCCTATAATATGCCCCACTCACCATTCTAGTGTGCTATTGCCTTGGCCTTGGGAGAAGAGGCTAGTGATTCATATGCAGGAGATTATGAAGGATCTAAAAATCCTACTATTAACATGTTTACTACTGAACTAATGGAGGATTTTGAGTCCTCAGATGATGAATTTATTTGCCCTGATGTTGATCATAAGAGGAAGATTTTCTTTGACTATGAACAACAAATATTTAATCAGTCTGATTAGGAAGAGTTTGATAATGATGACTACAAGACTCACATGGTAGAATCTGGGTCAGATGAAAGACAATGGAGAAAGCCCAGTGAAGAAGAAATCAAGAGTTTAACTGTGGCTACTATTACACAAGTAAAATCCTCATACAATTTGAGGAACAGAAAGGTAGGTAATGATCAGGGAGTCCCTAGATCAGTGTTTGTCAAAAGTAATCCTTAGAATAAGGACTCCCCAAAGCCCAATATTGTAAATAGTAAAGATGAAGGGTTTGAAGTTGAAAAGAAAGGGAAACAAGAAATTATTGCTGATAAGGTGAAAAATAAATTTGGTAGGTCAAACGATCACCCTGATTTTTGTACTAACTCCCCTACTTCTGATATGAGACATGCCTTGTCCCAAATGAAGGTTTCCATCTCTCTGCTTGAGATGTTTTAAATAGAAGAGCACAGAGCAGTAGCCCTAGCTCTTATAAGTAAGCAGAGAACTATTCCTATTTTACAAGAGGAAGGGAAATCCCTGGACAAGCTAATTGCAATTAATGATATTTTTGATGTATGTGTAAGGACTATTGTGACACAAGAACCCTCTTCTATCAATCCTTTCTATGTTACTTTGCTTGTAAATAATTTTTTGCTGAAAAATTGTATGATTGAATCTGGTGCTGCTACAACTATAATGCCTTACCAAGTGATGAAGGAATTAGGGTTGCAAGTTGATACATCCAGTGGAAGGTGTTATGCCATGGACAATAGGGTAGTACCTGTTGTAGGGAGCTTGATTGGAATTGAAGTGAAAATTGCTGCATTCCCAGAAGCCACATATAAAATGGATGTGGTTGTTGTTGATACAAAACCTCACTATGGCATGTTATTATCAAGACAATGGGCTGTAGTAGTGGGTGGAAAGTTGCAACTAGATTTATCATATGCTACCATCCCAATAAATGGAACTAAGGTAAAGTTGTACAGGGAGCCCTGTTCTTCAGTCATGATTGAAGTGGTTGCTCTAGAGGATCTAAATTGTTTTGTAGATATTGACATGAGCAATTTTGTGATTGAAGAAATAGTACCTCAATTAAAGAACATAGATCCAATTGTGGATGAGTTAATTTTGTAGCAAGATGGGCTCTGGAAAATGTTCTTTGATGGTGAATGCTCCAAGGAAGGATCAGGAGCTGGTGTGGTATTCATTTCCCCATCAGGTATTACATTTAAATACTCTTTCTTGTTAACTTTTGAGTGTACAAATAACACTACCGAGTATGAGGCTCTGATACTGGGGTTAGATGTGGCCATAAAACATGGTATTAAATTTTTAAAATTTCATGGTGATTCCCAATTAATTATAGCCCAAGTGAGATCTCAGTATGCTTCTAAAGATGAAAAGTTGAAACTATATAAACATGTTGTTTGGGATAGACTAGAGTTTTTTGATGCTTTCAATCTGCTTTGGGTAGAAAGATCCAATAATATCATGGCAAATTTTCTGGCAAATGTTGCCCTTAAAAGTGAAGATATAACCCTCACTGGTGTGTCTATGTTAGAGGTCAAATCTAGGCCTACAGTGCCTGATAATGTATATAATTGGCAAGTTTTTGAGGATGACTTAGATATCCTTAGGTTCCCTCAAGGCCTTGATCAATATGATGGTTAGCAAATAGATCTCAATGAGATACAACAGTGTGTTGAGGGAAAAGAATGTATCATGGGGAATGAGATAGTGCAATTTCCATCCAACCACATACCTAAAGGGTTAGTAGAATTGGAAGGAATGTTCAAAATAAATGATGGTTTTTTGTCTCAGAGGTCTAACACTAAAATGGAGGACTTAGAGGAAATAAACTTGGGTTCAGAAAACTCCCCACAAATGGTATACATTGGCAAGAAACTGAGCAAAGAGATCAGAGGAAATTTGATTAGACTTTTGAAGAAGTACAAGCATGTATTTTCTTGGTCCTATGATGACCTTAAAGCTTATAGGGCTGACTTGTTTCAGCATGAAATTCCTCTAAAAGAGGAAACCAGGCCTTTTAGATAGAAGCAGAGACCCATTAACCCTTTATTGGCTACCAAGATGCAAGTTGAGTTGACAAAATTGAGAGATGCTGGTATTATTGAACCAATTAGGCACTCAACTTGGGTTTTGAATCTTGTGCCAGTAAGGAAAAAGAATGGTGATATTAGGCTCTATGTTGATTTCAGGAACCTAAATGTGGCTTCACTTAAGGATAACTATGGATTGCCAAATATGGAGGCTATGCTGCATAGGGTGATTGGATGTGAACTCTTGTCAATGATGGATGGTTTCTTTGGGTATAATCAAGTGCTGGTCAAAGAATTAGAACAATTTAAGACAGCCTTTACAACCCCATGGGGAACATATGTAAATGTTCGCATGCCTTTTGGTCTGAAAAATGCTAGAGCAACATTTCAGAGAGCCATGGATGTTGCATTTGAGGAATTGATAAATGTTTTAATGGTTTTTTATCAAGATGATCTCACTGCTTATTCCAAGAAAGCTGAGGATCATTGTTCCCATTTGGAGAAGGTCATTCTTAAGGCCTTAGAATTTGGTGTGCCTTTGAATCCAAAAAAGTGTCAATTTGTTGTGAGAGGGGAAGTTACTTGGACACATAGTGTCAAAAGGAGTTAGGATTGATCCTAAAAGAGTATAAGCAATTAAAAAGGTCCCTCCACCAAAGAACATAAAAGGTGTGCAGTCATGCTTGGGACAGATTAATTTTGTAAGAAGATTGATTGCTAACTTTGTAGAATTGGTCAAGCCCATAGTGAAGTTCCTAAAGAAGGATGTGAAGTTTGATTGGAACCTTGATTACTTGAAACCATTTTCTCTATTTTCTTTTGCATCTTTTCATACTATTGTAGCTATCCTTTTGCAAAAGGATCAAGAAGGGTATGAGCATCCTATAGCCTTTTTTAGCAAGTCATTACAATCTACTGAATTAAATTATGAACTAATGGAAAAGCAAGCCTATGCACTTGTGAAGGTAGTCAAAGCTTTCAGACCATATCTGGTTTGTGCTAAGGTTAGTGCGTATGTGCCTCATGCTGTAGTAAAGGATATCTTAACATAGAGTGAAGTCACAGGAAAGAGGTGCAAATGGATAAATAGGATTCAAGAGTTTGACCTAGAAATTCATATTACAAAATTGGTGAGAGGATTGGGACTTGCTAAGTTAATGACTGAGGAAAATATGGACCTTGTTCAGGTAAATAATGTTGCTGCTAAAATTGATATGATTACTAGTATTGAAATGCAACCCTGGTACAAGGATGTTATTTATTTTATTAAAAATGCTAATTGTCTGCCTGACTTGAATGATAATCAAGGAAGGAGTCTGAGATTGCAAGCTCAGAGATATGTGTTGATCCATGGTGATTTGTACTGGAAGGATAATGATGGTATTTTACTCTTTTTTCTAGATAAGCACCAATCAGAGAAAATGTTGAAGGAAATGCACTCTGGAATGTGTGGTGGACATCATTCTACTCAATCAATAGCTCATAAAATCTTAAGAGCAGGATACTATTGGCCTGTGTTGTTCAAAGACACTCATTCTTATGTGAGGAAATGTGAGCCTTGTCAAAGGTTCTCTAAAAAATTGAAGTTCTCAGGTGCATTATTACTGAACCCTATTGTTACAGAAGCTCCTTTTGCAATGTGGGGTATGGATTTTATTGGAGAGTTCTCTAAGAAGTCTAGTGGGGGACATAGTCACATTTTGGTGGCTACTAATTATTTTACCAAATGGATTGAAGCCATTCCAACAAAAAGGGCCACTAGTGCTATTGTGATTGAGTTTCTGATGAACAACATAATCACTAGATTTGGTGTCCTTGTTAAATTGGTTGTTGACAATGCTATGAGCTTCAGGTCATGGGAGATCACTGATTTTTGCTCAAAAATGGGCATGGTATTGTCTTACTCATCCCCTTATCATCCACAAGCCAATGGATAGGCAAAATCTAGCAACAAGAGTATTTTGCAAATTCTGAAGAAAACACTAGACAAGAATAAGAGAAGCTGGCATGTAAAATTAAAGTTAGCATTATGGGCTGATAGAATTTCTGAGAAGAGGGCTACTAGTAAGTCCTCTTTTGAGATGGTATATGGTGCAAAATCAAGGTTGCCAGTAAATAACCTCCTTCCAATCTATAAGTTTATGCAAGAAGAGGACATGGAAATTAGTGATCCACTACAAGATAGAATGGTTCAGCTGATTAAATTAGATGAGATTAGGAGGGAAGGACAAATGGAAAATATGAAGTTGTAGTAGAAGATGAAATATATTTTTGATAAGAGAGCAATTGTGAGAAAATTCTAGCCTGGTGATATGGTTCTCCAATGGATTGACAGGGCTGAAGATAAAGGGAAACACAAAAAATTTGAGTCTTTATGGATGGGACCTTATATTGTTCATCAGACCCATGGTAAGGACTCATATTTCTTGCAAAACTTGGATGGTGAAGAGCAGGAATTGCCAGTTCATGGAAAATTCTTGAAATTTTTCTTCAGTTAATTATTTTTTCCATGCACAGTAGGTTTGTATATATGTATAGGTGTGTTTGTTTCTATTGTGTGTTTGTTTCCTATTTTTCTGTTAAAGGTTTTTTGGTCTACCTCCTAGAGATTCGTCAGTTCTTGCTATGATTTTGCAATCAAGCATCCTCAGATAGAGCCACTGTTGGGAGTATTCTTAATTTTCTGAGGTTTTTGTCCAAACATTGGTTTAGTCCTCTGGTCTGTGAAGCTTTCCTAGGTACAAATGTCAGAAGTTCTTCAAAAATTTGTCATAGCCCACTTAAAAAATCCTTACCCTAGGTCTTGTCCTTGAAAAATGTTGACTTCATGCAAAAGTCCTCATAATTAGCCCTTATTCTTCTATTTCATTGTTAGCTTTTTTAAGTCACTTAAGCTGATTATATCATGCACGTGTTAAATGTTTTGTGTTCAATGAATCAAAAAAGGTCATAGCATGTCTCATATAGTATTTGGTGATTCAGCGAACAAGTCAATCTTATGCTAAGTGTCATTTTAGTCACGTGGTCTCTAAGTATCCCGGTTAACACCTCAACCATTCAGTGAACTGGAGAATATGTTAAAAATGCTAAGCTTTGTCTTTGTTCACGTAGTCTCCAAATATCTGGTGGTTATCAGAAAACATCTGGCGATTCGGTGAATGCATTATCTCAAATTTGCCTATTCCTTGGTGGTTCTTTGCAAATATTTCAGCGAATTGGCGACAACGGTTATCGCTCATTCTCTGAATCTAGCGATTAAGGGAAAAATAACCTAGTGACTTGGCAAATACCGTAGATCATTGTCAGGTTCAACGGTTGTGGTTTAATCTTAGATATTATTGGGTCCTACATGTTTCATTTGGTGAATGAGTGAATGTGTAAAGACTTCTAAGTTTGGTGGCCCCGACAGTTTGGTATGAAGAATTTGGAGGAACGGGTTGTTTCAAGTGTTCTCTTGTTCTCAAAATAAATTAGTAAGAAGCTAAATGATTTAGCGATTCAGCGAGTCATGTGGTCGCGGGTTCTCTAAAAGGAAAAGGTAAAGGGCATAATCATTTGGCAAATGCATGAATAAAAGGATTGGCTAAGTTTTGAGTCTTCAGTTGCTTAATCACGGATTGAAATACTCAGTGTTTAATATGATCTCACGATTCAGCAAACTCTTTGTTCGCTGAATCTCGTAATCAAATGACCAAGGATCAAATATTTCAGTGAACTGGTGATAGCCGTAGATCATCAACAAGATCAACGGTTCATTCAGAATCTTAAAGTAAAGATGATGGTTAAGAAAGATTTAGCGATTCAGAGAGTCAAGGCTTCACCAGTTCTCCAAGTAATTTAGCGGTTAAGTGATCCATTAAGCAAATGTGCGAACCCTTTGTTCAATTAATCTCCAAAAGATTTAACAGTTAGCCGCGACATTAAGAGAATGTGAGATGGATTTTTTCACTATTTCACCAAATAATAACTGCACTCAAGTGCTCGAAGGGTGTCACTGTGTTCGCTAATTCATGAAAAGTATCACGAGTTAAGGATTGCATTTTAAGAACCCACAAAGGCTTTGGTCACTAGTTCTCTGAATATATGCTAGGGTTAACATTGCATTCAATGATCATGAGAAGCTTTCATTCGTGGATTCACTAAATGGGCCCAATTGGAAAAGGTGATAAAAGAAAAGAAAAGGGACCATTGCCTGTGTGGATAAAGTACAGTATCAAGCTAGAAAGTAAACTAATGAGCCATCCAATCAGTTTCAAAGGAAGATTGCATGACATAAACAGGTTTAAAGTGTAGGATCTTAATCATTTGCCTCTTTGCCTTGTTTTCAAGTTTTTCAAAATCTATCTATCAACATCTGTACATCGGCTAGCTCCATTTTTAAAATTGGTGGCATGCAAAATTGAATGCGGGAGCAATTAAGGAGATTTGCAACAATTGTGGTAGTTATACACACTTGATCTGTGTTGATAAATAAGTTAAGCTCATTGTTTCCTATGTCCAAAATCATTCGAAGAGAATTGTGTCATTCTGAAGTGATTTTTGAGTGCCAAGTGAATCCATTTTGTAGAGATTGAAGATAATTCTGTAGCAAAGAGGAGTCAACCTAAGAGAAGTGCAACATCTTCCAATAGTGAAGCAAAGGCTAAAAGTGGTGAAGATAACGGAAAGCCTAATTATTTAGATGAGTTTTTGAAATTGCTACCTGGTTCCAGTCAAAACAAAAGAGCTCCTGATGATGTTTTCAAAGATGTTCTAGGGTTTTGCAGAGATCCTATCACACCAAATACCACAGGTTATACTATCTTCAACTTCTTTTATAAAAATAGAGATAGTCATATCCCTATATGTAATGGTTGGGCTTTGGGGTTGGGGAAATTAGTAGTGCCTGATGTATTCCTAGATGCGGATTTAATTGTTGCTCTAGCTAGGCATTACGACCTATTTTGAAGACTATTAGGAAAGAGGACCAATCAGCTTTGGTTACTCTTGATAGGGGTTCATTCATGAAGGCTTTTAATGTTTATACATCCACTTCTATTGAAATCAGCTTGAGAAAAGAAAAGGAGAGGTACAAGAAGAACATAGGGATAGTGATGGACCAAATAATGAAGCATATCACAAAATAAGATAAGTATATAGCTCCCCTCCCTGCTCACATGAATGCCCCTTACTAATTTAAGTCCCTTCAGCATTACATGAAGCAAACTTGTTATGGGTTGTGTAGGGTTTTGGGAATTGATGGGGATGCAGAGTTTTTACCAGCTGATCTTTTGATGATTATCCTGGACATCCAGAATTCTTTGGTTAATACTAACTATGATTAAATCCAGTATATCATTGATAGAATGCATGAGGGTTTGATTTCTGTCAAGGATAGTAAGAGCCCAATTAAGTTCATGCATTATTCTTTGCTAATGCACTTAATTTTGTTCTTCAATATTAATAGTTTTGATTCGAACATGCTGAAGCCAAGGTTCAAATTTGAAGGTCAGTATAATCCGGTGCAATTATGGGTGAGGATGTGGAATTCTACTTCCAATGAGGGGAATTTTTGTCTCTTTCAAAATTTCATTGTGTATCCTCTCATAAGGATGTTAGGTATCAACACTACAAGGATATCCCCAAGGGTCCTCAGGCTCCTATGACCAGTGTAGTTTGTGAACAAATGGGAGGGAGATCACAATTGCGGTGATTTTTACTTCGGGGAGAATGCTACAATTTTGAGAGATTACGGTTGTCCCTAACCCCCACATCTGTTACCAAAATTTGTGCCTCTAAGGGTTGCTTGTTTGGAATTTGTGTGGTAGTTGATGTGGACAGATAGGGAAATTCTAGCTCCTCAGAGGAAGGGTACATTCACACCTAGGCAATTCAAGGTAGGTGACTTCTTGGTAGGAAAGAGGGCATTTCCTCAAATTACTGCATGGTTAAATTAGTTCAAAATGGCTACTGGTGCTTGTAGACATGTAGATCCTAAGGGCTTTATCAAAACTACCAGGATGCTATACATCCCAAACATTGGTGTGAACAAATAACATGAAGGCTTGGACAAGGAAGATGTAGTCAGAAACATCATTAATGATGATGAGGTCAAGAGGAGATGGAATAGGTACTTTGATTTGATAGACTTATCAAAATAAGTGATGGTAGCCCAGCTTCCTTTTGAGGGTTTCTTCCCTAACCTTCCCTATTTAGAAAGAATTGACAAGATGATAGAGATGCATGACACTCTATCAAATCAATTGGAGAAGTTGATTGACCAGAGTCAACCAAAGAAAATGAAAGACTATTCATCTTCTGATCAAGAGGATTTTTCTGATGAGTCACAGGAAGGGAACAGCCCACCATAAATGGAAGATGTACAAAGTGTTAGGCCTATTGAAGACTAACCAGAAATAGGGGATACTCTAGAGCCACCCTTAAAGAAACAAAGGCTTGAGGTAGGAGAGCCTTCAAGGCAGGAAAAAAAAGAAGAGAACAATTGATAGAGCATCTTCTCTAGTGCCAGGTGATAGGGTTTACCATTAGCAATTGAGAAAAACAATAAGAGAAGGAAAGAAGGAGGCCACTAATGAAGCAGATAAGGAACAGTCCCTGTGGTCAGAAAGGGATATCAAAGAGGTCTATCAAGAGGAATTTTTGAGTGATGACCAGTTTATTAAAACTGATGAATTCAAGAGTTTCCTTTTTTGGAATAAGTAGCAAGAAGTGAGGAAACTTCTACTTGAAGGTATGGAGCCAAGTGAAGAGACATTGAAAGCCTTAAATTCTTATGATCCTAGCCTTGATCCCATAAATGAAGATGAAGCCAGACAACTAGTCAAGTCAAGTGGAATGCTATTGACTCTAGGATGGGATCTGACTTCTGCTTTCATCATAGATCAAATAAGAAGGCAACCATCGGGTAGCCTATCATATGAGGTTCACATTGGTGATATGATAAGAGGAAGTGGCTATGACCCTAAGTTTGAAGTTGTTGCAATGTGGTCCATGGCCCCTAGGACTCAAAAGCCTTCCCTATTGATTATAGAGGATAAAATGGAAGGGAATCAGATTATTTGGACTGTGCAGAATACAACTGACCTTGAAGTTTCTAAGGCAGTGACTCATTGGGCTAACCTGAATGAGGCAAAAATAGTTCAATTATCTGAAAGGTACTTGAAGTTGTTTGAAAGTGCAAACTTGGTGGCCAAGGACAAAGATTTAAAATTGATGAAGATCAAGCAGCTAGAAGATGAATTGGCAGAGATAAAAGTTAAGCTGGAAGAAGCTTTGAAGGTAGTTGTTGTCTCCCCTATGCAGATTGAGGTCCCAATTAAAATTGATGAAGAAGTACCTGAGGGACCTAATGAAGATTTAGATAAGATAAGGATAGAGGCATCTTTGGATACCATGTCAAAGATTATGAAATACAGGTGAGATAAGATAATAGAGAAAATGGATATAGTTTATCAATCAGTCAACCAATTACACCAAACAAATAGAAAGATAAATGAATCATTGGCTGCTTTGGAGCCACTTCATAGTGTTTGGTCTGGAAGAAGTTTGTTGTTTGATAAACTTGATAGCTTACAAGAGCATAAGCCTGAGATCCCTGGGGTAGTTACAGAAGTTTTTGAGAAGATTGGCTTAATCAATGCTATTTCAAAGTTGTTTAAAGGAAATTCCAACCAGGTGAGGTTTAAGTTGTTTATGTTTGATAAACATTATATCAAGTATCTACCTACGGTATGTGATGATAGTGGAAACCTGATCAAGTTGGAGGAATGGAAGCTATCAATGGATTAGTTGGTGATTACACAAGATTTTTTCCTTAATAATGACAATACTTTAGATTTTGAGAGGTGTAATAGCATCATTGATAGTCTTTTTAAAATTGAAAATGATTGCATATGATTTGTGGTAGAAGCCAAAAATATAACTAACTCCATGTGGGACAAGCAAGTCAGCTTGTTACAAGAATTGTAGACTTACAACTAGCCATCAAATGATGAAGTAGCGGCTTGGGAGAAGCTAACAATAAAGAAGAAAAAGAGGCCAGTTGTCCAACTTATAGAGGAAGAGGAAGAATAGAGTTGCAGATGGCACCTGATCTAGAAATTGAGGGAGAGAAAGTTTCAAACAAAGGATGATGTAAGTTAGCCAAAATGGTGGTCATCATTCATGGAGGGAATTCAGCAACTGCTCTAAAATATCTTTAGACAAAGATGCCACCTGCGGAATTGTTGAGAAAAGATTTTTGTAATGTGTTGTTAGAATCTGTTTGTCAGTTTGTAATCTTGTCTCTAGTATAGGATCTTTTCTAGCCATCCCAAGCTTGTTGCATCCTTTTGAGGATTCCAAGATGGTTATGTTATATATAGTAATTTTTACTCTTTTGGAAGGAGGTTGAAAAAATATATTGTAGAGGGAGGCTTGGCTCCATTGTTGAAATCTTAGAATATTTTATCAAATTTTGAAATGTATTGATGTAGTGAAATTTTACTGGAATACAATAGAATTCCCTTGGATGATTTCAATTATCTTCTTGTTTGAATTCTGTGGCTTTTGTGTATTGAATCTATAAGGTAGTTTTGATATACCATTTACAAGGTATCTATGATTTTAATCTCTAGCTCCTTTCAAGGAAAGGGTAATGTCTTTAGGTTAATTTCTGAGAGCTTAGGAATTTGGCAAGAATTTGATGATCAAATGTGTTTAAGAGAGGATGAATTGTAAGGCATTTCATCTAGGATTTGTTTGTGTTTCATTTAGAAGATTTTTGTAAATATATGTTTCACTATTTGACTCTATACCCAAGGATAAGGCACTGGTCTATCCTCGATTTGCATGGATATCATCCTCAACAAAACTTAAATAATAATTTACTTTCATGTATGTTTGAATGACTGAGAAGATAATGTTTATATCAAGGATATAAACTAATGTTGTGATCCTTTCAAGAAGTAGATCTGACATCGATTAACCTGCCTGAGTTCAAAGCTCAAAAAGAAGGAGTTTATCCTTGTCACACTTGCCATTTTTCTACAATGAGTGTTTACTTTTGTTAATATCATGAATTGGATTTCTAAGCTCTGCATCAGTTGTAGCAAGAGGTATTAGCAAATCAGTGCTAGAACCTTTGATCCACTATAGGATTTCATTGTGAAGCAGTGAGTCTGAAGATAGGTACACCCACCTGGGTCTGTGGAGCCCAAAGTAGAAGAAGGACTTGGTCCTTATCAATTAGCCTTTTCCCTGTAAGAATCTAGAGTTGAGAACCTGAGAGTCAAGTTTGAAAACTATATTGGTGATTCTACATGAAAAAGAGCTAACACCTGGCTTTGAGGACCCACCTCTTTATCTAACTCATCAGACCAGACATGTGGCAATAGGGTGTTATCCTACGATCACTAACAACCCTACAAGTTCTCATCTAGGAATTACACCTATCACATGATCAAAAAGATCTAACTACACTTTACCTTTCTTTATTGTCTGGCTCCTGACACCATGCAAGATAGGTGTCACCTAGTCATGATCCTGCAATCAATAATCATCATGCAACTTTTCATAGCAGGAATGGACTGACCAATGGATCATCTTGACCTAACTGTATTTTAACAATCCTTCTTAACCATAGCGATTCCACAACTATCTTTTTCTACAATTCTCCCCAAGCCACCAATATTTTCTCTTAACCACCTTTCTTACCCATGACTTAGTGAGAAACACTGTTATTCACCTTTTTTCTTCATTACCAGCTCGCTAACATTTACTTCTAATCATTAGTGATCCAAAGACTTACCTCCTTTCTTTAACATTTTCCTTCTATTGCCCACTTGCAGAGTGTTTCACTTAACTTCTACTTCATTTTCAAGCTCATGACAAAGGCATTAAACATGACCCTTGCTGAATCTCTACAGTTAGTGAACAAACTATCACAAAGTCTATGATTTAATGTTAAAGGCTTGGACTAGACACTCACAGGGTCACATTAGTTATCCTCTAAACTTTTAAAATGCTAGCAAGCAAGAGACAAGGGGGAAACCTAACTACTTTCCCACTCATGGTGATTAACAAGACTGTAATAAAAAGATTGTGACCTTGTGATAACGACTTATTGGGCTTGGTGAGTTAGCCACAAAGATTAAATCTGGTCCGCTAGGTTATTAAACTTAAAAGGAACTTGGGCCCATCATGATGATGACTTTAGACATGTGAATTATAACTAGTTAAGTGATAACGTAGGAGGGTTTAAGGACTTAGACAAATTTTGAAACCCTTGGCATGATTTAGACCCTATTTCTTCACCTTTGTTAAATGACATGGTAGTTTTCATAGATTCTGGCTAGGATAGGAAATTGAACCAATAGTGGCTCTAACTAAGGATGCTTGAATGCAAGTTCAACATAAGAAACCAACACTCTGGGATGTAGACCACTCAAAAATAGGATGCTACCCTAACACACACTTAAAGCAAACATACCTAAAAACTACTGTGCATAGAAAATAAAGTTTTCAGGAATTGTCCATGCAATAGAAACTCCTAGATCTCATTATCCAAATTTCTCAAGAAAAATTAATCCTTACCATGGATTTGATGAATTATATAAGGTCCTAACCATAAGGATTCAAATTTCTTGTGTTTTCCTTTGTCCTCAGTGATGAACTACAACTGATAGAGAACCTAATTGAAGAACTAAAAGTGATTAGAGATCACCGAGAATTGAACTATTATGTAAGATAATTGAATCAGTTTTATGTTGTCATTGATGTCAACTAGTTTTGATAGTACTTATCATGTAGTTGCAAATATCTAACACATCTGTAGAAGAGAAGAGAAAGATGAAGAACCAAGATATCTACATTGAGGAAGATGAATATGAAAAATAAGGATAAGGAATACCTTTGGTAACTTATTGATGAGTCTATGACTTCATATTGTTGACTTGATTATGTTGCATTAATCTATTATGAAGTTAGGAGAAAACTATTACAAAGTAGTGTGGTCAATTAATGAAGCATTCTACTATACACCGAGAAATGTAATGTATACTGAGCATAGTATAAATTGAGCTTGTGTTCACTGATGCATTTCTTTGTTAACTGAGAATGAACAAAAGAACTAAAGGATTAGTTTAGCCGACAAAAGTTGATGAGTTGTAAAGTGTATGATCACGAGGTGGAAAGATAAAGTTTGTTATAAGATCAATGGCTAGAAAAATTCAAGGAAGATCTAAAGGACATAATTGAAACATGTTACTGATACATTAGCCAAGGAAGGTTTAAGTGATAAAACCAATGAAGGAGATTAAGCGGTAAAATTTGATGGATGATAAGAAAATGGTTTACTTTTCTATTTAAGAGACTAGGGTTTCATTATGAAACTCATGCCGAAGGAAAGAATACTACAGAGATATCATGTGAAAAAGCTTCATGCATGCCTGATCAAACTGGTTAAGGAGAACCAAGGTGCAGAGATTATCGAGCATCAGAAAGCTATAACTGAGAGATAGTAAGTTACTGAATATTCTTGAATAGAATTGATATATTGATCAAAGTATTTGAATGAGCATAATATACATCTGTACATTTGAAAATCAAGTTCTATTATAATCAGATCACCTGCTATTATAGTTTACCCATTGTAATCAGATAAATCTCTTAACCAAGTAGACTAGAAAGTCTTGTAATGTCATTCATAGAATGTACATTTGTTGTCCTATCAACCCCATAGTGAATGCTTGTTGGACAATAATGGTTAGTGTTAAATCCTCTAACAAGGTCACACCTTATAGTGTGTTTTGTAACCTTTAAGAGGGTTGGTTCTTCACCGAGCTCACTTCAGAAGAGTGAACAATTTTGGGTTACCAGTCCCAGGTGGGTTTTCCCTTTACAAGGTTTCCATGTTAAATCTCTTGTGTTATGTATTGATTATGGTGATTGTTGGATATCATACTTCACATTTTTCATATTTGATCTGATTGGTAGTTACTATAAGTTTTAAACTGGTAATCGGTAAAAGAACAGATAGTTTACTATTTTATGTTACCGAGCTATAGGAATTTGTTTAAATTATTTTTGGATATACATTTTTTATTTGGGACTGTGGATAACTGATTCACCCCCCTCTTAGTTATTCTAACAATTGGTATCAGAGCATATTGGTTGCTTGGAACATAGTTTTAAGGACTTTAGCATAAAGATCACAAAATGTATAAGAGGGGTGTGCCAAAGCTGAACAAGGACAACTTTACAATATGGCAAAGCCAAATGAAACTGCATATATCTGGAACTGGGAATTCTACCCTCACACTATTAGAGAATGGCTACATTGCACTACCTACTGGACCTTTGACTCTTGATCAACTAAGAGGTAGACATGAGCATAAAATTACTATGATGGAGATTGTTGTTGGTCTAACAAATGCCAAGTTTGAAGATATCAAAGATTGCACTACTACTAAGGATATGTGGGATAAACTTCCTCAAGTTTATAGTGGTGATACAAATGTCAAGAGAGCTAGAGCTAAAAGTTTAAGAGGAAGATTCGATGATATGAAGATGAAAGAAGGAGAAAACATTATGTAGTACACAAACTGAATAAAGGAGGTAGTTCACGCTATCAGAGGATCTGATGGTGTTATTAATGAAGATACTATGGTAAGAAAAATTATAAGGACTTTATTGCCTATTTATGCAATTAGAATATCTACAATACATGAAAATAGGTCAGCACCTAATAGTACTCTCACTCTTGATAATCTGATTGGAAAGCTAATGACTTTTGAATTGAACAACTATGATAATAGTGTTGTATTGACTGTTGAATCTACTTTTATGATTTCTTTGAAGATCAGTAAGTCTAGTAGTAGAAATAATAAGGATGATAGTGATAGAAATACTAATGATGAGCTTGATGAGCTGGAAGCTCTTATGGCCAGGAGATTACCTAAAGGAAAAGTTAGATATAGAGGCAAATTACCTTTAGCATGTTTTAACTACAAAGAAGTTGGTCATATTGCTACTAGATGTCCAAATAGGAAGGAAGATGATAGAAATAAGGACCAATCTGGTGAAGGAAGCTATGGGAGAAGAGGAAAAAGAATTTAATGACACTACAACGGAGACAAGCAAGACAACAATGATAAAGGAAAAAAGGTATATTACGTTGCAGAAGAAAATGAATTTTATTCTGATTTAGATGATGATGTAGAAGTAGTATTTGTTGCTATGAAGGATGATTTTGAGGAAGAAGAAATGTATGTAGAAACAATATTGATTTCTAAGGTTAATAAAAATGATACATGGATCATAGATAGTGTTTGTACACATCACATGACTGGTGATGAAGAAAAATTTGATCATCTTGAGCAATATAATGGAGGATCTATAAAAATGGGTAATGATACACCTTGTATGGTTAGAGGAAAGGGATCCTTGTTGATAAATGATAGAATCCAATGTGATAATGCTTCTTGGGTAGAAGGACTAAACTATAATTTAATAAGTGTGGCACAATTGAACAATTCAGGTCACTGAGTAGCTTTTGAGAGCAAGAAAGTAAAAATATTTGATGATGGAGGAAGACTTGTTGGAGTAGGAGTACAATCAAAAGGTAACTTGTTTTATCTTGATAATGTAGAGTCTTCTTGTTTAATGATAAAAAATGAAGATGCTTGGTTAAGGCATAAAAGGTTATGTTATGTAAACTTTGATAACATGATTAAGATCAGTAAGAGGAAAAAGGTTAGAGGTCTACCTAACATATCTAAGCCTAATCATGTTATGTGTCATGAATGTCAGAAAGGTAAAATGAAAAAATCTCATTTCAAAAGAAAAGATTATTCAACAAAGAAAATACTCAAGTTGGTTTACAGAAAAAGTAGAGAAAGAGACTGGTAAAGAACTAAAATGCTTAAGATCTGATAGAGGAGGTGAATTTATTTTTGATGAATTTACTAACTACTGTAATAAGCATGGTATAAAAAGATAGGTCTCTACACTAAGAACACCTCAGCAGAATGGAATTGTTGAAAGGAGGAATAGGTCAATAGTTGATTGCACAAGGACACTGATGATAGAGAAAAATGTTACTCAGACATACTAGAGAGAGGCAATTAGCACAACTATTTATGTTTTGAACTGAGTACAGTTGAAGAAGGACACTAACAAAACACCCTATGAGTTATGGTTTGGACACAAACCCGCTGTAAATTGTTTCACAATTTTTGGAAGTAAATGGTTTATTCTGAAAGATGAAAGAAATGGAAAGTTTGAATCAAAAGGTGATGAAGGGATATTTCTTGGATATTCCACTAAAAGCAAAGCATACAAGTGTCTAAATAAAGTTACAAATAAAATGATAGAAAGTGCTAGTGTGAGGGTTGATGAGTTTGATGAAAAGAATGCAGAAGAAAGCATAAAGGAATCAGAAGACTATGGTAGATTCACATACATTTAACAACTAGAGTACCTACTAAATCCATAGACAATGACAACCAGTCAACATGAAAACAACACCAAGGAATAGGAAAGAGAAATCGATGAGCAGGAAGGACCTACCGAGCAAGAAAATGAACCTAAATAGGATGAATAAGAAAGAAGAGATCAAATACTAGAAAGATCTGTTAGAAGACATCATCCTAAGAACCAAATCATTGGCGACAAGAAAGCTAGCATACAAACAAGGAGTAATTCAAGACAAGGTACATGCTTAGTTTGTGAATATGAACTGAAAAATGTTAAAGTTTCATTGGAGAATGAAGAGTGGATAAATGAAATGAATGAATAGATTGAACAAATAGAGAAAAACAAGACATGGACCTTAGTACCTAGACCTAAGGATAAGAAACAAGCTGAATGAAAATGAAGAGGTTACAAGGAATAAAGCTAGACTAGTTTGTAAGGCGTATGCATAGGAGGAAGGAATTGATTATGGTGAGACCTTTGCACCCATTGCTAGACTAGAAGGAGTTTGAATGTTACTTCCCTATGCAATACATAAGAAATTTAAAGTTTATCAAATGGATGTTAAGTCTACATTTCTGAATGGGATACTTGAATAAGAAGTCTACATAGAACAACTGGAAGGGTTTGTAGATCCAGACGAGAAAGACATGGTATGTAGATTACATAAAGCTTTATATGATTTTTAGTAAGCACCAAGAGCCTGGTATGAAAGGCTACATACTTATTTTTTAAGTATTGGATTTGTTAGAACTAGTGAGAACAACAATTTTTATATGAAAGGAGATACTAATGATACTATTCTAATTGTTGAAATATTTGTGAATGAAATTATCTTTGGAGGACAAGATCACATGTAAATCATATGATAATGAGATGAGAAAAGAGTTCAAAATGTCTATCTTTGGAGAGTTTAAGTTCTATCTAGGACTGCATGTTATTTAGCAAAGTGATGGGATATTCATCACACAATCCAAGTATATCAAAGAGGTACAGAGAACATTTGGCATGGAAGATGCTAAAATTGTTGGAACACCAATGGTCATAGGCTACAAATTGACTAAAGAGGATGAAATTATAGAGGTGAACTAGACACTATATCGATCAATGATTGGTAAGTTAATGTATGTAGTACATAGTAGACTAGATATTGCACATGTTGTGGGGATTGCTACAAGATTTTTTGCAAATCCTAGGGAGTCACACATGGTTGCTACAAAGAGGATCTTAAGATACCTAAAGAAAATAGAGGATTATGGATTATGGTATCCTAAGGAAGGCAATTTTGAACTTAAAGTATAAACTAACACTGATTGGGCTAGAAATGTGGATGACAAAAAAAGCACAAGTAGAGGAGCATTTTTCTTTAGTGAAAGACTTGTTACCTAGACAAGTATGAAGAAGTCTTGTATTTCCCAGTCTACAGCTGGAGTAGAGTATGTTTCTGCTACTACAAACTGTTCAAATATTTCATATATCAAGCAAGTGTTGGAAGGAATGAATGAGCTAATCATTGATCTGGTGATGATATATTGTGATAACACTAGTGCTATAAACATTTCAAAGAATCTAGTGATGCACTAAAAAAAAAAGCACGTATCTATCATGTTAGCTTGTGGTGACTGATCAGGAAAGTACTATCCAAGAAAGTACTATACATTTTTCATCCCAACCTCACCAACATATTTTTGATTATTTTGGGCCAACATATTGTAACTCATTCTAACCCTAAAGTGAAAAAAAATTGTATAATATGGCTTAGGGTTAGGGATTTTTCATTAGGTATGATTTTAGTACTTGCGGCAAAATTGAGCTATAAGGGATTATGGATTGTAATCAGGTTGTAATCACTGGATAATAAAATATTAGACTCACTGTTGGTAGACATAGCCCAGCAATTGGGTGAACCACATTAAATCTTTGTGTCTTGTGTTCTCTTCTATGTGGCTTATTGTTTTATGATATTGGTTATATTTTCTTGTAATTGTTATTTCTGCCTTGTTAATCCTAACAAGTGGTATCAGAGCAAGGTTATTTCATTTGTTCTTTCATCTATTCTCTGAAGTAGGTCTCACGAGTTAGTGGGAGAGTCTCTTGGTTAAGTGGGAGAAATGGTAGACGAGGGTAGGCTAAAGGTTGAAAATTTTAATGGGTAGAACTTCTAGTTATGGAAGATGCAAATGGAGGACTATCTCTATCAGAAGGATTTATGGTGGCCATTAGAGGGAATAGCCAAGAAAGAGGCAAAAATGTCTCAAGAAGAATGGGATATTTTCGACAAGAAGGCATTGGGGAGTATTCATTTATGCCTAGCACAATCAGTGGCATTCAATATTGCTAGAGCAATGAAAGCTAAAGATCTGATGGATACCCTAGTGAAGTTGTATGAAAAGTCTTTAGCTTCAAACAAGGTATTTCTTATGAAGCATTTATTTAATATGAAAATGGTAGAACGTGGATCAATCATTGATCATTTGAATGAGCTTAATACAGTTGCAAGTCAGTTAGCCTCAGTTAAAATTACTTTTGATGAAGAGGTTAGGGCTCTCTTGATTTTGTGTTCTTTGCCAGAAAGCTGGAATGGCTTGGTAATGGCTATTAGTAATTCTATTTCTGGTTCTAATACCCTAAAGTTTGATGATGTTATTGGTGTTATATTGAGTGAGAAAATTCATAGGAAAAGCTCAAGGGCATCCACATTGGGTAGGGTATTGAACACAGAAAGCAGAGGTAGAACAAGAGATAAAGGAAACAACTCTAGAAATCATGGGAAATAAAGAGGAAAATCAAAGGGAAAGAGGTCTAAATCAAAAGGGCCAAATGATTGCTAGTACTGTGGAAAACCAGGTCATAAGAAGAAAGATTGTTGTTTTTAGAAGAAAGATCAAGGAGACAAACATGATGGAAACAAGGAGGCAAATGTGGTCAGTAACAAATCTAAAGAGGATTCTTTTCTCTTGTCTTTAGAAAATGTTGATGATTCATGGGTGTTAGATTTGGGGGCTTCATTTCATGGTACACCCCATAGAGGTTACTTTTTTTATTATGTCCAAGGGGATTTTGGGCTCATTTATTTGGGAGATAATGAACCCTGTCAAATTGTTGGAAAAGGGAAAATCAAGATTAAGTTGTAGAATGGGAATCATTGGCTACTCCAAGAGGTAAGACATGTTTCAAGGTTGAGTAGGAATTTAATTTCAGCATGGAAACTCACTGATGAGGGTTGCACAGTTACTTTTAATGATAAAAATTAAAAGGTTTCAAAAGGTTCCTTAGTAGTAGCAAAAGGTGTGAAAGTAGGCACCTTATATCTTTGTACAGGTTATATTGTTCCTTCTACTTTAATTATTTCAAAAGATAATGAATGTTTAGGAATAGTGGTTGCAGTTGAGCGGGAAGAACATCAAACCATTTCTGTAGATTCTGACATAGCACTATGGCACAATAGACTAGGGCACATGAGTGAGAAAGGTATGAAATTAATTCATTCAAAGAAAGTTTTACCTGGTCTGAAATGTGTTAATATAGATTTATGTGAAAGTTGTGTGTATGGAAAGAAAAAGAGAGTTAGTTTTGTAAAGAGTGGGAAGGAAAAGAAAGATGAAAAATTAGAGCTTGTGCATACAGATGTATGGGGTCCAGCTTAGGTATCTTCCCTAGTTGGCTCTCTATATTATGTTACATTTATCGATGATGCAACAAGAAAAGTATGGATTTATTTCCTTAGACAAAAATCTGATGTATTTCAAACTTTTAAGAAATGGAAAAGCTTGGTTGAGAATGAGACTGGTAAAAGGTTAAAATGTCTTAGATCTGATAATGGTGGTGAGTATTGTAGCATAGAATTTGAAGATTATTGTGCCTCTACTGGTATTCGTAGACAAAAAATAGTTCCAAGGACTCCATAGGAAAATGGAGTGGTTGAACGCATGAACATGACAATAATGGAGTGTGCAAGGAGTATGAGGTTGCATGCTAGGCTGCCCAAAAATATGTGGGAAGAGGCTATGAAAATTGTTGTTTATTTAATCAATAGAGGCCCCTCTACTCCTTTGGACTGTGGTATTCCAGAAGAAGCATGGAGTGGTAAGAAGGTGAGTTATTCTTTTCTCAAAACCTTTGGTTGTGAAGCTTTTGCACTTATAGATTTTGAAAATAGAACCAAGCTGGAAGCTAAGTCAAAGAAATGTGTATTTGTTGGATATGGCATTGATGAATTTGGTTATAGGCTTTGGGATTTTGAAAATCATAAAATTGTAAGAAGCAGGGATGTCATATTCAATGAGAAAGTATTGTACAAAGATATGTTGTAGCAGCATGAGAAGAAATAAAATGATTATGTAGTGCTAGATGATATTCCAAATGATAATTTTCCTTATGCTCCACAACAAAAGCAACAACAAATACCACACACCCCAGTGAATGTTAGATGGTCAACAAGGCTAAGTAGACCTCCAAAAAGATTTTCTCCATCTTTGTATTCTATTTTGTTAACAGATGCTGGTGAACCTGAATGTTATAATGAAGCTGTGTAGGTGGATACAAAGCTTCAATGGGACTCTGCAATGATAGATGAAATGGAATCTTTACTGAAAAATCAAACATGGGATTTATGTAAGTTACCTATAGGTAAAAGGGCTTTAGAGAATAAATGGGTTTATAGGATAAAAGAAGAGGATGGAGGTAAGAAAATATTTAAAGCTAGATTAGTCATAAAAGGATTTGCATAGAAACATGGTATTGATTTTGATGAGATTTTTTCTCTAGTTGTTAAAATGACTTCTATTAGTACTATTTTAAGTATTGTGGCTACTGAAGATTTGCATTTAGAGTAGCTTGATGTTAAAACAACCTTTCTTCATGGTGATTTGAATAAAGAAATATATATGGTACAGCCACAGGGATTTGAGGTCAAGGGTAAGGAGAGTTTAGTGTGCAAATTGCAGAAAATTTTATATGGCTTGAAGCAAGCACCTCGGCAATGGTGCCATGCCCCACAAGGGAACTAGGGAAGAGAACAAAGATTCTGTTTGTAAAAGAAAACCTAAGTGATAACTTATGAAAATTTTGAATTTTAAAAAGAATTAAATAAACAAAACAAAACATAGATTAACTTAGATTCCTCCAAGGTTCCCTTCTTATTAAATGCATGATTCATTTAAGTCCATTAAGTAATCTAACAACAAGATTTACTTCTCAAAGAAAACTACATCATATCATTATAAGATTCTTTAAGAAATACAAAGTACTTTCATTTCAATTTTCCATCTAACACCATCTATATTCCTAAGTATCCTTTGTGAACAATATAACTTTTAAACATTAGAATCATCTTAAACATTTGATACATTGCAAAGATACTGCATTTGTCTCACTAGTTTTCCTTTAATCATCAATAATGAAAATCATACTACTTAACTTGAAATCTTACAAAATCCTTTTTCTTTTCCAACATAGATCATATACATAAAGTTCATGCTTTCCCCTTTTTCCTTTTTCCTAAGTCTACCCATTCCAAATACATCATTTGAAATACATTAATGATTACATTACATTCATCTCCTCTTGGGAGGTAACAATAATTTTACATCATGAAATATAATTGCAAAGTGTTTATTCTTCAAATAGGTACATAAGCAAGCATGGATCTTCAAACACTG
The DNA here is from genome assembly GCA_027943335.1 of Chamaecyparis obtusa. Classification (NCBI taxonomy): domain Eukaryota; kingdom Viridiplantae; phylum Streptophyta; class Pinopsida; order Cupressales; family Cupressaceae; genus Chamaecyparis; species Chamaecyparis obtusa. The sequence continues at coordinate 956,631 of BSBK01004051.1, read as the reverse complement.
CATCCACAAAAGATACCTCAATAAAAAGATTTACCACCCAACCATGTGGATACCTAAAAGGTCCACTCCCCCATGCTAGGAGATAAACACCAAGGTCCACAAAGAAGGAATAGCTAGGCCATGCCTAGGGTTGAGTAAATTTTCCCCAAAAAAGGAAATAAAAGAAGATCAAAGTATAATCCTTTCCCCAAAAAGGTTCTAAGGGTTGGTAGAAACTCTAAGCAACAACCTATGTGAGTGTCATCACATAGCCCTCACCCCTTGGGTTGTCTTGGTCCTAGCCACTCTGGGCCCCAGACCCCAAGTAGGCACATGCGGGATCGAATGCCTTTCGTACAAATAAGTGTCATTCGATCGTACCTACTCGTAGGTACCTTCTCCCACTCCCATCCATAACCTTTACTAGCACTAATGGCATGGGTGAGGCACATTTAATCTTTTTTACTATTTGAACCCATTCCCATAAGTTTAATTAAGTTTTCACTTGTTAAATAACTCTTCAGTCAGTTATCCTGGTTCTAGCCACTTAGGGCCCTGGCCCCGCACTGAGAGCCACTCACTAGGTGTTGTTAGGTTTTCTACCCTTAACCCACATATCACAATTACACCATACATGTAGTAAAAACATATTATAAACACATTGAGAATTGCTACAAATAATAGAAAATAATAAGATAGCTTATGGATGTTTAGGGAAATTAGGAACGTTTAAGGATGTTTAGAATGTCCTGATCCTCTTAGACAACTCTAAACGCTACACTGTTTCCTACACACATCCTAAACCTATTAAGCCATCTAACCACATTGAACATAACCTCTACCAACCAAGTAATGGACAAAATTAAGGTTTACACAAAATTTGATATACCAAAAGATAATGCTCCCTAAATTTCATTCTAAACCTGAAATTTGACTAAGTTTGATTTTATTAAAAATATAAAATTTAGAAGTTACAGCTTAACTCCTAAGAAGCTAAAACCTATCCCAATCAATCTGAAAGGCACCTAATCCCTTTATACAAGGATAACTTAAAGTATAAGAAATTAAGTACGTAAGCTTATACTTAAATGTTATACTTCTATAAAGTGAAAACCTAATGATTATAGTACTTGGCTTAAATATTAAACTTGTTCAAATTCAACCCTAACACAAACGCAACCTCCAAACATGTGGAAAGTGAAAACCTAATGATTATACTACTTGGCTTAAATATTAAACTTGTTCAACTTCAACCCTAACACAAACGCAACCTCCAAACACATGGAACTGACACAGGTAATAACATTTGACTCGACCAAATGATAGAGAACCAAAAAATGAAAATAAAATGATTTTACACTCGGGATTCTATAAACTTGTATAAATGGCTCGCTAGCATAACAAAATGACATAATATTTCTATTGCAATGACAAAATATTACCAAATGGATGGCATAATACAAATAACACAAAAATGGTTGACATAATAACATTTGTATTGTATAAACGATACAGAATAAATTTTCATTAAAATGATAGAATGTTTGTATTGTCAGAACATTACAATAAATGAATGACAGGATACTATGATAATATAGCATTCCTAATACAATAACAGAGCATTTGTATAATGTATGGATGGCTGGAAAAATAATACAATAATGTATCAACATTCTGTAATAATACATTATTACAGAATACATTAATGTATTAATCCTCCCACAATAATACATTATTACAAAATACATTAATGTATTAATAATACACAATACAATAGTGCTCAAATGTTCTGTCATAATAATACACAATACTAAAGCATTCAAATAAATCTAAAACAACATTCATACTATAAAAGACATCTATTTCTTAGGATGGATTCCAACCTAGAATCCTGAGAAGATCGGTTGATGAAGAAGAAATCAAGCTTCTAAATCTCCTCTAGCACTCCTTCAAATTCCTCCTACAGGCAAGCTCCAACCCTTCACCTCCTCTCAGATAAAATCAATTCTCTCCCTTCTCTAAACTATAGAAATATCTTATTAAAATTAAAGCCTCTTCTCAAATCAAGATTTCCTCTCCAACTCCCACACATAGGAAAGTCTTCCTGTAAATAAAATGGAGATGGTGGTTGTACAGGTAATCAAACCAATGCAACTATCTCAACTATCCATCCATTATTAGTTAATGAGATGGTTTGCAAAACCATTCCCATAAAGGAGAAATAAACTTTAAATAAAACTATAATCTATGATTCCTAAATTTAAGGATGTCAAGAAATAATCTTAAAAATAATTTATTAATTTATTTAACTATGGTAATAGAATTTACTAATCCTATTTACCATTTATAAGGATAACATAGATTTATATTTATCTAAAATAATTTTTCCTTCACACAATTAATTTAATAATATTAATATATATATATGTATTCATAGGCATATGTGTGCACCCATATGCTTATAGTACATATACCATAAATAATACATATTATTACAAATATTAAATATTAAGAATAACATTATTATAAAATATATTATTTATTCATACACTAATCCACATATATATTAGGTAGCTACTAACATAAGTTAGATTTTACCACTATTTATTTAAAACATTTTATTATTACTATTGCCATAGACACTTTGTTATTATGATTATTATAAAATAATACCATAAAATTATTCATTATTATTGATATTAGAATCACATGATTTAATTACATGCCAACTCATTCCTAGCGGGATATGCTAGTATAATAGTAGCTAATACTGAAGATAAATTACTAAATCATACCTTCAATTAAACAATGACTCACATCAATAATCTACTAAAAAATTTGAGCATACCATGAAGTAAAAACTACCATACTCAAAACCTCATTCTCAATGAATACAAAAGACAAGAAACTAGCTACAAGATCCACAAAACCAGTAAACCAAGAGATCACATAATACATCCACACAAGGGACTAACTCAACACTTCCCACCTAAGGATAAAAGGATCAAAGGTGAAGTTTAGTCTTGTGGAACCTAGTGATATCTCCGTAACAACAACAACGATCAAGGATTTTGAGGGATCGCTTAGACCTGTGAAGTCAGGTGGAGACGATACCCGGTACCTGCAATTTGGCATCACCAAGAAGAGATACATATATATACATATGGATATACAAATTAGATATATACAAGCAGATGACCTGGATCAATACATCGTGTGGACCTCAACTAAGTGAGTAACTACGACTTCATCCTTAGTCATGAAAACACATCAGAAACATATCCATGAAACATAAAACATCATGATAATAGTTAGATTCAAATCTTTGAGTTAGATCCATAAAACATATAAAAATAGATGGTTTTCTAATCTCATAGACATATAAATGATACCCATAAATGAGCATATCCATCGTATCATCATCCACAAAACAATAATGTAAATGTATAGTTCTAACCATCATAATAAATTGTCCAAGTCAGAAAGTCCAAGTATCACCATAGGAGAGGTATTACAAATAGTATATTAAATTTGATACTTTTATGAATGAGACTGGATACACTTGATGTAATTCTGACCATTGTGTTTATTTTAAGAGGTTGGATGATGACAGCTACATTATTTTATGTTTATATATTGATGATATGCTTGTAGCTGGATCTAACATGGATCATATAAAGGGGTTGAAACAACAGTTAGAAAAATATTTTGCTATGAAGGATTTGGGGGCAGCAAAACAAATCCTTGGTATGAAAATTTGCAGAGATAGGAAAAATAGAAAATTGTCTCTATCTCAAGCTGATTATATTGAGAAGGTGTTGCAACATTTCTCTATGGAGAATGCCAAAGCTGACAGCACACCTTTGCTTGGTCATTTGAAATTGACTAAGGATATGTGTCCCAAGACACAAGAAGAAGAGACTAAAATGTCTAAGGTACCTTATGCTTTAGCCGTAGGGAGCTTAATGTATGCTATGGTATGTACTAGGCCAGATATTGCACATGCAGTGGGAGTCATTAGCTGGTATATGAGTAACCCTAGTATTGAGCATTAGAATGCAGTCAAATGGATTCTAAGATATTTGAGAGGTACATCCAGTAAGTGTTTACACTTTGGGGGTTCTACTACTATTGTACAAGGCTATGTTGACTCATATTTGGCAAGAGATATAGATAGCAGGAGGAGTACTACAAGTTATGTATTTATTGTTGGTGGGATAGTAGTGAGTTGGATTTCTTGACTAAAAAAGGTGGTTGATTTATCCACTACAGAGGTAGAGTATGTTGCTGCTACAGAGGCAGCCAAGGAGATGATATGGCTTCAATTCTTCTTGGAAGAATTGGGACATCCATAGAAGGATAATTTTCTACATATAGATAGCCAAAGTGCCATTCATCTTGTGAAAAATTCCACTTTTCACTCAAAGACCAAACACATATAGTTGTGGTGCCATTTCATTCGGTCAATTTTGGATGATGGGAAGTTAAAGCTGGAAAAGATTCATACAGATGATAATCTAGTAGATATGTTTACAAAGGTAGTAACAAGGGAGAAGTTGAACTCGTGTTTAGCTTCAGTTGGTCTTCTAAACTAAACAGAATAAAGAAATAGCTGAGTCCAGGGTGGTTTGATCCAGTGGGAGCCTCATATGGTAGCGGTGTTGCTATAGGATCAATCTCCAAGTGGAAGGTTTTTTAGTGTGGATACTGATCAGTCACCAAGTGGGAGATTGTTAGCTTGTGGTGACTGATTAGGAAAGTACTATCTAGGAAAGTATTATACATTTTGAGGCCGACATGTTTTTAGTTATTTTGGGCTGACATATTGTAACTCATTCTAACTCTAAAGCTAAAAAAATATTGTATAATATGGCTTAGGGTTAGGGATTTTTATTAGGTATGATTTTAGTACTTGCGGCGGAATTGAGCTGTAAGGGATTAAAGATTGTAATCAGGTTGTAATCACTAGATAATTAAATATTGGACTCACTATTGGTGGACATAGCCCAAGGATTGGGTGAACCACGTTAAATCTTTGTGTCTTGTGTTCTCTTCTGTGTGGTTTATTATTTTATGATATTGGTTATATCTACATGTAATTGTTATTTCTGCCTTGTTAATCCTAACATATCAAGTATCACTACTTAAGAGAAAAAGTACAGGAGAATCAAGTGAAGCTATAATTTTTTACATCTAAAGACAAAATTGCAGACATATTTACAAAGCCTCTACCGAAAGATACATTTGAATACTTGAGGACTAGACTTGGGGTCCATCCCCTGTCTACCGGTCACTAATGTGAATCACTTTATCTTACTAATCTAAACACCAAAATACGTGTGACCTTAACTAAAGCTTATACATATCCCAAAGTGTCTTCCTTTAACTTCACAAGCCATAATACATCACGTATCATCTTCACTAACCAAAATAGTACTATACTATACTGTTATTCTGATTCTATACTTACTCATTTTCATGACCGAGTCTCCAATACCAAAACTCTTTGCATGCCATAACTCCAACATAAGTGTTTCCATAAATAAAACCCTTAAGTTATCCCTAGTGCTCCCAAAACATCACTTTCCAACAACATAAACATTCCTAGGGAGTCTAAGGAGCAGGGGACATTGTTTGCACTATTTGCAGTGATGCCCTAGTTGAAGATTATGAATGTTTTTGAGCTAAAATGATAGCTAATAAATGACATATGATGAAAATTCATTGTTGGATGTTTGGAGAAGGAATATTAAGAATGTTAAAACCTTATTAAAGGTGTTTGATGTTTTTATAAGGGTAGAAAAGGCATGGGGTATAGAGTTTTAATAAACCCTCATTGTATGAAAGCCTAGATATGTTAAAGAGTGATATTTTCAAGTTGGGAGTGTTAGAAATAGGGAATACTAAGAGGGGTGGGGGGCGGGGGGGTGAATCAGTATTCTAAAAACTTTTACTTTTGCCCAATTATGGATATAACATATTAACTTGATACATGCATAACATAGTAAACTAAAGAATATGCATAATAGTAAAGAAAATGAACTCATAACACATTATTTGTTCTTGAGGAAACTCTGGCCAAGGGAAAACCCTAGTGGGGATGGTACCCACAAAGATCGACTAATCAAAAGTATCCTATTAAAGATGTTGACCTTTTTAGGAGCCTATAACATACATATAGTGTCAAGTAGTCCTGATTAAGGGACTTTAGGCCTTGTTAGAAGCCTCAACCCTGCTAAGAGATGGTAGTACAAAATATGATTACTATATGAGCCCACTTCCCAAACAAGTAATGTACAATGATTACTCATTAAAAAATATGGCAAGGTACATAACCTTATATTGCTTTCTTGCTTTCACAACTTCACATCAATATCTCTTTGCTATATGTTTGCTATACAATCTATATCATTACAATTGCTTGTATCTTTTTTCGCATTTACAAATGCCTAATATTTATACAAGTTATTAAGACTAATCACTATTACAGTCGGCTTAACAAAAGAATTATAAAAAATACATCTTTACCCAAGGGTTAACATCTAGGATGTCATCCCTTTATATTTTTAAGACATTATTTTGATAAACAAAATAATCCCTTAACTCTTTACCAATTCTATCTTCATATACTGTCCTAACGGCTTAACACTGTCTTTGGTAAAACTATCATAACTTCTTCCGTACATGTCATACTAACTTGTGCTCTTAGGTGAGTCTTCTATAGTCATCATAGTATCTATGTTCAAGTTTGCAAGCACTGAACTTACTTCAATCATCATCGCTAATCAAAATTGTCTATAGGTACACTAGAAAAACATTGTCTCATACTTAGACAATTTTGCTTTGTGCTCTGTCATACTTTCTCTTTGTCATATGTGATCTTCATGTAGATCATATGTTTCCATAATGAAAACATCTAAGTATATAACTCATCCAAATTGCCAACAATCTCCCCCTTTGTGATTGGTGGTAACATATGAGAAAATTGGCTAAGTCATAACACTTCAAAAACTCAAAATTATGGTCATAACAAAAATATATATCCGCTATCCTTATAACTCCATATATCTTAACTATATCCTATACTCCCCCTAGTAATATACATTATTATCATATATAACAATTTTTTGCTAAATATCTCCCCCAACAATGACAAAAAAGGGTGCCAAAACTGTGCTAAAAAAATGTGTATACCTTGATTTAATATTGTAGAGCCAGTAGGGTTGCAACACAATCTACAAAATTTATCTTGATGATGTCGATCTCCTTCTCCCATGCCTTCTTAATGGTGTTTGCAATAGTGAGTAGTGCACACAATCCATAAGATGCAATTTCATAGGCTTAAAGGTTTGCAAAACTAAACTTCTGAAAAGATGTCTTTGATGAAAGACATTCTTCCAATTGACCTTCAATAATGCTTAACGTAATGGACATATGCTCTCTTAGAAGAGTGAATCTTTTCAGTTGCCTACCCTTGTCCTCAAATAGAATCCTTATTTCATCATTAATCTTGCTAATTCACTTCTCAATGTCCAATATCTTCACATTGGGGCTGGCTAGAAGATTTACCTCTGTCTGAATCTCTACTTCTTTGTCTTTAATCTTCTGAATTTCTTCTGATACAAGATTCTTAGATTTTGTACACTGAATGTAGAAAGTTTTACCTCTATCCAAGTTCCTTCTCAAGTCTTTTTATATAGATATCCAAGCTATTGATGTCATTCTTGATATTTTGGCTTATGTTTAGAAGTAATTTGGCCTCATAGGCTGCTTGTGCCTTCCCTTTAGGTATGTGAGATAAGTTTGTAAACTCATCATCAAACACATTCATAATTTTCTTAGCTCTTTCAAGTGGGTCCGCCTCTATTATTTGTGTAGTCACAATGCTTTGCAACTTCTTTGTTAGTTCCTTCAATGATCCTTCAAGGCTTTTCACCTTTTTATTCTTCCCAATTATCTTGTTTATAGATGTGATCAATTCCATCTGATCATCATCATCATCAACTTCTTTTCCAAAAATTTCAAATATAGATCCAAACTATGATACTTTGCAGTCTCAGGTGTAAGACTAATTTCTTTTTGACTAGGGGCTTCTACTTGTTTCTCTATTTCCTTTTCTTCTTCAATCCTTGAATCTCTCTTCTCTTCTTTTCTGGCACTGTCCTGCTCTTCAAAAGCTAAATTGTCAACAATGTTTTCAAGATTCTTGAAAAGGTTATCATCACTATCTAAAGTAATCTTATTTCCTTCCACATGCATTGACTCATCTTCAATGTTTATAGCTAGTGGAGAGGGAATTATCTGATGTTTAGCTTCCTTATCTTGCTTCATTTTTCCTTCTGCACTAGAGTATCTTTCAACACTAGTTGTCATTACTTTGACTATTGCTTGTTCTATTTCTCTGTTGATCTCTTCATAATTTCCTCCCATAATCTAAATGGTTCTTTTCTTTGTTCTCATATGGGTGATCAGTTTTTTTATGATCTCCTTGAAATGTTTTTCATCTTTAACATCACATAATTTTCTTACAAGATTTTCTCTAATCTTATTGTCTTCTTTTGTTACTCTTTTCTTCCTGTTCACTAATTTCTCATATAAATCATTAGGTATCTTGCCTTGAATTGTGTCAAACTTATTATTAGATTGTATCATGTGTTTCACAACTGCATTTTCAAGATTTAGTCTATCTGAATAGTCATAAAGGTCATAATACTTGTTCATCTTAGAGAAGTCTCCATCTTGTATGATTTGTTCATTCACTTTTTCAATCTTAGGTTTCCATGTTTTCTTTTTCACTGGGGTTTCTTCATCATCTTTTATTTCAGCTATCTTCCTTTGTACTAGTGGTACTAATGTTTTCTATCTTTTGCCTGGTCCAGTAGCAATTTATTTTAATCTTTTACCAAGTGTAGATGAGGATGATCTTGTGGATTTCCTAACTTCTTGATCTTTCTCAACTTCCTCCACTTTTACCTAAAACTAAATGTCTATTGGTTGTTATGCAACTGATGAAATGGGTGGAACGGACAAAATTTCCTTTTTTCCAATGTCTCTGATGGCTCCTATTGTCTTCTTAACAATTAAAAATTCTTGTTTTGTCATCCCTGTGTCCTTTAGAATCTTCTTTATTGTACTATCCACTCTCTTCTTAGACTATTTCTCTTCTAAGATAGACTTTGCGGAGTTGAAGTTCTCCTCAAAAGTCCCAAATCTATTATTGTGAATATCCAACTTTCCCTTAAGCAATATGCTCACATACTCTTCTGCTTCAACTTAAAAAATTTCATACTAAAGAGGGTCTATGAATTCCACTCCAGGCTCTACTACTTCAATGAATGTAAAGTTAATATCAACCATGAAACATATCTCATTCTTATATTTCTCAACTAAAGACTTCCAAATCCTTGATCTATTTTTTATTAAATTCTAAAATGTTTTGATTAGCAATACTGCACTCTCATTGACCTTGTCAATAAGATGTCTCCTGAATACTGTGTTTATCCTTTCTATTGTGGTATTTCCATCATTCCAATCATCACCAATTGTAAATGGAAATCTTCTTAACAAATTAAAAAACATATAAGTGATCAATGATGAGAATCTAAACTGGGAGTTCTTGGTCTTCTTTATCTTCTCCAAGTTCTCAAATAACTGAATTCTCAAAATTTAACACATGTCAACTTGAACTTTGTCAACACACATTAAGTAGGCTACATGTATCATTTTTTCTACCATGTCATCTTCTCTAGAATTAGCAAAAAACTTAGCTATAAGGATCTTGCATAGATATCTAACATGATCCTGGCGTATCTTGCTAATCACTATGCCTCTACCATTGTAAGATGATTTTGTGTTGTCTAATACTATTTTTCTCATGTTCTTCTCATTTAATGGAATGACTCCAGTTTTAGATAAACCAGTTACTTCATAAATTAGGTTAGCTATGATATCTATCACTCTGTCATCTAACCAAAACTTTCCATTGTGAATTCTACTTAGGATTATCTTAGTGCATTCTTCATCATCAAACTCATACTATAAGGAATACTTTATGATTTCATTATCTTTCAAGTGTTCAAACCCTACTTTCAATGACATATCTTGATTGTAAAAAATTTCATATTCTTTGGTAAAATCACTATTATTGAGGGTTTCAAGCTTGCATCCCAAATAACTTCTAACATTCTCTAAGTGTAGAACTCTGTTTGGTACAGATGATAAAGCTAATTTAGGGTCTTCCTCCAAGGGTTCTACTGGTTCCCTTTTGATCTTAGGTCTATTCTTATCTCTTACATTATGAATCAATGAAACATCCATGACTACTGCAAATTCTTTAACCGATTTATAGATCTGCTTAATAAGATACTTTGATTCTACAATTTAGGGCTTGCATAGATTTAGCACAAAAATCCTTCACCAAATCCTTGCAAACTGATTTCAATCACTACTCTTTGATCTCCTTAGCACTTGTATTCTTCCTAATGATCAAATAATACTGATCATAACCTTTTAACCTTTCAATCTCACAAAAATCTAACATTGGATTCAATTCCTTTGCCACTTCTTTCCAAAAAGTTGTTTCTGCTTACTTGCAAAATATAAAACTTCTTGTGATCTTGCATAATACAATATTATCCTATGCTATCTTAACCATAGCATCAATACTTTATATACTACCTTGCATTAACTACAAAAGACTCAATTCATCCTATACTAACTTCTATACTATCCTAAGTTCCTATTCTACTTCTATTCATCCTATACTAACTTCTATACTATCCTCTTTGACTGTTACTTGCATTTTCAATTCTCCTTGCATGACTTCTAGGGTTAAGGTTAGGATGAGAAACCCTATTATTCATTCTACAAAACCATTCTATATGTCCAATCATGTTACATATCTGATAAATTATTCCATTATTTCCATATCTTGGTCATGACTAGTTGATTTGTGATCTACAATTTCTAGCAATGTGTCCAACATTGTTGCATCTATAACATACTATTCCATTTCTCTTGTTCATATCTTTATTAGGTCTCTTATCTTCATGGTTAGTATTTCTAAAAATTATACTACTTTTATTATTCTAAAAAAATTTAGGTTTTCTACATTCAATAGCTCTATGTCCAAAACCATGACAATTATAACAATAACCATTAATAGGTTTAAATTACTTACTGGTACAAGCTTTCTTCACATGAAAAAAATCATTACAAGCAAAGCATCTACCTTTAAATTATCTTTGTGTACCTTTAGGTGACTCTTCTTGTTTAAGTGGTTCTTCTTCTTTAGGTGTATCTTTAGATTTGTCAACTTCATCATATTTCTTTTCTTCTATGCTTTCGGATACTTTCAGATCTGGGTCCTTGCTCTCTTTACCCACTTTAGATGAGTTAAATCCAAGACCAGTTTAATCATCGAATGGCTTTTGATAAGACAATTGTTCATCAATCTTCTCACTTATTGAATATAGTCTCTCAAGTTGCTTCTTAGATTGAGTCAATTCACCTTTCACAATTGCATTGTACTTCTCAAGTTCACAATACTGCAATTTGGTTTTCTCACATTAAGATGTCACTTCACAAAGTTTAGATTTCAGATCTTCTTTCTCAGATTTTAGATTTTCATTCTCAGATTTTAGATTTGCTTCATTCTTGCTATTTCCATCTTTCAAACTCAACTTTAGATGTACTAACTTTAGTTCATGTTTAAGGATCTTATTTTCTTTTTCCAAGTTGTCATCACAATCTTTAATTTGAATTGTAGATTCCTTTTCTGATTTTAGATCCTCCAACTTATTTTTCAATTTCTCAATGAGGTTCTTTGCATCATCATATTTTCCTTTTAGAGTGTCTCTTTATTTAGTAAGCGTATCGATCTGTTCAAGAGCTTCATCAAGATTCTTCTATAGCTGATCCATAGCCATAGAGATCTTACTCAAGCTACTAGGCTTTCCTTGAATGATTCTTTTTCTAGTAACTAAGCTCTGATACCAATTGTTAGAAATAGGGAATACTAAGAGGGGGGGGGGGGGGTGAATCAGTATTCTACAAACTTTTATTTTTGTCAAATTATGGATATAACATATTAACTTAATACATGCACAACATAGTAAACCAAAGAATATACATAACAATAAAGAAAATGAACTCATAACACATTATCTGTTCTCAAGGAAACCTTGGCCAAGGGAAAACCCTAGTGGGGATGGTACCCACAAAGATCCACTAATCAAAAGTATCTTGTTAAGGATGTTGACCTTGTTAGGAGCCTATTACATGCATATAGTGTCTTAGTCCTGATTAAGGTACTTTAGGCCTTGTTAGAAGCCTTAACCCTGCTAAGAGTTGGTAGTACAAAATATGATTACTAGATGCTCCCCTACTACCCAAACAAGTAATGTACAATGATTACTGATTACAAAATATGGCAAGGTACATAACCTTATACTACTTGCTTTCATAACTTCCCATCAATATCTCTTCGCTATATGTTTGCTATACTATCTATATCATTACAATTACTTGTATCTTTTTTTGCATTTACAAATGCCTCGTATTTATACAAGTTATTAAAACTAATAACTCTTACAGTCGGCTTAACAAAAGCATTATACAAAATACATATTTACCCAAAATTTAACATCTAGGATGTCATCCCTTTACATTGTTAAGACATTATTTTGATAAACAAAATAATCCCTTAACTATTTACCAATTCTGTCTTCATATACTGTCCTGTCGGCTTAACACTGTCTTTGGTAAAGCTTTCATAAATTCTTCCGTACATGTTGTACTGACTTGTGCTCTCAAGTAAGTCTTCTATAGTCATCATAGTATCTATGTTCACATGTGAAAGCACTGAACTTACTTCAATTGTCATTGCTAATCAAAATTGTCTCCGGGTACACTGGAAAAACACTGTCTCATACTTAGACAATTTTTCTTTGCGCTCTGTCATACTTTCTCTCTATTATATGTGATCTTCATGTAGATCATATGTTTCCATAATGATAACATCCAAGTATCTAACTCAACCAAATTGCCAATAGGGAGTGTGGGCAACCTTCCCACTTGATAAAATTTATTGATTTTGTCTAATTTATACCTTAGGAGACTTCAATAATTGGTTTTAAATTTTGGGTTAAATGATTTCACAACGTTACTTTGTAAAAGTATGCTATTTAGCCCTCATGAACAAATTATCGTTCCTTATTTGGTTGATGTGTTCCAAGATAAATATACCTTTTTTTTACATATGTTGTATAACATCCAAATGGGTACTCAAAATAGGTTTCATATTGTGTATATGAGGTCTAGTTTGGAAATCATGTTAAAAATACCATGTTTGTTCTAGTAATTAGGCCTAGGTTGCAAATTACCAATTTGTTTTTGAGTCAAGTATTCCCTAGGATTCATGTGATCAAATTTGATATAATTTATTTCTTCCAAAAGCGTATTTGAAATTCTATTTTTTTTGTGGGTTTGAATGGTATTTGGGAAGTTATGCCCAAATTTCCTAGTTTGGAGAGCTACAAGACCAAGATTGAAGAATTGTGAAAATAGACTAAGTCAGAGCCATAAAAGTGAAAAAATCATTCAATGGTTATTGAATTTGGACTGTTTTTGGTTTTCCTCCTTTCTCTACATCATAATCTAATTTCCATGTAACTTTCTTTCAGATAGTGAATCTCTAAAATAAGTCCTTCGGGGATTAGTGTGCTTCCTTACACAATGATCCTTTAAAAAATAGTAATTTTATTCTTATTTGTGATGCTATATTTGGATAGTAGATTGAAGCATCTTGTGTCACTGTGGTTTTTCCCTTGTTAGGATTTCCTCATAAATTTTGTGTTCTCATGTGCATTAATGTTCATTTCTCTATCCCTCTTTGTTTGAAATCCATTTTACAATTTTATTTATTTTTATTAAGACAATTAAGATCTAACTATTGATTAACTCCCCAATCTCAATATTTGGTGTGTTCAATAGATTATATTTAATCTATTATTTATTACAAGATAATTAAATTTGTATTAGTTTTCATCATTGAACATTTATAGATACTAACAATTTTATAGAAAATATTATAATTTAAACATGACAAATAATATGGGCAAAGTTATGCTCAAATTTCAATGCTACATAATTTCTAATATCATTTTTCATAATAGAATTATTAAAAATATTAAAATTCATAGGTGTCTCATAGAGATGTTAGTGTTGGTCTAAACTATAGCTTGCTTAGTGAATATATCATGTACATAGTTTAGAAAGATTATCCAACTCACATGTCTTTCATATGCCTTATTTAGTCCAATTAAGACCAGGTTATAGTTCTTCCACTAAGGTGGAAGAATATAAAATTTGTGAGGACATCCTAATTCCATTATTAATTATTTGGAAGTATTATACAGAGTCGGTGAGAAGCAATGATGCAAGATCTCATATTCTGTGCTAAGTTCTAGTGATATAAATGCTAATTTATTTTAGTCAATTATAAGTTTATTAAACCTATTCATGATCTATAGAAATAAATTATATTCTAGTTTACACTCACATTTATCATAATAATGTGCTATTAGCAATATTAATTCATTGATTTTGTGTAAAATTACTAGGAATATTTAAATTATATTTCCTATAGTTAATTATACAAAGTTTCTATAATAGAATGTAATTAATAAAATTTTCTGGTCTCTAACTTATAATTTTAATATAATATCATCTATGTATTGACTAACAGTAAATCGATATAATGCACTTCAACAATATGTAGATTTCAAAACATGTTACATGAAATTCACAAAATTTTAAGAATATCTTCTCGTATAATACAATTATCTTTTATAACATTAAACACTCAATTTATAAATATTTTCACCAAACAAATCACTTGGCAAACAATAAAAAACAATTTAATAATTATTATAACTCTCATATACAATGACAAATAATCAATTTGTAAAATTAATCAACTAAAACAATCAATTGATAGTTAATAAGTATCTAATTCTTCTTATTAAACAACTTCATAAGCTAAAGCATATTATATTACTAACAAATTTTATTCTTACAATATTTCAAGGACAAGTTCTCTATATCAACTATATGAATGCTCATTACATCAGTTGAGAATATAGACAACTAGGACCAACTCCATGAGCTATAGGTACGACCACTACATTACACTATAAAAATAGACAAATACAACAAATTGCATATATACTTAGTTATAACTACTATATAATGGATATAGACAAGTACTAACAATGACATGAACTAGAACTTGTGTAATAGGTAGAACTACAACTACAACATAGTTACATGCACATTTCACTTTGAAGAAGCATCAAGACATATAGAGCCACTACATGGCTCTACAAAGGCAAACACCAACATGAACTAGAGATTGTGCAATAGGTAGAATCACAACTAGGACATGGACTTACATTTACATGAACGTTTCACTCAGAAGAGACATCAAGACGTATATGACCACTACATAGCATTACAAAGGTTGAGAACACATGAACCAGAGATTGTGCAATTGGTAGAACCACAACTAGGACATCACACTACAATTTCACGCACGTTTCACTTTGAAGAAGCGTCTACAAAGGTGGAGAATAAAAAGTTACCACATGAACCACTATATAAAAGACAAACAAGTACTAGCAACGACATGGACTAGAACCATGACAACGACATGTATCATAGGTAGAACCACAACTACATGGAGTACCATACTTACCACAACGAGGACATTGCTCTAGAGTCACAGACACTTTGCACTCTGGATTAATCTCATCGAGGCGCTTAGAGATTTTGTCAAGGTTCGTAGAGATTTTACCGATGCCTGAATTAATGTTGACGATCGAGGTTGTCATGTTGGTGATCGCCGTTGTCATGCTAGTGATGCTCTTAGGAATGACCTCGAGCGTTACGATAATGAGCTTGAAGCTCGATGAAATGGTCTTGAATTTCCTTTCAATGAGGGCAAGAATGGCGAGGAGAACAATAGCTATGGACGCCACCACAATAATCAACACAATATTTATTCCATTCTTAGAGTTGTCGTCGTCATCACAGCATACGTATGGATCAATACAATCCAGACAAAGAGGTGGAGGTGGGGGTGGAGGTGGTGGTGGTGGCAAAATTTGCCCATCACAACAATTTACAGTAATGGGTGGAGACGGTGAATCATAAAGAGGAAGAGGTGTAGGCGGTGAATAATAAAGAGGAAGATGTAGAGGAGGAGAAAGTGGACTAGCAGCATTGCTCAGTTGTCCATTACAGCCATGATGGTCTAAAACCCTAAATGTATCTACCACCACTAACAGTACAATGGCATGATTCATCCTTAGTAACTTCAAAGAGCGTCTCTACAAATTCTTCTGGTTTTCCATATAATGGGCGATGCAAAACTTATAGAAAACCTCATCTACTACAGCACGGTTTGAGTAGTTGTTGAACTCTGTGGCTACGTCCTTGCTGAGCTCACGCCCTGTTTTAGTATGATTAAGTTGTGGTGCCCCAATCATACGAAATTTAAAACGAACAAACAACAGTCCGGCAGAATCCAGCAAGACTAAAGCTAAAACAAGAAAATTCCAAATTCATTTAAACAAGTATTGTTTTGACAGTGAAAGAATAGTATTCTTATGTTTCATATTAATAATTTGTCTCTATTAAAAATATAAAAGGTAAGCATGATGAATCCTCGTATTTTCTTATATGATGAGGAAAATTATTAAAAGTTTTAGTGTTCAAATTTTGTCATTTGTGTTGGATATAAAACTTAGAGATAAGAATGACTTATAGCAACCAATAGATATTTAATCTATTTAGGTTGAATATAAGATATATTAGAGATGATTTTTTTTGGTTAAACTTGTAAGAATATTTTATGTTAAGTTTTGGTCAACATTTTGAGATGTCATTTTTAGGACATTTTACACTAGCTGTGCTATTTTGATGTGTTTTTCGATGAATCTACTCTCCAAAGTTTGCTTGTTGATCTACATATTTTTATTTTACATCTCTTTAAAAAATGGTCTTATAACATTCCATGTAATGGTTACACATTGACCAAGGCATCCTACATGATTAGTGATTCCTATCACCCAATCTTTAAATTTTATTCAAACAAAAATAAAATAAATATTCATCAATTTTTCACTGTAAGAAATTGTCAAATTGAAAAGAAAAGAAAGAATCCATTTGACTTTGTGACGCTTAGTCTAGATTATCTCATAGCTTTAGTGAAACCCTCCAAATTGTCCACTTTTGCAATTAGTTTTGTAGAATGTGATTGTTATGTGCCTTATCAAATTTTTCACTTAGTGCTTTCTATAGTGTCTATGATAATCACTAGGAAAAATTATGTACAAACTATAAAAATCATAAATGATTTTTGATGTAGTAGTATCTAGGGAGGGGTATCCGTGATTGTAAGAACAATCTTTTATCACCCCAAATA
The DNA here is from genome assembly GCA_027943335.1 of Chamaecyparis obtusa. NCBI lineage: Eukaryota > Viridiplantae > Streptophyta > Pinopsida > Cupressales > Cupressaceae > Chamaecyparis > Chamaecyparis obtusa. Next base: position 939,167 of record BSBK01004051.1, on the reverse strand, counting down.
TATATTTTTAATTTAGTTACATTTACTGAATAATTCTATTTTTAATAAGGGTTGAATGCAAGCAATTATGTTTCTAAGGGTACCTTGGGAAAGTGTTTAAGTGGACATAAGAAATAAAATAATTTATTATTTCTGGCCTATGTCAAATTGTATGTAGTTTTTAGTAGTGGAAACATGTCAATGATAATTAAAAGTAAAAATGTGATGAAGGGTGCTCCCCTTAATACCACAAACACATAATAGAAATACAGAAACAACAACAATAATATGCAAGAACAGAAAATTGGCTTCTTATTATCTCCACAAATGTGGAATTACAAACTTTTAGAATTACAATATGCAAAGCCACATGGGCATTCCCTTACAATATTCTGTAGGACAAAGCCTCGAATCAATACGCAGATCTACTACCCAAAACTGCACTAGACAACACTACGGGCCTTCTTTATATAGGCAATTTCCACCGCTCGAAAAGGTTCTACAAATTTAGCCCTTAGGGCCGACCAAACTTAGAATTATTTTATTTTACAATTTATTACATCAAAGTCGGCTCAAAATGAGTTTTGAAACCCAAACAGAAATTTTGAAGAAAAATTATTTTTCGCCATTTCAGGTGACCCAACTTCTGAAGACCATAAGTCATCACCCGTTGACCCGATTGGCTATTATAAACCCATTCTGGAAATGCCACGAAGCACTCTACAGACTTAACTTGCGCAAAGCATCTGTCACCCAAATTTTCAACCTCATCCGAGGCCTCTAAAGCCTTCAAAACTAAGTTCGAAGTTTCTGTACCCTGCTGCCAATACCGAAAATTTTCAATATCTTCAAAACTAGACCTGATCTAGCCATGAAACTTTGCTGGCAGGCTGATATGACTGAGATGAACCTCCATATGTAAAATTGGAACATCCCGAGATCGTAAGACCAACTTACTAAAAATAGCAAGTTTCCATAAATAGCAACTCTGCACAAGATAGCCCTTATTGAATACAAAAATAGAAATATTTTTGGGTGATGCAAGATTGCTCTTACACCCAAGATGCTCCTGCATCAGACACCCGGGGTAATTTGAGAAGTGACCCTATCACGACTCAAGTTTGCAAAGGAAAACCAAGATGGTTAACCTCCTCCTTTGTTAGCCATGATGAATCTTCAACGGGTCGTCCTTTCCATTTAACCAAATACTCTTCATATGTCCTGTTCCTTGTGCTTCTGCCAACATGACTATCCAGTATGTCTTCAATCTCCTTGAAATTTGAACTGGTTGCTGGAATACTCCACTGTGTTGCTGCAACCTCATCTTCAACACCTCCTTCGTGATACTCTATCAAAACTAAAATGTTAAACACTGGTGAAATATTCAGCTCGCTAGGCAATTCTACCTCATATGCATTTCTTGAATCATGCTTTTTCAATATCTTACATGGTCCAAACTTCTTCATTTTCAGCTTGTTATATGTACCAACCGGAAATCGCTCCTTCCGCAAATGAACCATGACTTCATCCCCAATCTGAAATTCCTTATGCCTCCTTTTCTCATCTGCCTTAGCCTTATACTGCACATTCATCTTGGTAATATGCTTCCTCACCTCCTCATGGATGTTCTTCAAGTGTTCTGCAAAATCCTCAGCTTCAGCACTACTTATTTCTCCTTTATCTATCTTTCTCAATTTAGATGCATTTCTTGGACTACTTCCATATACAATCTGGAATGGTGATTTACCAGTGGTCCTATTGACAGAATTATTGTATGCAAATTCTGCCTATGGTAAAATCAAATCCCATCCTGTTGGCTTATCTCCAACCAAACATCTCAGCAGATTTTCCAAACTTCTATTCACCACCTCTATCTGTCCATCAGTCTGTGGATGATGTGATGAACTAAACTTCAAATCTGTCTTTAACTTCGTCCACAATGTCCGCCAGAAATATCCAACAAACTTAGTATCTCGATCTGAAACTATGGTCTTTGGCAAACCATGTAGTCTCACCACTTCTCTGAAAAATAATTTTGCTACATGAATAGCATCATTAGTCTTCTTGCAGGGAATGAAATGTGCCATCTTTGAAAACTTGTCAACTACTACAAAAATTGAATCATGTCCCCGCTGTGTACTCGGTAAACCAAGAACAAAGTCCATACTGATATCCTCCCAAGACTTCTCTGGTACAGGTAATGGCTGATACAACCCTATATTTTTCTTCACTCCTTTCGCCATCTGACATACTTTGCAACTCCGTACAAACTTCTTCATATCTTGCTGCAATTATGGCTAATAGTAATTCTCACCAACCAAAGCAAGGGTTTTATCATGACCAAAATGTCCAGCCAATCCTCCATTTTTAGGTTTTTTTGACTTGATTTGAGGTGTATGAGCCTCTGTATATCTTCCTTAAATACTTGATCTCCAAGAACTAAGCGTAAAGCCCTATTAGGCCTTTCTAGGTCTTCAAACCTCCTTTTTAGGATATAACTCTCAAACTCTCCAAACAAGTTGAAAAACCGACACCATATTCTAACACCCTTTTTGAATTTCTTTTGGATTCACAAGTTCTTAGGTCCTCAAGTTTTCCATACTGTACTTCATACAACCATGCCTATTTTCTAGGCATAATTAGGTCTCCTTGGTTTTCAGTGAGGGTTTGGATTTTACACCATTTGTCAGATTGGTCATGGAATCTCATTTTTCATATTGAGTTTTTGGCATATAACCTTCACTCTTATGCACTTGGATTTATTTCCTCAATCCTTGAGACTCCTATCTTTTTTTGATTCACTACCAAGCTTCCTAACCAGGCATGGATTGGCTTGCCTAGGGCTTGACTCCAAAAATGGTTCCACCACAAACATAGCCAAGATAGTACATATTTACAAGTTTTATACAATACCCTAGAATATCCCAAAGGGTTGTACAGTTCCCTCCATGGTATTTCATGCTAGGGTTGTTTTAGTGCTCTCCACTCTAGATGAACTAGTAAACTAGTCACAGAAGAGGAATTTTAAAACACACAAAAGGAAAAGTCTAGCTAGTAAAATAAAGACACAAAAGAACTTAGAAACCTATGTATAATTAATACATGCAATCAAATTCTCTTTTCTAATCCATAGTTAAATGACAATCAAGCTTTAGTCTCTGTCAGAGTTGAACAGTCACACCGATCACTTCATTAACAAAAACAAAAATGCTTACAAAATATCCAAAATTATTCATTGGTCAAGATATGTGTTAAATATCATAGCAAAACCAATCCAAATTAGTTAGAAAGACCCCTAACTAACTCTTGCGCTTGAACAGTCATTTGAAAAAATATTGTCATGACAACTTTGCAAAATTGCAAAGTTGTCATTGACAACTTTTACATTCTTGCTAACAACTTTTCCTAACTCATCCAAATGGGTCTTAAATGAACTCTAAGACTTAACTAATCCTCCCATGACCATTTCCTATGCTTTGACTGACTAGCATGCTAAAATGGCATGTAGACCAAACTTCCTAGGTACACTCAAGCCTAATAAAGCCTTAGTTAAGACTGCTAGAAACCTTCCTAAACCTATTGGATCTCTTCAAACAAAAACTAGGGACTTCTCTAATTCCTTATTAGATAGTGACTTGGCTAAGGTTACTTACAAGCCAAAATCTAGGAGTTAGGTTAGCCAAGAATCTAAGTGCTCCTACACCATATTCCCTCTACAACAAGAAACTAAGTGCCATTAGGAGACAAGAGTGCTCAATCAATTCCTAGCTTCTTGAAGTTTTTCTCATCTATCCATTGAGCCTCTGATTCAAGTAGGGATTGCCACTTTACAAGGTGTTCCATGTAGACACCCTGCCTAGTTTGTTTGTTCACCCTTGAGTCTAGTATCCTCTCAAATTGGGGCTTCATTGGGACTAGTAATTTGAGGTCTTTGACATCAGCATGAACATTTGAAATGTGTTCTTCCTCTTTGACTATAGGTCCCTTATATCTAACCAAATCTTGAACATTGAAAACTAGAGATATGGCCATTTCACTAGGTAGGCCTATTTTGCATGCATTGGAGCTATACTTGGCTAGAAACTTACATGGTCCAACCATTATCATTTTGAGCTTGCTAGGTATTCCTTTCTAAAGCCTAGCCTTATTGAGATGTTCCATCACCTAATCATCTACTTAAATTGCAAATCCTTTCTCCTTTCATCTACTCGAGTCTTCACCTTTTGATTTGCTTCTACCGATATCCTTCTTACCTATTCATGTACCTCTTGCATAGATTGAGAAAAGTTATCAAAATGACCACTCAATACTCCTTGATTACCTATTTCTCTGAGGTCACACATACCCCTTGGGTACATGCCATACACCACTTCAAATGGGCTCTTTTCAGTGGACCTATTCATGCTACCATTGTAAGAAAACTCAACTTGTGGTAACACCTGTTCCCACACTTGTCCATATTCTTTTGTAAGATGCCTCAAGAGGTTTCCCAAAAATATATTTATCACCTCTTTTTGTCCATCCATTTGAGAATGATAAGTTGAACCAAATGCAAGATTGGTGCCTAGTCTCTTCCATAGAGTCTTCCAGAAGTGTCCCATAAACTTCACATCTCTATCTGACATAATGTTGATTGTTAGGCCATGAATCCTTACCACTTCTTTGAAGAAAAGGTATTCTATATAGCTAGCACCATATGTGGTCTTACATGGTATAAAATGACTTATCTTACTAAACCTGTCAACCACCACAAAGACACTATTAAAACCAATAGTTGTCTTAGGTAAACCCACTAGAAAATCCATACTTAAACACTCCCATGACCTATTTGGGATTGGTAAAGGATGATATAACCCTAGATTGGAAGATGTTCCTTTATCTTTTTGACAAACAATACATTTCTCTACCTACCTCGTAACAGCTCTTGGCATCTTGGGCCAATAGTAAAACCTTTGCACTAGGTCCAATGTCTTATTCAAACCAAAATATCCACTAAGGCTCTGATTATGGTTTTCTTGTATAAGCTTCTCCCTCATTGATCCCTTAGGTACACATAATAGATTACCCTTGAATAAAAAACCATTTTTCAATGTGTAGTCAGCAAACTCACTATGAGAGTGATTCTCAAATTTATTACATACCTTATATTCCTTAGATAAGTCCTCATCTTCTTTGTAAAGCTCCTTAAATCCCTCTAACCCAATGCTTTGAAGCAGGATATCTTGGACAATCAGCAACCTTTGGCTAAGTGCATCAGCTACCTTGTTGTTTAGACCCTTCTTATGTTTAATTGTAAATTTATAGGCTTGGAGGAACTCCATCCACTTGATGTGCCTATGACTTAACTTTTCTTGTGTGTTGATGTAGCTTAATGCTTGGTTATCTATATAGACCATAAAATCCTTAGGCAATAGGTAATGAATCCATTTTTCAAGTGTGTTTATCAATGCATAGGGCTCCAAATCATATGAAGAGAACCTTGACTTGGGCTTATTCAATCTATGACTCAAGAATGCAATCGGCCTTCCTTCTTGGTTCAAGACTGCTCCCAGTGCTATGTTTCTTGCATCACATTCCACTATAAATATCTTGTCAAATCTTGGTAGGACTAGGATCAGTTGAGTTTCCACTCTTTGCTTCAATTTTTCAAAACCTTCTTGAGATACCCTCATCCATATGAGCTTGGTCTTAACTCCTCCTTTAATGGTATTTAGCAAGGGTGCACATATATCACTAAAGCCTCTTTTGAACTTCCTATAGAACTAAGATAATCCATGGAATCTCCTCACTTATGTGCATGTTTTAGGAGTGGGACAACTTAGAATGGTTTCAAATTTACTTGGATCCATCTTAAGATCACCTTGAGACACCAAAAACCCTAGGTAGACTAGTTCTTGTTTTAAGAATTCACTCTTTTCTAGATTGATGGCTAGTTTCTCATCATGTCACCTTTCCAAGACAACCACTAGGTGTTGCATATGTTATTCTTTGGTCTTGCTAAAGATTAGGATTTCATCTAAGTACACCACAAAAAACCTACCTATGTAATCTTTTAGGAGCTCATTCATTAATCTCATGAACATACTAGGTTCATTAGTAAGCCAAAAGGGCATAACTAACCATTCATAAAGACCCTCATTAGTTTTAAAGGATGACTTCCACTCATCCCCTTCTTTCATTCTAATTTGGTGATACCCACTTTTAAGGTCAATTTTAGTGAATTATTGAGACCCCCCAAGACAATCCATAAGGTCTTCTATTCTAGGGATAGGAAACCTATATCTAATGGTTATCCTATTGATTTTCCTAGAATCAGTACATAACCTCCACTTACCTCCCTTATTTGGTGCCAAAACCACTGGGACAACACATGGGCTAATGCTCTTTCTTACTAGTCCTTGATCAAGTAGCTCTTGAATTTTTCATGCAATCTCTTGATTTTAATCTGGGGTCACTTTGTATGTTGCTTTGTTAGGAAAAGATGCTCTAGGTACAAATTCAATTTGATGATTGATTTATCTTTGAGGGGGAAGATTTTTTGGTGTACCATCACTGATTATGTCTTTAAACTAATCCAAAAGGTGTTGGGATTCCTTTGGAAAAGTGGCATGTAGTGCCTTGTTCTCTTTCTTGGGTTGTAGGACTTTGGCTAATCCAACTCCTTTCTCATCCTTGAGTTCATGCAGGAAATCCTTCCCACTCCTAAAAAGTACATTTAGATCACATGTACTCATAGCTCCTTCCTCCACAAGTGACTGTATTTTATAAGTAATCGCATCTTTCTTGAAGGTTTACATATTCTTCTTTCCATGGTAGACTGCATCCCAGTCATATTTCCATGGTCTTCCTTGTAGAAAATAGAAAGAATCCATTGGTAGGATGTCACACAAGATTTTTTCTTGATAACCACCTATCATGAACTCCACCCATACTTTTTCATTCACTAGAAGATTATGTCCCTTGTTTAACCAGGTCACCTTGTAAGGATGAGTATGAGGTATTCTCACAAGTTTCATTTTTTGAATTGCCTCCTTTGAGATTATATTATCAGTTGAACCTCAATCAATGATAACTTTTCACACTTTGCTTAGGATCTTACATTTGATCCTAAAGAGATCCCTCCTATGCTTAGGTTCTTCTTTGATTGGTTCCTTGAGTAGAACCCTCCTAAACATGAGGTTATCACCATGTTCTAAATCCAAACTAACCTCTTGTGACTTCACACTACTGACTTCCTCTTGTGCATAAGCTATCTTCTTCTCCCCTTGTGAGCTATAAGCTTTGTCGGGGAACCTATAGGCTAGGTTTCTTAGCTATCCATAATTGTAACACTTCATTCTTGGAAAGTGTGACCCTCTACTAAAACTACTTGATCTTCTTCTTCCACCTTGAAATCCTCTTCCTCTTCCATAATTACCTCTTCCACTTGGCTCACTAATTTTCTCAACCAACTTAGAGTCTAGACTTGACTTTTTGGCTCATTACTTTTTGCATGATATCTACCTCTATGTCCTCTAGAGTCTCTTCCTCTACCTCTACCTCTTGGATTAGAGTCTTGTTTCTTCTTATTCTTCTCTTCTACCTTAAGTTCTAATTTAAAGCACTTGTGAATAGTAGTAGGATTCCACAAACTAATCTCCTCTTGGATGCTCTACCTTAATCCACCCAAATATGTAGCTACCTAGATGCTCTCCTCTTCTTGAACTTTAGACCTTAAGAAATTTTTTTGAAACTTCTTAGTGTAAGAGGCCACATCCATCTCCTTTTATCTATGACTTTGCCTCTTGTTATGCATTTGGATCTCATGATCCTTTTGTAGATAATTGTCTTTAATATTTGTTACTATATCCCTCCAATTGGCTATTGGTCTTTTCCCCTCTTTCCCTCCCTTCTTGGAGGAACTTACACAATGTTAGAGTTGGTCCCCTGAGTCTTGACTTGGAAACTTTGACTCTTTTAGCCTCTAAGACACCTTCACACTCAAAATGATTCTCCCTTCCCTCTATCCATTCCATGAATAACTCTAAGTCCATATTTCTAGTGAACATGGGTATTCCTTCAAGTGCCTTGCCTCCCAATGCCTTAATGGCTTTAAGGAAGGATTCTTCTTGCATTGGTGGATCTGGTTTAGGGATGTAGTCTTCCTCTGCTACTATTTTTCCCTTGTCATATTTAACTTCCATCTTCTCTTTCATTTTACTAGTTGCCTCTACAACTTCATCAAGATTATCCTTCAAAGCCTCTATCGTTTCTTCAAGGATTCAGTTCCTCTCCTTTTCTTCTACCACTTCCCTTTCCAACTCATCATTGGTCACCATGGTGGATTCTCCCACTGATATACTTCAACCTTCTGATATACACTATATCTTATCCCAATATTTTATTTGGCTCTAATACCAATTTGATAGGGAGGTCTTTAATCACTTGTCCTATTTCACTTAGGACTCCATCTAGGCACTTCTCTTGACCTTTTCTATGGTTACCTTAGACCCTATTCAATGAGGGATTATTTTCAATCACCTCCTCTCCACTAGACCTCTCTACCAAGTTGTATTACCCCTCTTTCTCTTTAACTCTCCCACATGAACTCATTCCACAAGTTCATCCTCTTACCAAGCATTTTTCTTTACTTTGCAATTAAGATAGAAGACTTCTTTTTAGGTTGTTTTGACTTGATTTGAGGTGTATGAACCTCTATCTATCTTCCTTAAATACTCGATCTCAGAGAACTAAGCCTAAAGCCCTATTAGGCCTTCCGAGGTCTTCAAACCTCCTTTTTAGCGTATAACTCTCAAAATCTCCAAATAAGTTGAAAAACTAACACCATATTCTGACACCCTTTTAGAAGCTCTTTTGGATTCACAAGTTCTTAGGTCCTCAAGTTGTCTGTACTGTACTTCCTACAACCATGCGTATTTTCTAGACATAATTAGGCCTCCCTAGTTTTCAGTGAGAGTTTGGATTTTACACCCTTTTTCGGATTCATCATGGAATCTCCTTCTTAGGATTGATTCTTTGGCACATAAACTTCATTCTTCTACACTTTGATTTCTTTCCTCAATACCCAAGCCTCCTATCTTTTTTTGATTCACTGTCAAGCTTCCTAACCGGGCATGCACGGGCTCGCCTAGGGCTTGACTCAAAAAATGGTTCCACTCCAAATCTAGCCAAGATAATACATATTTACA